>JAJEKV010000037.1:1896170-2273670 GCA_021234155.1 Isoetes taiwanensis
TCTTCCTTAGAGAAAGCAGAAGCAGAGAAGTGGCTCCATGATGCAGAAGCCCAATCCAAGAGCAGGGGAATTGACCCAGGTACAATCTTGAGATTTTTGTACTGAAAGATAATGCTGCCTTTGTTCTTGAACCTATTTCTTTTATTGTGTCTTCTTGACCATCTCAATATTGCTGCATTGAAGCATTCTACGACTGATAAAGACGACTGTGCAGAGGTTCCATATGCTCTATATCCCCATTTCTCATCCAAGATTTTTCTCTGCAAGGGGTATATTCCTGCCACAACTAAACTCTCTTCCCGAATCCTCCAAGCGGTATTGCAAGTCTTTACTAGGAAAGCATGTTCATTTCTACTTTACAGGTTTGAAAACGTAGCATTCCTTTAGAATGCAGATATCTAGGAGTAGTATAAAGACTTTGGGTAGTGTGCTTTCTTCTGGAATAGGATCCAACCAAGATAGAGATTTTGGCGTTTGACATTGCAATATGATTGTAAAGGGATTCAATTTGAATGAGGCACTTTTAAGCAGAGAAAATTGCTACAAAGAATATAGTATCAAATGGCTTGCATAGCTTCTTGATGAATTTGTATATTTTCAATTTGTGTGGGATTATGAATAATTTTTGTAAAGCATCTTCTAATTTCAGAGGACTGGAAGTATTTATTTGCAAGGTAAGGCATTTTGGCAATCAATCAGTAAAGATCCACAATGGCCAAATCTTCAAGTCAAGTAAAACTGACATGCATGCACAATTGTTGTATTTGGGAAAAACTTTGAGGCGGGAACGTTGTATTTGTGCAGGAACGTAAGTGGGGCCTTTTTTTATTTCTTAGCAGGATGCATGGAAGAAGTATATGCTTTGTTTTTATGGTATCTTCAAAGACACCCTTTTGGTCTGCTTAACAACAAAAGCAGCATCAAAGTAAAGCAGCAACAAGAATGCCAAATTATTGGATCTTCAAAAGTCTAAACACGACGATGATGGCACAGTTGTGGAGCTTAGGAGCTTAAAAAACCGAAAAGAAAACCCGCACCTCGACTTTTTAGGAATCTATTAATATTGTAGTGTGTATTATAGCGTAAACAAATCATTGTGATTAATCATTGTGATTAATGATGGTACTTGCTGGCAAGTGCAGAGAATAATCACCAACAGACTTATTGTATGTGTGTACAAGTTGAATTGATATTCACCTCTGCTGTCAAGCAGTTCCCTATATGTTTTGATATCAATGTACATGTCAAGCAATTCTCTATGTGTTTTAGATTGACGTTTGAAATCTTATTGTATGTTTTGAAATCTTATAAAATTAAATGATGTCTAAAGAGAATGGAGGATATAAGTGAGGAGGATGGGTACAACATTCTTTGCCTTTATTTAGCAAGGAACCGTTGCAATGACAAGGATAGCGATAGTAGTATCTGTTTAAGCACAGAGTCATATGAGATGTATATTCAAATGTCCTATGACATGTATTCAACTTATGTTTTTGCTTTTATGGACTCTAGGACATGGACAGACAAGATACCACATGCTTTGGTTTTCAAATTATCATCAAAGATTCATAGGTTTTTCTTATTGGAAAAGGAAAGGCTCAACAAATGAGCAAAGATCTGGTATCTATTACAAATAGTAGTTGGCATTACATCATGTATTTGAACAATGAATTCTTTGGCAAGATTGACAATAAGAACACTATAGAAAAACAACAACATGATGACTTTGATTAAATTCCAACAACAACGTGATGAGAACAACTACAAAACATTCATACTACAATTAAATTACATGCCCAAGAAGTAAAACCCGTTCTACATGATGTTTTTATGCAATGTCCAGTAAGCGTCCCAACATTTGCAAGTTCCAAATCATGCCCAGCAACGCTGGGCACCATAACTAGTCCAAAATAGATTATTTTAGAAGGTTTTAAATGCTCATGGGTAAGCACCTCAATCAAAATAGAAAATTCTAAGAGAATCTAGGAGAATCTCAGTAAAATCGTTGGTTATCTAGAGCACTATAGGGCCTTACACCGTATGAACATGCTAAAACTGGAACAATGCGTCGGAGGACGTATTAATTTTCTTGTTTTTATATATATATATATATATATTTTATATATGTTCTTATGTTTGTCGCGCTTATCCGACCGTCCATCCGAGATCCGACGGCTCACGCGGCTTTGGGACGTGTCCTACGGCCCAGATGGCTTGGGAGTTTATATATAGATTCTATATAGACGATCCTACGGTCCAGGTTGATCTGATCCTGACCGTCGGTCTGAGATCCTACGGCTCAGGTTGCTTGGGGACACATCCTACGGTGCACATGGCTATGGGAATTATATGTAATAGATCCTACGGCTCATATTGCTTTTATATGGTGAGATCTCGATCATATATGTAATAGATCATACGGCTCATATTGCTTTTATATGGTGAGATCTTGATCGTTGATCGAGTCTAAGATCCTAAGGCTCATGTTGAATGCTCGTCCCTTAAGGAAAGGCTTTTAAAATTTTTTATGTTATTAAGGGGATTCGAACCCTGTCCCTTAACCCCCCAAACCCCCCACTAACACCACTAGACCAAACATTAATTCCATGAATAATTTATGTTTCAAATATACTTAAGGGTAATGTTCTAATTAAGATAAAATAGAATATAGCATTCTAGATAGTTCAAGAATGTTCTAGAATGTTCTGGAGGCTCTAAAAAGTTCTAAAATCTTCTAGAATGTTCTAGAAAGTTCCAGAATATTCTAGAATATTTTGGAATATAAGAGAATCTAAAGGAAATCTAAGAGAATCCTTCCAGAAAGTCCCAAATTGTTCTAATAAGTTCTAGAATGTAGGGGAATCTTCGAAAATGTAAGGGAATAGGGAAATACTTCATAATAAAGGTGTACAATATGAATCTTGAAAAAAAAAATGTTCTAGATGCTCAGGGCAAGCGCCTCAGCCTAAAAATAGAAAGTGTTTTAGAAATGTTGCACAGATCCAAAATAAATTATTTTGGAAGGTTCTAAATGCTCATGGGTAAGCACGTCAATCAAAATCGAAAATTCTAAGAGAATTTAGGGGAATCTTCATGAATGCTAAATATAGTACATAGAATGTTGAAGAATATAGAGGAATTACAAGAGAATCTCAGTAGAATCGTTGGTTGTCTAGAGCACGACAGGGCCTTGCACCGTAAGAACATGCTAAAACTGGAACAATGTGCTGTAGGACGCATTAAATTTCTTGTATATATCGTAATATATATATAATTATTCTATGTGTCCATGGGAAACGATGTACCCATGGAATGTTTACATATTTAAATCGATCTAGGCCGTCAATTTGGGGGGCAATGAGGTGGCACAGCGATGGCCTTGGGATCTAGATGGGGTCATGCATGGGGGCATGCACCCCATCCTGAAACCGGGAAGGTGGGATCTTCACCGTTAAAAATATTGAGGGAAAGTGCAAAGAGGTGAGGTGGCGCAAATATATTGAGGTGGCATATATATTATAAATGCACCATAAATGAAATGGGTCTGCATAATAAATGCCATTAATTATTGATGTGGCATTGCATTCGAAAAGGTAATAAATGTGGTGTTGGGGTAGAGGTCGTAATCTAGCCCTTGCATGGAATTCTATATGCGTATGTGGCGTTATAGCATTGATAGCATTGATGGGTGGAATATTAAGATAGGTTTTCGAAAAGGGGGAAATAAAAATTCGTGTGCTGAGCTGGATGCCTGACATGCCTTGTCGGATTGCTTTGCTCTGACCGGAGATAGCATCCAGGTAGGAAGGCGGAGCATGGCGGAAAGGACTGGTGCTTTAATTGTTGGCTGCTGGAGACAAGACAGCATCGAGATGGTTGGTTCGTAGTGGGGGCGGTCTTCTTAGATGGTAAGAGCATGTCGGTCTGAGGAGGTCGTATTTAGAGACATGAAGTTTAGAGGCATGAAGTTAAGCGCTTACAGTAGGTGCCGATTAGATGGTCTGGTGGTAATGCTCGCTTGAAGGAGCTATTGGAAGAAGGATTTCAGCTACGATCTTGCTAGGTAAATTTGTTCTATCCTATTTTC
This sequence comes from Isoetes taiwanensis, assembly GCA_021234155.1. Lineage (NCBI taxonomy): Eukaryota > Viridiplantae > Streptophyta > Lycopodiopsida > Isoetales > Isoetaceae > Isoetes > Isoetes taiwanensis. Next base: position 1,900,258 of record JAJEKV010000037.1, read on the forward strand.
TATTATGCACTTGAATCCAGGCCATCCCCATTCTGCAATTATCTAGGACCAGTGCATAGGACCATCTAGAATTTGATTTACCGAGTTGAGAACAATAAATTGAGTGCTCAAAAATTTGTGGTAGAACATTACCGGCTTTGAAGCTCGTCGACGCTTAGGTATATGGAAGCTTTAAATGCATTCCAATCGGTCGAAGAGAGAGATTTCGGTGGCTTTGATGCAGTGAGCTTCTGTGGGGAAACGGGGACACACAGACCAGGTTTTAAGGTTTATAACCAGACTGTAACCACATTGATGGCTTGATTTTTTTGCCTTGCGGGAACCTTTTTGCTCGTGCTTCTGCTCTGTGATACTCCGTAATGGCCATGGCATACTGGAGATCCGCCCTGTTTCTAGTGAAAACTCCATTTTTTTTTTTTTTTTTTTTTTTTTGTTTGTTGGGATTCTCACCCACCATTCAACTTGAATCCAAATAGCAGGGGCCGATCTGCTCCCATATCAGGCCATTAGTTATGGCAGCCCACAGATTGGTAGATGCGGCTTTAAAGAAGGGTTTCGCAACTGTGGCACCCAAACAAATGCTGCCATATAAGTTTTCCTGTTCTTCTGTCCGCTTGGGCATTTTTGGGGTCTTTTGCTGGCTATGGTAGTCTTTTAATGTAGCTACTCTGAGCTTTGCTCGCCGTATTGATAGCTTGCCGTCACTGCCAATCATGTCCGCATTTGTTCTATTGTATTATCCTTTCGATTAACACTGCACATTTACAGGTGACGGTGGAGGTTTCTTTAAAGCCCAGGGCTTTGCCACCTAATGGGGTTATTGTGCCGCTCTTCTAGACCTTTTTTGCATTGGTTACTTCATCATTGCTCTTAGGCATTTCATTTCCAACGTGCGCCAGACCGACCTACATGATTTACTAGTAAGGTTTATATTGCGAGCATTTTCATTCATTTTCCATTCATTTTCATAGTTGTTTCCCTCAACCAGATGATCTTTCCTTTAGATTCTGGAGGTTTTGTTGGCAGAACACGATTATCTCGCAGAACTGTGTATGTAAATGTTGTGAGACAAAGTTGCTTGGGGCACTACTCAGAAAAAGGGGGCGTATCAACAAGACTGGTCGTACTTAACATGGTATGGCTCCTTTCTTGGTTCTTGGTACTACTAATGGTGCAAAAAGTCAAATTGATGTGACTGGAATGGAACGTATGCTTAAGTTGTTTGTCAATTCACTGAAGAGTAGGGGCATCTTCTATATAATATGCATCTGAAAATGTATTGCGTGCTGGCTATGCACTATAACTCTTTTAGGCCAGAAGTGGACATTTGGCTTACATGATGTTAAATTTGCTCATTACTAATTGTCCTGTGTGTTTTTCATTTCATTATACACGGCAGTCGACAAATTTCAATTTTCAGTCCTTTTTGACGGTGGCCTTATTAGTGTTGTGTACATGCGCATACATCAAGATGCACTTTCCTACTGTATTAGGCAGAAGAACAGGGTAAACTATTGTCTTAGAAAAATCAGTAAACTAGTCTTCTTTCTGTTCTAGTAAAGAAGCAACCAAGTTAAGCTTTATAAAATATTCAAGAATCTGCTAGTGATAATAGGAGGTTTCACTTAAAATTGGAGACCTGCCAATTTATGTAGTTAGGCTGTGAATGTAAAAAACTCTAATAGCTATCCATCCTATTGTTGTGTTACGTCTTTACTTCTCCTTTTGTTGCACTATAACTAGAAACAGTAGAAACGAGCACGTGATCAGGCAGCAAGTTGATGAAGTGACGTTAGCCTTTTTTTCATAAATATGGAAACCTTTCTAATTACTTCATTCCACAGTTTTCGAGGATTCTTCTGGAAAGCTGCTCGGATAGATAAGCATAGACTACTTACTGAAAGCTTTAGTATGCTTTATTTTTAATGTTTTTGCAACTTTCATAAAACTATCTAGAAATAGATGCCTATGTTCAGAATGCGATAAGTTGACTTATACTTGATGACAGTTTGAGCAGACAAAATGTGGAGATGTTCTCTAGAATGATTTTGTAGATGAAGCCCTATGGAGACGTTCTCTAGAATGATTTTGTAGATGAAACCCTTGGACAGTAGATGCTTACGAGAGGCCCATAAGAATAAGCAATGGCAGAAAGGGCATGCCCAGAGGACACATGCCAAAATCATCCCGGAAGAGATGGCGAGGTGCTAAACTATGGAAAAGAGAGCCACGCGGAGTTTTGGCGAATTTTGATTTGTGCAGCTGGACTTGACATGGACTTTCCATGATTACAATTTTATATATGTTAGGAATGGAATGTCGTACTTCAATCTACATACATAGAAGAATCCTAGTAATTCTTTGAAAGAGCAATGCTAATAAGTTAAATCGTCTATGCATTTAAGATAGATAGATAGATAGATAGATAGATAGATAGATAGATAGATAGATAGATAGATAGATAGATAGATAGATAGATAGATAGATAGATAGATAGATAGATAGATAGATAGATAGATAGATAGATAGATAGATAGATAGATAGATAGAATTTTTATTAACATATTTCTATCACATAATGCATAGAAGTTTGAAGCGGGAGTTTTATCTCTTAAACGAGGTAAGTTTTTTGGCCCTATCTCCTGCTCTTATCCATCCTTTTTGTGTTTGTCTGCATTAGAGACCCAGATTAATCTAAACATAGAGTTAGTCAAATTGGAGACATTGGATGGACAGAGAGCATCTTGGTGGTGCTGGCCCTCTAAAAGTAAAAGTAGAGACAATAGACAAAGAGTATGGTAGGGGCAGAATGAAAGCATTGCAATCAAGATGGCAGCAATATTGATATGGGTTCGAGGTCAGAATGGGGTGAAAATGGGTTGGTTATGAAACTTGGTAAAAGCTTGAAAGAATAGCTCTGAAACATGGTTGTTGTGTCAGAAATTGGTGAATATATGGCAAGGCTAAATGTCAGTAGACCTGCAATGTGTAATAGGTTCCACATGGTCCCCTGTAGTGGACTTGTAATGCTGAAACAATATGATAAGGAATGTGTTTATCTGCTGTAAACTGATCTGGATTTAATACAAGGAATGTAGACAATTTTGAAAGTTGTATAACTTAATGTCAATCAATCACGACCCGTATTGCATATTTCTTTGGGGTAAATGGATTAAATCAGAAGTAATTTTGCAATCTATCCTTATATGGGGAAGGCCAAATGCTACAAGTAGAAGGACAAGATTGACCTATATAAGGGAGGAAGGGATCCTCGAATGGGTGGGAATGGGGAAGTGGGTCCTACTGGCATGCCCTCCCAACACAAAATGGAAGTCAAGCCTTAAGACAATACTAATGAAAAAGGAGGATAAGAGAATATATAACATTACATGTGTCTATGATGTTGTCTTAAGATGGGGAAACTTCAATGGGCAAAATGGAATTGTATGGGTCTTGTTGGGGAAAATGCTCGACTGGAGCTGTTGTTATAATTTGGGTCCAACCATGATAACCTCTGCAACCTCTTATAAGTGCAGGGTCCCAAATGGGGTATGTGGACATAGCTATGGGGTTGGGGGGCAGGCATGGAAGTTGGAGAGGGGGATAAGCTCTAGTCTACCCAGTAATGGAAATAAGGATTCAATCATTATAACTTTTGCATCCTCTTATAACAACATGGTCTCAATTGGGGGGTGTAGGGTCCCAATGGGGGTGTGTGGATATGGACAAAGCTATGAGGTGGGGGAGCAAGTATGGAAATTGGTGGTGGGGGCAAGCACTGGTTCAACCAATAACAGTTATATCTGGATCATCATATGGGTAGATATTAACTTTTGGGATTTTCAACATAGTGTATATAAATCTAGGGGTCCCTTTGAAAAATTGTCGGTGTCCTCCTTTTTGTCGGAGCCAGCTTATAAAGTGGATATGTATCAAGATATCAATGATCAATGATTATTGTCTCTTGGAATTTGTCTTGTTATACACAAATCGGAGGGGTTTGGGTAACACCAAAAATGATAAGGGTACGTGATAAGGGATGATGCTACTTAAGTAGAAAAATCATGAAGATTATTTCGTGGAACCTTCGAGGTATCAAGGGACCTCTAAAGAGGGCTAGAGTTTTAGCAGCAATGAGATCGATGAACGCAGATATCTTACTTATACAGGAACATAGACTTCCTGACTTCGAGGCTAGTTCCTTAGGTGCCTGGGTAGGAAGCCAATATTCCTCTTTTACCTGCGCTGCCAGGGGCACTAAAGGGGGTACAGGAACATTATGGAAGGGTTTAACTAGTAAGCTGCAATATGCTGGGACTGACGGAAGGTGGCAAGCTGTGCAATTTGAGACAGATGGGATTCAATGGGGAGTGATTAATATTTATGCAACAAATAAACCTGCAGAAAGAGCCATTCTTTGGAAGGAAATCATGGATTGGGTGATCAGTCAGCCGGTGGCCAACTGGGTTCTAGGCGGTGACCTCAATATGACGGATGTTTGGGATCAAAAGATTGGCTTGTATAGAAACCTCTTGGGGGAGGAGCGACTGGCATGGGATTCCCTTCTCAACAATTGTGGCTTCGTTCTCCTCCCACCATCGAATACTCCCTATTCATGGTCTAATAAACAAAAAGGAATGGACAGAGTTTACTGTCTGCTAGACAGATTTTATGTGGCCAACAAGTCGGCCCCCTTTATGGACCGGTGCTATGTGGAAGGGGACCTTTCTTTTTCCCAGTCAGATCATATCCCACAAAAACTAGTATTTGAAGATCTTCCTTCCGCCAGACGAAAAGGAAATGTCCCCTTTAAATTCAATACAGGGCTCCTAGGGAAGGATCTCTTTTGTACACCATTTAAAGAATACCTGTTAGCTCAGCCAAGGGAAGAGGGTCTTCCTAGTATGAAATCCTGGATCAAGAAAAATGCCGATATGAAGGATTGGATAAAAAAGTGGGGGAAACTACGGGCTACCAAGTTCCGGGAAACTAAGGCTGATCTGTACAACCAAGTTCGACAAGTTAAACAAGGTTTGATTCTAGATCCCTTTAATACTGTCAATCAGGCACTTGAGGAAGAGTTAGAGGTCAGAATAAAAGCGATAGAAGAGGAAGAGGCTCGAGGGGCCGCTATTAGATCTAAGACCAAATGGTATGCAGAGGTTGATCATGAAAGTTCTAAATGTTTTTTTAGATTGGCAGGAGCAAGGCTGGCTGAGAATAGTATCACTTCAGTTACTAATGATCAGAACGTGGTTCTTAAAGAGGAGGCAGAAATTAAATCCTTCTTCAGGGATAGTTATGAGGGGTTGTTCAAAGAAGATCCCCTCCCAAGTGACTATTACAGTCGATGCTCTGAGTGGCTCCCGTGAGGCAAGGCCAGATAGTGACTGATGAAGAAAATAAAGTACTACTTCAAGAGCCTCGTGATGTAGAAATCTACAAGACTCTGTGTTCTTTAGCTTCTGGTAAGTCGCCAGGACCTGATGGGTTCCCTCCAGAGTTCTATGTCGAATTCTGGGATATACTTGGGCCATTCTTCACCGCTGCAATCAAGGGAGCATGGGCGGTCAAATACCTTCACCCAGCCCTAGCAACTGGATTTATCTCCTTGATTCCAAAAGTCAATAAGCCCCAGGTGCTAAATGAATGGAGACCAATAGCACTAACCAATGTGTTGTACAAAGTAATCATGAAGGTCATTGCTAATCGTTTGAAGCCAATCTTAACTCGTTTGATTGGATGCGAACAATCAGCTTTTCTCCCAGGCAGGAACATTTTGGACAACTATCTGGCAGCTAGAGAGGGGCTCCATTGGTGTAAGTCCTCTCGCCAGAATTGTGTAATGCTGAAGCTGGATTTTCGTAGAGCCTATGACTCTCTTAGGTGGAGCGGGCTAAAAAATGTGATGGCTCATATGGGCTTTGAAATAAACTTTATTGAGTTAGTTATGGGTTTGAACAAGATGGCATCAGCATCTGTTCTGGTTAATGGTCAGCCGACTGGTCTCTTTGAGCTCAGAAAGGGGATTAGGCAGGGGTGTCCCCTTGCTCCTTACCTTTTTATAATCATGGCATATCTCTTAACCTGTATGGTGAAAAGCTTGATGACGAGGGGATTGCTGAATGGGTTACTTCTTCCAGGTTCTAATCTAAATCTGACCATTATGCAATATGCAGATGATACCTTTCTTTTCTTAAGGTACGATGATGGGAGTTTTCCTGCCTTTCAACAGGTTTTAAATTCTTTTTGCTCCATTTCGGGGATTGGGCTGAATCATGCTAAATGTGATGTAATATGGCCTTTTGAAGAAGACATTGATACAAGGGTCAGGGCATGGAATTATCATATTGTGGCAGCTACAGAGACGACTAAGCTGTTGGGCATGCCACTTAACCTTGGAGAAAATCTAAAAGGTCTTTGGGCGCCAATTATAGAAAGGATCAGAAAGAAGGTTAACCTCTGGTCTTGTAAGTCCTTATCCACTATGGGGAGAGTGACAGTAGCCAATGCAATCCTTAATGCGACTCATATTTATTATTCCTCGGCCATTGTAGCACAGAAGTATATATATGACCAGTTATTAGTAATCATCCGTAAATTCATTTGGGGAGGGAAGATAGCTGGGGTTGCATGGTCAGAAATGTGCCGAAGTAGGAAGGATGGGGGATTGGGATGTAAAGACCCAATTGTCCAAGGGAAGGTTCTGGCAGCTAAGTTTGCCTGGAGGGCTATCCAAGGGGATGCATCCCCAGCTATTGCCTTGGTGCGCTACTGGCTTCAGCAGGGTAAGATAAAGGGGAAACCCTCTACCCCTAGAGATGAGGTTAGTTCCTACTTTTATAAATTCTCAATGGGTCGAGGTACTTCCCCAGTAATGAGGAAGATATTAGAAGCTTGGCAGGATGTACAGAGTCTCTTTAGTATAGCAGATGCTCATTGGGAGGCAGGGGGGCTGAGTATATTTTGGAACACTAGGATCTGGGAGAGGGATGCGCTCCCTCTTGCACTTGTACACCCTCGAGTGTTTACTAAGTGGCGTGTTGCAGGTATTCGTAAGGTTGGGCAGTTGTGGGAAAACGATAGATGGATTACATGGACCAGATTTAAAGCTCTAGTTCCAGGTGTTGGGGAAGGTGACAGGAAGATCTTTAGGAAGATTATGGTGAATGTCAATACGGTCTCTGGTATTGTAGGGGAAGAAGATAGGTGGTTGTGTGGGGATGGGGCAGAATATAAAGTCAAAAAGTTGTATGGATTGCTAATGCCACAGTCCCCATTAAAGGCTGCAGATAGGTTGGGACTAGATCAAGTGGAAACCAAAGGCTTATTGACAAAGTCTTGGGTCTCCTTATGTTCCAAAAAGATCCAATTCTTTCGTTGGATCAGTCTACAAGAAGGTGTATACACTATGACATGGCTGTTGAACAAGGGTGTTGTTCAACATGATCTCTGCCCTCTAGGATGTGGAGCGTCAGAGACAATGGATCATCTTTTCTTTTGTCCGACTATAGGAGACTTCTGGAGGTGGGTTTGTCCAATTATTGGGCTACAGATGTGTCAGCTATCATGGCCGGCCATTCTAGCCAGTATAGGTGCTGATATTATTCAACTCACTTTAACCAACATATCACTGGTGTGTATTTGGAAACACCGATGGGTGTGGCTCTTGGAGGACCCGACCGCTTCAAGAATTAGGGATTCGTAATCAGCTTCAACATGGAAGTAGCCCTCATGGCCTTGGCCCACCACAGGAAGTTTGGCCGCAATTATGACAAGAACTTGGATAGAATTGGCAGTATAAGGGGATTCTATTCATTTTTCAAATGTAACTCGATCCGGATTTAAGCAAAGGTGCGAGGGGGGTTTATCAGGATGTTGGATGGAGGCTCTTCGTCTTCAGCGGGATTTTCTCCTAAGTTCTTGTTGCTTGGAATTGGCTGCTAACTCCATATAGTATCTAAGCCTGGATGAAGACGGTTTTTCCTATAGTAATCCAGGGGTAGGGAAGATTGGAGTGGTAGCTTTTTAGTACAATCCTTGACACTTACGAGTTATATCCGCTTTGTGATAATTCTTTCCATCAATCCCATTTGGGGATATCCTATGTAAATTTTTATATATTAATACATACTCTTACCCTCAAAAAAAAAAAAAAAAAAAAAAAGTTCCTTCTCATAAATATCAACTGAAAAAGTTTTGGTTATGATTACATAGATGACAAACTTTTCAATTGCAACAAGAACTTATTGAACAAAGATTTTGTATCCACCGTTTGGATCTAATAACATTGACTTTGATTCCATAGTCATAACCCATTTTATATCTAATGTTCCTCTAGAACAGATTTTGTTGACAACATGTCAACTCTCACACAATGAATACACGCTACAAATTGACCATCTTAGTATACAATACGTATGTTCATCTTAGACCATATGTATACATGTGAACATTTGCAACATCTTCACACATCTATTTAACTGCGCTTCAAGTACATTCGTGTTAACTACCCATTACATTTACACACTTCAACAATGCCAAAGTCTAATAAATCAATAAACTACCACCGTCTTAGGATTTAGGGTTCCTCTCAGGTTTAGTGTTTGGGGTTTATGTTATTTAGGTTTCACATGGCATAATTTCTCCCCTAAAGAAGCAGTAACAGGTTGATAAATTCTTTGCAACCTGTTGACTTTGCAAAATCCCTCGTAGTACAACTACTTATAGTACAACCCCTCATAGTACAAAAACTTGTATATATATTATCATAGTCATATCATATTACCACAGAATCCCCAACAGTAGAAGCTCACAAAAAATGATGGACCCTTACAGTATGAATACGAATCAAACATTGGCTCAACCACACTCCCTCTGGTATCCGTACGACATTCAAACTATTAAAACCTTATATTTTTCTTATGTATACGGTACCAGAGAGGCAATAAAAAAACCCATTTGGTGCACTCACATGTTTCATACCCCATAATCTAGGTGAACCCCCCGGGGTTGACTTATGCGGAATAGGGCGCACTCCTAATCCATTCATAAGTTCTAACTCAACTCATATGCTGTCTTCATTGACCCTTCCTGAGTCCAACACATTGGGACATCTATAACTAATGGTCTCAAGGTTCTTACCTTGCCACTAGTATTATAATACCTATTTGGAACCTTGCGTCTATTCTTTTGCCAAGAACCCCAGGTTCTTTATGACGCATGTACCAACTTTTTGGACTAGAACACTTTGTAACATTACCATTCTTTTAATATATTGATGACACAGTTCTTCAAAAAAAAAAAAAAAAAAAAAAAAAAATTTGGACTAGAACAGAGGCCCACTTTATCCCTTAGTTGACACTTAGTGCAACTAAGTACCTGATGCTAGTCATGTGAATTCACTAATCTATGTGAATTCAATATTCTTGATCCTAGATCTAAGAATACTATGCTACAAAAGACCCTGCTTCTTATAAGCAATACAGTGGTAATGACCATAGACTCCCCCAGAAATCTAATTAGAAACAAGATTCTAATCATTGTACCACTCACACTCTGATCATTTATCAGAGATTTTTTGCAACATTAACCCCAGGTTTATCCTTGCATTTCTAGAGACCTTGCTCTATAAATACCCAGTACACCAATTATGGCTAATCATGAATTCTAATTGGATTCTCTATGACAACTCCCATAGTTGATTCTCTTCCGCCAAGCATCTCAAGAATCCTTATATTCATGTATACTACTTTGATAACAAGTAGTGATAGTTCAGACTTTGCTCTTTTAGGTCTCCATGGCATGCCTGGCCCTGCCAGCATAACACCATTCCTCTAGGAAAACATTCTTCCTAAGTCTGACAACCTTCGTATCTTTATTAGGTGAACCCTTTCCTCAACAATTTTGGGTTCCACATTCACATTCCAGTTTGTGACCCCTTTTTTCTTAGGGTAGAATAAGCTAGGAAGTCCTTTTCCTCCCCCTTTCAAAAAAAAAAAAATCAAGCAATCCTTTGCTTTTGGAAGTGAATTCTTAAAGTCATATGCATCCAATTTACAGCCTGACATAGAACTTATTTATTACTCAGCTTGGATGATATACTAATAGGAGTTTTGGCCACTCTCTAAGCCTTGCTTATAAGAGTTTTGACTATTCCCTAAATTATTGTATGGTGGTGTTCCTAGTGAAGCCTCACTAGAACCCAAATACCTTGCCTTGCAAGATTGAGCAAGAAGACCTTTAATGCTCACACTCTTTCTATAGAGCCAACGGGTCTAACTACCTTACTTCTTAACTTTGTTGGCTTCCATAGCTTAACACCCCAAGTAATGCATCATCAATTCCAAATTGATTTGCAAGCCCAACCAACGCATTGGCAGAGACCACTTCCAGGTCTCTTACATGCTTTATTTGTGGGGTACTTTGATGCTCATGCCATATTGACTCTTAAAGATCATGATTCTAGTAGATTCCTCATCACGGAACTACTCTCTCACTTGACGTAAGTCATTAGACTTAGCTCTAAATGATCTTTTCAATAGGCATCATCGATCTCCTAGGGACCATTGCATCATAAGTGAAGCACCATTATGCTCCATCCATACATCAATCAGTATCTATTCATACACATATGTGTTTGATGTTAATACAGAGTTCATGCAAAAAAAAAAAAAAAAAATCAAGCAACTTAGTTTAACACGACTAATTGGCCTTGCAAACTCTAACATATAGAATTACATGGACCTTGGTTTCCACCACTTCCTAAATGATACCACCATGTTTTCCATACGAGAACTCTCATTAGGGGTTCTTGGTGTGCCTAGCTTTGCTTTTCATGCTTTGGCTTAGAGCTAACCCAAGTCATTCTCGACTTTGCTCAATAGCCCTTATGGTTGCATCACATGACTTACCTAAGTCAACTGCAACTTTAATTGGTCCACCAGTACCACAGCTTCTTGACCTCGTCAAAAGCTTCCCGTTGTACTAACCCCTAATTCATACTTGAACTTCATTCAAGATTCTTATGGGGCTTTGATTTCCCAGAATACACTTTCAACCATTGGCAGCCAAGCCAGCAAAATTTTCAACCTCAAGACACTCTTAAAGGGTGAAACTATTCTTATACGGCTTGCCCCTTACTGAGCCCTTCGAAAGTGAATAACTCTTATCAATGGGAAATTCATAGATAGGATCCAATTATTTGGTTTGAATTATGTGCCATAAAGTCAATTTTCTTGACTACTTGTTCTAACACATATTCATTGCTTTGCCAATCTATGGCTATAAGGCATAAAATACATCTCATAATACCTATACAAGCCCAGCTTATATATTGCGACCATATGTTTTACCCCAAGCCCCGCTTGAACATACTGGGCAATAAGATGTATTCACAACTCCTAGTTGCATATAGATGTAGGAATATAACTCTACTAACATTCTTGTTTCCAAACAAGAGATATTGAGATTTTCTAACCAATCTCAATATCTTAGTTTGAGCATAGGTAGAGTTTATGGAACTAGACAGTCCAATCAATCATATTGTAGCTTGATTCATCCTTGGCATCTTTCCAGAGACACCCTATGAAATCAGTTTAACAAACGCTACAATAATCTATTGCATGCATCCATATGATCCTAGTTGAATCCGTTTGCTTCTTTATTTATTTTAAGTGCTCTTCCCAGAAGAACCCCTTAAAATGACTAACAAGTTGCTTTGCAATTATTATCTTATAGTTTCTACCTGATAAGTTCTCAACCTTATCAGTATTGCAACTTGTATTCTCTAGATGCGTTAGCTAGCATCTCTATAGTACTTTTAAACTATAGATTCCATGTGTAGATGTTCATCTATGAAGGTTATTTTCTTGACCCAACAATCGCAGATTGTATATGTTCCTTTGGAATTTTTCAAAGGAATACTTCAAGCTAAGTTAATTTATTGCCACTTTCCTTTATGCAACCAAGATCCTTCTTGGTGCTTATAAGAAAGCATATCATACAAGGCATAAAACCTTTAAATCCTTCAAAATTCCTTCCTAGAATTCAAGGACCTTATTCTCAACACTTACCACAAGTGTTGTTATTCCTAAGTGTTACTATGTTCCAAGGAACTAGTTAGGACTTCCGGTGTTCTAATAAAAGCTCTACTTCCAAGATGTCCACTTAACGGGGTCCTCCAAGTAACCAAGTCCTAGCATTCATGAAGAACTAGTATCCACAATATTTCCCAAATATTGTGCATTTCTAGCACAAACCCTAGGTCGTGCACTAGTGACCCCTTGAGTCAATAGTAATATATCCGTCACCAATTCCCTACAAGGATTGGTTAAAGGAACATGCAACCTCGTACCACCCTACCCAGTAGAATGAGCCAATGATCCCAGATCAAGTGGTTATCACGGGCAACAACATTCGAACATTGGACTCCAATCTCCATTTCTAGTTTCTTCTTACGCCACACTACCCAGTAGTGTGCGTCAAGTGGGCATGATCCCAGATCATGACACCCTATGATGCACTCATTGAAAGGGATCTTTGGAGGGCAATAACGCTTTTTGTTTAAACATAATTTTTCTTAGTTCCTTGAACGTAAAGACGCTCTTCAAAAGAACCATCCTGGATATCAACTAATTTTAAAAACTCAAAGCTCTAGGGGTCTTATATTAAGCATATTCACATGCTCCAGGGTATGGCCCATCTCCATGTGGTTCGTCTATGTTCCACTACTGAGCCCCCGACTCCTCATGACGAAACCACCTGACACTCTTGGAGTGCTATACCAATGTTACAACCTATTTTCCTTTCACAAACCCAGTTTGCAAGAATGCAGTAGGTGGTAATACCAACAAGTGCCCTTGGCCCTTGTTCATTACTAGTTCAACTAGTACCAACATTAGCTAAAATCGTAAATATTAACTACGGTAAGTAACAACCCATTAAAACCTTCCCTTCAATTTTTAATGGTTGATAACGGGGAACAAAATCCCTGATTTTTTAATGGGCTGATAATGGGTCCTGGTTACCCTTTAGCAAAAAAATCACAGAATCGAAAATCTCAGAATCACGAAGTCGTGATTCCGTGCCAGCCAAGATCGATCACTCTGGGCTGCTCGGTAGTCGGATTGCCACGAAATTTGGCAGGTAAGCATTTCGGCCCCAAATGCTCCTGCTCGTAAATTTTCAGCTCAAACCGAGCTGTTTTGCAAAATCCGTTTTTCCAGGCCCCAAACATGATTTAGCAAGCCCTGCTTGCCCAGAGACTGCTACAGCGATTTCATATTGGCTTCTCAGGTCCCCAGAAGCCTGAAGAACAATTCTAAGGCCAAACGTTTGCACTTCATGGATGCTCCAAAAATTGCTCTCAAGTTCTGCTCTCTTAACTGTTGCGCAGCCTCGAACCCAACATCAAACTTAGGCTCTGATACTAATGTTACAAGCCATTGAACGAGCCAAGTTTGGCTACCATGAACCCCCTGGATTCCCCATTCCTCGAGTCCCATGGACTCCCCACACCAAACTTGTGTTGATCCCCTGGATCAATACTGCAACATCGTGCAGTTCTCTAATCGTTCCCAGAACGATTCTTCATGGCCTCCTCTTCTTGAGATCCATGATCTCTTATATAGGGTACCTACTCTTGTGGCATGCCGCCACATGTCTGCATGCATGCATATGGACTCTTGGAGTCTCCTTATGCCATTTGTCCCTTAAACCGCTAATCCTTAGCTTTAATGGTCCTATGACCTAGGGACCAACATATGCATATAAAATATGACTTAGGGCCTCGTAACAGTACGCAACCAAAAGTTATCATTTTGAGGTCGTCCTGGAGATACATCTTCCAAACATAAAAGAATCTCGTTCCAGTAATCCATAGTTGCTTTGTACTGTCGTGCAAACACACTCTCTTCTTGATTTTTGCAAAATGAATTCCATAATGCTATGTACTTGCTGATGCTGTCTGCCAAGCCAGGGAGATCTTTCAATGTCTTCCTTGGAGGGATATTTCTAGGTACCCCTGTTGGTAACGTTGGCTCACCATTTTCATCCTCCTTCCACATTCTTATTCCTTTTTCTGGAATCCACTCTTTATGGGTTGGCCGCATTTTATATTGCATAATGGGCCATTTCTCATCCATTTTAAAGCGGAATAGCAATGGGTCGGTATGGCCTGTTAGACGTTGGCCTTTATCACGGATATATCCCTTGACAAAGCCTTTTCAATCTGGAACTTCATCCACAAAATATGGAACATGAGACTTTGCATTGCACTTGCTAAACAAGTAAAGCAACTCAGGCAAAGTTAGAGCATCCGATGAACTCATTAACGTCGAAAAGTTCCCAAACAATGCATCAATATCGTCATGAGTGTGCCCAACTATCATGAAGTCAACCTGAATCTCATCGAATACCTTAAGCCATGTCAAATAAGAGAGGTAGGAGAACACATATCTATTTTTATTTTGACCTGATGCATTGTCCAACTATAAGTACAGATTTCGAGGAAGAGGATTGAAGCCTTCTAAGTAAGCAATAGAAGATGAAGGCATCATCTCTTGTGTCTGCGCTAGCTTATATGCTGCAGTGGTCGAGTGTCTTTTAGGGCTTGCATCAATTTGCAATAGTTTTGCTTCCACACAAATCACCACACTTGTCTTCGTCCGGCAACTCAAGATAGTGTAGGATCCTAGAAAGTGATCCAACATGAAAGTTTGAGTCATCTTTATGTTATCTGCCCCTGGAAGCTCCGTTGATGGGATCACGGACTCTGTGGCCTCAATTGCTACATTTAAAGGATCTATTTCCTTTCCATGAAGAGTGGTTCTATTTAAAATATGGCCCCGGGCAATAATTGTCCTTCCGACGAATAGGTTGTACAGGGGAAAGTTGAACCTGTTTCAAGCAAGGTTACACTTTTTAGATCATATGAATTGGAAGAAAAACAAGCAAAAAACAAGCAAAAATGGCGCCATTTAGTATAAAAAAACCATTTTTGGTGTAAATTTGGACCCAAATAACGCCATTTGGTCCAAGTGTTTACCATTTGCCACGAAATGGCACCATTTGGACCCAATTAACTACATCTACACGTTAACTTCATCACAAAATCTACACGAGGTGCCTATGTTATGCATTCTTGCTCCGTTCTTACTGTGTCCAAGCAGTATGTATTTTAACACTTGGAGAACACGGTATAGATATGGCAGCAATAAAACACTATTCCTACCAGAAATAGTGGACTTACTTGATGTTAGATAGATCCATAGTGGTATGCTGTACTGGAGCAGTAGATAGAACTAGAGAAACAAGCTGATCTCATCAGATATGAATTCGCACTGCGCCTTGAATAACTGGGAGTTTTTGTGAACTGAAATCGCCTATAGCTGCAAGAAGGTTCACCGAGAATTTCTGTGAGCGCCAAGAAGAAAGCGCCTGACAGCACGCATGCGCCTTGCAAAGTTCCTGCCTAGGTGCCTAAGAAAAGCCACGCGCCTTATGCGAGCGGCAGCTGAAATAAGCAGGCGGATTCGAAAGCGCCTGAACCGTGCACGAAAACGTCTGTTTCGTACCATCATCGCCTTAAGAGGGCGATCGACGACAGAGACGGAACTTTAAATGCAAAGTAGTATTTTAAAATAAGACTTTTGAAATGGGGCGGCAATTTTTAAATTTAAAGTGGGCGATCCAAATTTACACAGGTGGCAAGTTCAAATTTCAAATTACGGGCGGGTTTTTTGAATTTTATGTTTGAATTTGGGCGGGCCGGAGGGAAGGGCGGGAAGTACTTGAGTTTGAAAGTGGGTCCGCTGGACGCAGAGATAGCCCGCCAATGGCCCCTGGCGGCTGGGCGGCCATAGGCGCCTGGACTGCCACGGGCCCCTAGTGGGCCGCCGGCAGTACAGCAGACCGCCAGCAGCCAAATTTTTATATTCCAAGGTATCACAATTATCAATTAGTTAGGTCTCATTGTGCCTGGCAAACCTCATTAGCTTTTTCGCAAAATTTTTTAGCCCCCAATGCCTCGATCCTAGCCGCCAACGCCCAGCGCCTAGCCGCCAGTGCCTAGCGCCTTGCCCACCCCAGTTGAGACCAATTTTATGTGTTTTCTGGCGCCCATTCTCAGGCCGTTAGCGCCTCAACTCGCCTCGTAGGACAACAGTTTTTGGCCCAAAATCAAGGTGCTCAAAATGGAAATCGGCAAATCCGGAGCTCCTGAAGCTGTGGAGACAGCGGCTAGTGCACTGCCAGGTGCAGGTATGTCGTCTACTTGCATGGTTTCTTGTGTGTTTTGTTTCAAATGGCGCCACCGCGCCATTTGGATGCCTGTTAGTTCACTTTAGGGAGTCTATTCTCTGGCAAATGGCGCCACGGCGCCATTTGCGTAAGTATTGGTCAAAATTATTTGTTTCAACCATGGGTGCCAATATAACCAGTTCATCTGCAAATGGCGCCATGGCACCATTTGCTTGGTTGAATGCTCTACATGGGTGTTTATGACACCCATGGACAACCAGAAACCCAATAAGAAACGTTCCACGATGCAAATGTTGCATGTGCATTGGGCGTACTGGGACCCATGGAGAGCATTCAACCAAGCAAATGGCGCCATGGCGCCATTTGCAGATGAACTGGTTAAATTAGCACCCATTGAGAACACCATTGTGTTTGGTACTGCCTATGCAAATGGCGCCTTGCCTGGTAGATTGCTTCCCATTGGGTGTCAATACGCCCAATACACTTGTATGGTTTCTTGTGTGTTTTGTTCTAAATGGCGCCATTGCGCCATTTGGATGTATGTTAGTTCACTTTAGGGTCTGTTCTGCGGGAAATGGCACCACAATGCCATTTGCCTAAGTTGTTCAAAATTGTTTGTTTCAACCATGGGTGCCAATATAACCAGTTCATCTGCAAATGGTGCCATGACACCATTTGCTTGGTTGAATGCTCTACATGGGTGTTTATGACACCCATGGACAACTAGAAACCCAATAAGAAGCATTCCACGATGCAGATGGCGCCATGGCGCCATCTGCATGTGCATTGGGCATACCGAACCCATGGATTCAACCAGTGTTGGAAAGCATGGCGCCATTTGTGATGAATCAGCAATTGGCATCTCCATAAATTATGTTTGTTACAATTTTTATGACGCCATTTGCCCGTAGATTTCTTCTCATTGGGCGTCAATACCAATGCACCATTGAGAAGCAATTCTATAAGCAAATGGCTTCATGGCTTCATTTGCATAGGGCAAAGGTAACAAAAACATAATGGTGTTCTCCATGAGTGCCAATTTAACCAGTTCATCTGCAAATGGCGCCATGGCGCCATTTGCTTGGTTGAATGTTTCTTATTGGGTTTTGTGTTCACCATTGGTGTAAATAAACGCAATGCACAAGCAAATGGCGCCTTATCCATAGGTGTCAATACGACCAATGCACCATGGAGGAGCAATCTACCAAACAAAGGCGCCATGGCGCCATTTGCTACTTAGATTGCCCTATATGCAAATGCTTCCGCGGGTGTCAATACACGCAAGTCATATGCAAATGGCGCCATTTGCCTGCTTGTTCATCGGGTGTGCCATTACCGATGTCTCTTTGTTTCAGTTGTGTTACGCGTGGATCCACAGTTTCAGTCAAATCAAACGGTTATGATGACAGACAGGAGCTGGTGCATGGAAGTAATGAGAGTGAGCACGTCTGCTCCTACTGGCTCCAAAGGCGACTGCAGAAGAGAGCTTTGCTTGCTTATAAGGGAGATGTCCGGAGAAACTGAAGGAATTTACCAGCTGGGAATCGTTGTCAACAAGAAGAAGGTTAACAAGAACGGTCGCGATGATTGGCTCCGAGTGGTCCTTGAGGACATTAATGAACAGAAAATAATTATATACTATGTGGACTAAAGCACAATTTCATTATTTTTGTACAAAACCTGAATTTATGGACCATTTTTTGGAGACCTACTTCAATAACAATTTTTCCCACACTAACAAGCATCACCAGCGAGTGCTGCATATGCTTCAGCAACGGGCACTGGAATCTTGATAGTGTTGGGGATCTTCTTCCTGTTCGATGGAGACCAAGCAAAGTCGATTGTCTCCAACTCAATGCGATCACTAGCAGTAGTTGGCCTCCATCTTTTCTTCCAACAGCTACATAATTGGCCTGCACACCCGTTCCTTACTTCTGGACAGCTCCCACCAAGTGACCTGACTCGCCTCAAAGTTCTCCTTCTTATCATCCATTTGGGGCTCCTCCGCGGCATACCCTACCCATGGGACACAACACGCCATCGTGACGCCATAATGAACATACCTTTCTTCACGCCCTGAATGGATTGAATTCGGTATGGGTTTATCCTTCAATGGTCCCATCGATGGAGGAGCCGATGCTTGCAATTGGTCTGGGTAATCGCAAACCATTTCGAAGTTGAACTCCTTCTTGCCCGGTGCATGGCCGTAAGTCCTCATAACTCCCTTCCGTGCACGAAATCTTCCCCTAGCTCCCCGTGTAAAAGACCCATCCAATACTCAATGGTAGCCGTGGAATTGTGCGGAATAGTTGGTCGCTTCCCGGTGCCCTTTCTTGCTTGTGGATATTGCAACCCAATGAAGGATGTGCTTGTGGATGCCGCTTTCAGAATCGCCAAGGTCCTTAACTGTTGCCTTTGGTTTAAGCAGCTTGGGTGTTCCTACAGTATCATGGGCTTCCCTGCCTTCCCCTTCCTTCCATTATTTTATACCGCCGTAGGCAGCCAATCCAAGAAGCAAGGACGGGTTTTGTAATACATGACAGCCACTCTCCATTCATTGCAAATTTGAATGTCGTGGGTGGTGTGGCCAAATAATCTATCATCGCCATCGGGTATGTACCCTTCTATAAACCCCTTCCAATCCGCACTTTATCAACAACGTATGGTACAGGTGCATTTAGATTGCATGTGTGGAACTCATATAACAATTCGGGCATGGTCAGCACCTCGGCCTTCTTTAGAGTGGAGGAGAAGTTGCCAAACATAGCATCAATGTCTTCATGTGTATGTCCAGCATCATGAAACCCAACTCTATCTCCTCGAACACACCAAGATATACTAGGTATGAAAGATAATGAAAAACATACCTGCTTTTGTTTTGACCAAGCATTGTCCAAATTGGCAAAGAACAATGTTCGGGGAGGGGCTTGAAAGAAGGTCCTTCCTCGCAAGGCAAGCTTGCAGGGGATGTTGCTATTGGTGAGTGCCAATTTCGATTTGAGTGCCGTGACATTACGCAAGGAAGTCACCCAAGCTGGAGCTGATGTTTCCTGCATTGAAAGATGGCCTCCGATATACTCATGAACCATCTCAAGCCTTCTCAAGATGCTATTCAAAGAACCCACATGGAAGTTCGAGTCGCCCGCCATAGATCCAAAGCAAAGTTTCCATAGCTTCCTCTCCATGACCATGAGTAAGAGCACCTCACAATGATGTTTTCAGCTTTATCCAGGGCCTCCAAAGTGACTTCACCGACATTGCCGCAATTTTGGAATCATTGTCTTAGCCCCGTCCATCTTATCATGAATTATACAAACATAGTCTTTGGGATGCCTATGGGACAATAATCTCCACGACCAATACTGGGTAACTACAAGAGGCTTGCTCCAACCTGTGTGCTCTTCTCCTCGGTCATGCAATATCCGCCTTTCCGCCTCATCCTTTGTCTTCAATAGCTTCGCGAATGACCTCGCATGTATCACATTTAGAGAACGGAATTTTTTGGCGACACCGACATCCATAAAGCTCCTTTTCCAAGTTCTATGAAATCTACAAGGCGAGACTTTCTTTGCCCGCTGCTGCCATAACTTCTACATTCACCTCTTCGAGGATGCTTGTTTTTGTAAACATTGCAGCAACTTCCTAATGTTTTCCTGATGCCATCTTCATTCCTCCGACTACGGTGAGGCAAGGATTCGCAATTCTCCTTTACAAACAAGGAGAAAACAGCCCTGATGCTAAGGTGGATGCACGAGGCTTCATATCACATAGCCTCCCGCGGTTCGCTTTGAGCACCCTCGATGTATTGTGCTTTCCATTTCAGATACCCCTCGACTTTGAGATTCCTGTGCCAAGGTACTGTGCTCTCTCACATACCGGCCTCCCATGCAACACCAAACGCTCCACTCGACGGCCTTTCATGTTGTTCCCAAGCATGTCATACACAAATGTCACCCCCGTCGCTAGACTTCATTGCATAGAACTCCTTGCATGTCGATGACCTGATTCTCAGGAGAACTTTGCACAACATCCGTTTTGCAACACAATGTCGCCGATATTTCAAAACAGCCTCCCTAGAGCTAAGGCGCTCAATCTTCTACAAGTTTCAATACCCGCCCACTGCCTTGAGTGGAAAGTGTACTTTGCGCCTCTCGAAATTTGATGCTTCTCAATAACAGAGCTGCCTTTTGACTTGACGGAGTATCCGCTGTTCTGGTTGATTTGGCGACAAGATCTCGCACACCTTCACACCATCCATCGTGAATATATTCGCGATTCCACCTTACAAGCATACCGCTTTTGGTACCGTAAACAAGCTTGACAACGGAAATTCACTTCAGCAGAATTGGGTAACCTTCCACAATTGTCACTCCAATGCATTTCAATCCTAAGAACCGGTCGATAATGCATCATCCGGGCTCAGAAGGATATGAACCCCTTTCCCGCGGAATGGAGTCGCAAGAGTGCCATATTTCACAGTCCTTCTCCAAGAATGTGTATCCGTTTCCGGGGATAGGTTCCATAGTAGATTCCACTCTCTCTCGCTTTTTGGAGGTGGACCCGACATCCTCTACATTGATTCACGACGCCTTTCCTCTCTCAAAGAATGAAGGATCCTTTGGCTTCTCCTATAGTTTCGTGATCCGAGGGGCCATGGAAGGGCGTGGCACTCCTCAAAACCTCTTGAACACCCACACTTACAAACCCAAATGGGATGGTTCAAATGGCACCGCTTCGAAGTCTCCAAAGAAATCCTTTGGCAATGGGACGACCATCCTTGAAGATGTACACTTCCCCGCTAAGAGAGTTGTCAAAAATGGTGCCGCACTATTTAGAGAAGAACGTATGTTCTCCCTCGACATCGCCCGTCGTCGAAATTGGGCGACGCCTGCATTGGTTTTCAAACATCGCTACTGGGCTATTGGGAAAAGTAAACATGCCCAATTTACATGGCAAATGTACCAGCTTTGATTCCAAAGACAACAGTGCAAAGCACATCGCCACAAAGAATTGGGCCCGTCCAGATTGGTTTTCAAACATCGCTCTTGGGGCTATTGGGAAAAGTAAACTGGGCGCCCGCCCAATTTACATGGCAAATGTACCAGCCTTTGATTCCAAAGACAACGGGCAAAGCACACTGTCGCAGAGAAATTGGGCGCCGCCAATTTGTCCCACTTCCTGCACGTGAGAATATATCATGTGTCACCCGAATTGGATGCCCTGCACGTGGTGGTGGTCGAAGTAAAGTGGGCGGCCGCCCAGTTTGTATTCCAGCAAATGTGCCAGCTTTGGATTCCAGCACAATGGCCAAAGCACACTGGCCACAGTAAATTGGGCGCTCGCCCAATTTGTCCCATTTCCTGCACGTGAGAAGACATCATGGGTCACCCGAAATGGATGCCCTGTGGAAGGAATACATGACCACACAATGTTCGGGTTGTCGCGCACAATTAGACCAGTTGTTTCTATAGGGCTACACAAAAATGGTTGGCTACACAAAACGGCTACTTGGCTCCCAAAGAGTCGACCTTCATTTGTATGAGAACTTGCATGGATCCCCGAAGATGTAATCATAAAAGGATTGAATTGGCAGGCCATGCAGAGGCAGATTGTTTAAGGCGACACTCTTCGCCTAACAAATTAGTAAGGATAGGATGTAAATTGAAATACAAAAAAGTCATGTCAAGAAAAACATCTTCCAAAAAATGTTTCATAAGTTGTGACTTGATTTGAAACTAGAGAAACAATGCCAAAATCACAGATCTACCATATTTAAGAAAAATTACCTTGGGAGTCACTTGCTCCATTTAAGTTCTCGGATATACTTGGGTAGGCGCTGAAGAGAGAAGGTTTCAAAAACAGAACGCAATAAACATAAATGGGGGGAACTCGAGATCTGAATTTGAATTTATATGGAAATTCAAATTTGGAATTCAAATTCTCCCCCCCCATTTGCATGCATTTAATGTCGGCAAACTTCATTGATGTTATTTGGGACACGCGGCGCATGTCATTATATCTAGCGACGCGGTGTATTTTCAAATACTTTGAAATTTCAAATTTGAATTGTGGACTCTACGGACAACACCCCTTTATTACTTTCAAACACGGCTTGCCATGTGGCGCCTAATGCATTGGTGGAGTCCGATTGCCGTGTGCGCCTATGATTCCGGCCATTAATAACGGCGCCGCCCATTATTTATGGACTACAACGGTCCATTATAAAGGGAATTTGACACTTGTCCTCATACTTGCAACCTCGGTGCATGCCCCGCCTTTATATAAGTATAGTTTATTCTCAATGACGCATTTTTAATGATCTAACTTCCGCCGAAACAGCGCCGTTGTCACCATATCTTAGGACAAGGCGCCTTCCACATCTTCACGACACGCCTTCCGATGGATAGTCGTCCCACGAAAAGGAAGCAAAGGTAATGCTTCCATCAACGCCGTTCCCTGCCATCGCTGATGTATTCTTTAATAATACTTCGGTGGACACCGCTTTTTATTTATTCCGTCCCAAACACCTATTCTATCTTCCTCTTCATTCCGGGTCTGTCATACGCTATTTCCTTCTAATGAACTGCTCATACAAGAACTTTGTTCCGTCATACGCTTACTTCCGTGATAATGAACTGCTTTTCCTTCTAATCCCTCTCTATTCTTTCCTTCTCATCCACCTACTCAACTATTTGAGCAGTGTCGCTAGCCACCTCCATAGTCGCTTGGTTTCAACATGTAATGTGCCCGATAGTCCATCCACCTAACCTAACAGTGTTTTGGTAGTTAGCCGAAATCTCATCTCTCTTCCCCGCCTCGAAAAACGGGCGCCTCTATTTGACACAAATCTTAGCGGTCACGATCCTCCGGTGAGGTTAGTGGCAGAGCATTATTGTGAAATTGGGCGGACGCAAATTCACAATGACATGCCTTTCTCCGCCGCCCCTCAACCATTCCAATTGTATGCCCATGGGTTCTTGGACATCTTCCGCCTTTTTTTCAAATTGGGCGCCCAATTTACTATAAAACTGGTCTCACAAATTATACTTCATGGTACTTTCAAGAAGCGTACTTATTTCTTGTTTGATGCAATGCGTGAGCAATGGCAAGAACAAAAGATCGCCGCATGCCCGCTATGGTCTCTGGATACCGCAGCTATTGTCACCGCGAAAGAGATGCACAGAATGTACATTCCAAGGGATTGAAGTAGTTCCGCAGAGGAAATCACATTCATTGACCAATACACGGTGCATTGAAATAGGAAACGCGGAATCCTAAGTCGAAAGCACAAACCATCTCAAGGATTTATGTCTATACTTTGCCGTGCGTGAACAAAAAGACAAGCAATGCCGATAGCAATTGATATGCCGGTAAGCGCAAGTATACCCGCCGAAGTTAGAAGTTTACGTGGAGGACGATTGGACAAGTGCTTCCGGCATTCAGACCGCCACTTGCCAATTATGACCCCCAACTCATGTCGCAAGCATTACCGAAAAATCAAAACTCCTCAAGAAAGGGTTGGCAGCTCGACTCATACGAGAGCTTGGAAAGATCCGGGATTAGGAAGCGGAGATGTTATAGACGGCTTCTACACAAAGGCGGTGGGATTCTTGATCACAAGCGCACTGGTCGAAGGGCTTGTATACGAGAATATCATGGGAAGGCCCACCAAAAAGTGTACGACACGGCCGGGTTGAGGTCTCGATATGGAGTTCAAAAAGGGAGAAGCAGAAAAAGTGCGTAAAAGTCTAAGCACGAAAGCAGCTTGACAAGGTCAATCAAGGTAAAAGAAGAAGAGATCATCTTGACATCAAACCCCAAAGACGAGACGCCACAGGTTTTTGGAGGTATGGAAAAAAAAGACCAAGACACTCTAATCCGAAAGCAATAGTGCAGGAGAATCTTCAACATTCTCACATCTTCTATTGATCAAGAAAAAAAAGAGCGTAAGAACAAGTAGGCACCTCCTCTAAGAAACCAAGACGCCCCACTCCGGGCTCAGAGTCCATCCGGGACAAGCGAGGACAGTCAAACACATAGCTTAGTGAAGAAGGGGATCATTGCCAATGGTACAATATACGCCTCTACCGGGAGTTAACACAGAAAGTAGGCGGAATTATCTCGAGCGCCATGTTGAGCATCAAGCATAGGAGAGGATTTATCCACTTGGTGTTGGGTTCAAATTGACGCCGACATATTCAAGATGCATCAAGCCCCCGCAAACATGACTTGCGCGGTCATCGCGTAACATGTGATACCCTTTACTTAATCTTTCATAACTATGCAGATGCATCCACCATGTGCAGATGTCGCTCCATTTGACCCGCCGACAGCGTGCTATTAAATGGAAGAGAGAAAGTGATTTGACAACGCTGAATTCGATCGTGAATGGAAATCACACTACAAATGCTCAAATCCTTGTGAACTGTGCTTTGGAATGGCCCCCAGAGGAAGCATTTGAAAGATTTGATTTTTTTTTTATGCAAAGAGAAAGGTCGCGGTAATCGCTGGAAACCTAACTCCAAATCTAATATGTTAAGGTCAGCCAGAAACAAATGATATCATAGTGAAGACAATCCATGCAACCGCCTTTTCGAGGAGGTTCAAAGAACTTCGCAATCGGGGAACCAGATGGCAAGTCAAGAAAGGAAAGCGTGGTCAGCCAACCGGCGGGGCTTACTCGTAAGTTATCTCCCATTGAGCTGCTCCATGCAATCCAAATCCGGCCCGGCCTAATTTCAAAGAAAATCGGGCGGGCTTCAATTTCACCTGTGCATTGTTCTTTTGAATAGGGCGGCTCAATTTCACTCCAAATACGGGCGCAGACGCCTAATTTCATACCCTTAATGATCGGCCCATATTGTATTTTCGCCCGCATCTTTTGTCGCCCCAACTTATCTTACAAGATCTTTTCTTTGCAGAATGGCTAGCTATAGCAAAACGGACACCTCAAGAATAAGAGCATGCGAGACTATTTATTACTTCGCCTATCTCGACGAAGAAAGTTGGAATATGTGCACTCGCGGTGGCTCAACCGCTTTACGAGGACGAGCTGAAGGATGAGAATGGCGGCATGAATTGAAGTCAAAGATCGCCCCAGGATGTTCACAAACAATTTTGTCGGCCATCAAGTCTATGCATCCCATGGACTTGCAAAGATTAATGAGAGAGATCATGGCAGGCACCACGCTCATCAAGGCCACTAAGGCTTATAAAGGAAGACGTGTCATGAAGACAAGAGCGCAAGAACTAAGGAAAAATTGGCATTGTTGAGCGTGCATTACCGAAATATCTAAGAGAGGTGAAGAAGTTAAAAGTCTAAAATATGGATGAAGCTCTACGCTTCATCCCATATTCACAGAGAACCTCATGCCGATGTTTGCAAACAAAGTCGCGATTGGACAAGAGCTCTGAAAAAAAGCCGAGAAGGAAAATCTCCCAGACTCTAATTACAAAGGTCAACGAATACCTCCGCGGGACCGCTTGAAGAGGGTTCAAGGCTTTCAAATGCCCGACCGCCACCCACTAGGGATGTGTGTTAATGTCGTGAATACGCCAAAGACGCCTAGTTGGATGTGACTTCAGAACATTAAGAAATGGTCGGTAGAAGAGTATCGTAAATTCATGGATCGATTAGTATCCTAACGACCAGCAGCTATACCGATAACGATATTCATCAGCCCGTGAAAGATTTGAATGATTGCTTGGCAGCAATGAAAACAATAGATGGTGGTAGTCGGGTGTGGATTGGAGCCTACAGGATCCAAAAAGCAAAGTCGATCTAAAAGCAAAGTTCGTGGAGCTTCGTGAGTGTAGTCCTTTGTCATGTACGTGGGCCCGAGACCAAGCGGCGCCTCGTGACTTGATGACTTGAATCTATGCTTTACGCAGAGTGACCATCCACAAATACATTCAAATTTCCCGACCACCTTAAGGAGACGGAGGACATCGAGAAGAAGTTGCCGACGAGGAGGCTCCGCAGTAATACTCTCAAATAGGGCGGGGCCCAATTTATGTTTCTTTTGTCGACATAGCTTCTTTCAAATGCATTGGTTGTATCGCCCTTGGGGTGATAAGACCGCACTGGTGGGGTCGACCTCTCGCTCCCAATCAACTACAAGCCAAGACCGCACGTATTTGGTCCAACAACTAATGATGGAGGGTTGCAAAGTTCTTGATTTTTTTTCGGAGGTTCCTTCATTATGGCAAATGGGCCAGCATGCGAAGGATACAAAGCAACTTCCTTCGAGGTGGGCGAGAACCGCAAATTGAAGTTAGTACAGATCTTCGATCAACTAGAAGTTATGTTGGACAAAAATAAATCGATGGCCCTCTACGGAGAGCGAGAAAATTGCGGAGGGCAAGAAGAAGAAATCAAGTTCCAAGCTCCCAGATTGGGACTTGAATCCCCTCAAGAGCAAATCCATTCTCTCCTCGACAGTTCGGAATTGCACCCACTCCTCACTGAGTAAGGATTCCCTTCGGATCAAATTAAGAAGGCTGCAGGAATAGGAAGTAAGGATCTTTCCATGTTAGAATGAAAAAGGATAGAATTAATATCTTTGGCGGTACCCAAGTTGTGAACACTCAGGATGTCGTTGAGGCTACCTCGAAATTCAATGACATAGTGGACAACGAGCGTGAGGAATCCTTCCAAGGACACACCTCAAAGTCAACGGGACGAGGGAGCCGATAAAGAGGAACATCAAGAGGAAGAACAAAGGAGGTAGGCAATACAGATGTAGATAAGGAGACCGGGTCGTAGACACAAATCGAGGGAGGGACAGGTGAACAAGGTGCCACGCCGAAAAATGAAGAATTCATTAACAGATGGAAGCTATAAAGCAAGCCACCAAAGAACAAATGATGAACGCATCGACGCTACGCAAAACCGGAAGAGAACCCCTGCACCTGCGAAAAGAGCTTGAGTTTATGAGAGTTGCCGAAATTGGGCGGCGCCACTTCAGCAATCCGATCCTTCAATCACCATCCTATCCCGTAATTTTGTATGGAAGATGAAATTTATAATCTCGGATCTTGTAATCATTAAATTATGAAATACAAACTTTTCTTGTGATGCTCTTCATTCTATTGAAATTCATTTGTTGTATTGTAATTGTTGTATTGAACGTCTGACAAAATTGGGCGGGCGCCCAATTTCTCTTCGCTATACATGTTCCCACTTAGAAATTGGGCGTATACCAATTTTAACCCTACGACGAAGTCGGGATGAAGTGCAGAAGAAGTGGAGGTGCAGACCAACGATTTTACAAACTATTCAGGTTCGAAACATGAAGTAAAATTTACTATGCTTATACATCCTTACATATTTCAGAATTGCTTGAAACATTATATCCTTATTGCAAAAATACCCAAGTTTATCGATGAGAAGAAGATGGCAAGTAATGATCTAGGGGACTCTTCCGAGTCATTCTCACCAGCCACCCCAAGGATCTTTTCTATCATGTACATTTGATGCTCTCTATTCCATATCGATGGATGATAACATCAAGGATCGATAATGGCGAGGATTGAGACTCACAAAGGGTCATCCAATCTTCCATGGCTATTTCTCGCCGCAAGTAATTTTTGAAGTTTTCGTGATTCATCTTGCACGTAATGGAATCACGCTCGGGACCAACGGAGGCCACATGGTTAGACAGCCAAATTTGTTGGCCAACATTGGTTTGATATATATTTATACCAACCAAAATTATTGTTGGTATTATACAAATAATTATTGATATACTTACCAAATCGTATGTACCCCAATAATGTTACTACAAATTGTTTCATCAATAATTACTTGGCTATAAGTATTGCCGCGATTCGATTGCATAGCACAACCCTTTGTAATGTCTCACCGCTAGAGTTCTTCAGAGGTCCCAATTGCCTCCACCTCCGAGCATTTGGACACCCTCACTTGCCTCATGACTTTCGGCGACCTTCATGCATGCATTATCAAAGGGATCACCCTTGATACCGGGCCGCATGGTATAGCTACCGGTCTGACCAAAGACTCCCCGGCGAGTACCATGTTACTATCCATATTGTTTGGGTTCCGAGCGACGCTTATGAGATTGACAAAATCACCAATAATTACAATCTATGAGATGTATTTCATAAGTTCATAAGAATTTATATCTGAAATGATCATTATAGGTAGCATCCACACTTGGTCGCATAGTTTTCGAGTTGGATTAATTATATTGTGACAAAAGTATTTGTATTTTCTCAAGAAGTCTAACGAAATTGGGCGCCCTATTTCCTTTTTGGAGGTTAGTATTAAACTTTGTTCAGACCCATTGAATGAGGGCAAATTGGGCGGGCAATTTGTACAAAAACAAAAATGGTGTCTAGGGATTGTGGCCTATGCTCCATCATAAAAAAATAGATAGAACCGTTCCATTCATTAAGAAATGCATTACATAGATGTCATACACATATTATAAAACGAAATAAAACAACATGCCTCGACATAGGTAGTTCGACAAAAATGAATACAAAGTAGAAAATATCGGGTGCCAGTTTTAGGTCAATGGCTGGTTCGACTTGAATAAGATCACCCCGATCGAACTCATCAATGTAATTTCGCTATACAGTCCCAGCCATTCATCCAATTCAAGGATCGAGTGAGGAGTGTTGACAATGAGCTTGGTTACCAAATCTTCACGCCGCCTTTTCTCCTTTTTATAAAGCTTCTTAAATAATGGTCTCAATGAGTTGTGCGGCCAAACATCCTCTAATTTGAGTAGCCTCTTCGTGGCCTCTCCCACGTAGACAAGTCGTTTCAATGATATCGTGGAAGCTTCCAACTCCACC
Organism: Isoetes taiwanensis; assembly: GCA_021234155.1. Classification (NCBI taxonomy): domain Eukaryota; kingdom Viridiplantae; phylum Streptophyta; class Lycopodiopsida; order Isoetales; family Isoetaceae; genus Isoetes; species Isoetes taiwanensis. Next base: position 1,929,340 of record JAJEKV010000037.1, read on the forward strand.
CTAGTGAGTTGATAATTGTTGTCCTTTAACAACTCATCCCCACGGAGGAGCTTCATGACACCCTAATCGATTTCGTTTCTTCCATTCCGATTTATCTCATTCTCGCACCTCAACCTCGCAATTGATTCAAGGTGGGCTAAGATCGCTCCACCGATATGGGACTGCATTTTGGTCATTGTGAATCCATACCGACGCCTCGTTTCAACCATTCTCACCGCCCGTTATGAATCTATGCCGCATTGATTTGCAAAACAAAGCCTCACTAGCAACACCTCACACGGGGCCACGCTTTTCCTTGACCGCGAAGTTGGGCGGGCTTGTCCTTGGCTTAATAGAAAAAGCTTCTGCCATATCACCTACCAGCACGTTCCCCGAAAAATTCCGTCCTTCTATTTAAAAAACCATCATATTTTAGAAATTTGACTCAATTTCGGAGACGTATGGACTCAGGGAAAGTCCATAAATAATGAAACAGTGCTTACTAGAAGTTTTATGATCCCACTCTGATGTCTGCTAGTATTACAAATGTACCTGGTTCAGCCAAGAAGCAAGGCTGGGCGCTGCCCTCTTATAGCAAGTTTGAAGAAGCAGACATCAAGGGTCCAGAAGAAATCTTGAGGGGGTACAATATTCTTCGCAAGCGTATGAACGAGTCGAAAGAACTCGCCTTCATTCGTTGTTAAGGCGTTAACCTCTTAGAAACCACCAGTCATTGTGGACACGACCTGGCTTCGTTCAGTTACCAAAAAGAAGGCAAGACAAACTAAAGAGGCTACTGCAGCCGAAAAAGACTCCTCTTCTGGTACTGAAGATGTAGCACATGAAACTGAAGGAAAGGCCGCTGACAAGGGTAAAGGTAAGAGAAAGGATGACAAAGATCCTGAAAAAGAAAAGAAAAGAAAAAAGGATAAAAAGTCGAAGAAAGACAAGGAAATGAAGGATAGGCAAGGTAAGAAGGAAGGAAAGGCAGGACAAGAGAAGGAAGGAAGGGAAGGGGAGACAGAAGAGATCGAAGGAAAAAAGAAGAAGAAGCACAGGCTAGAGACCTCTGAGAAGGAGAGGGCCCCAAAAAAGCAGAAGAGACAAACTCAGACTCCTAGTCCTGATGCAAGTCCAAGCAGGATGGATAGGAACGAGCAGGCGACTGTAAGTGGTGGTGAAATTCCTGCAAGCCCATCGCATACTAAGGATTCTGTAGGAACACTGGCCAAGGTCACCTCCGAGAAGCCTAAGGAGCGCATACTAACATTGAGAATAGCTCAGCGCTTTCTCGAGGTGCCTCCAAACCTTAAGATGGAAAGGACAGAAGAGGAAAAGACGGCAGAGACAACATTACAGAAGATCTTTGACCACCGGCATCTTTTTCTTCTAGGCATCACATTCATAAAACGGATAAACGTGTTCAGCCTATATCAAGGGCCTCCAAATCAGACATCAAGGCCAAGGAATATGGAGCACGTGAAAACATTAGTGGAATCCTTTCAAAGAGACCCACATCCAGTGTTTACTCCCGCTGATGTGATTCCATTTAATCCACTCACAAAGAAACTGGTCCCTTGGAAAACTGAGGATGACCTCTTGGGGATGCACTATTATATATTGAATGGCAATTACTGTATTATGGCTGCTCAGCTTGTATGCAAATGTGACGTTCCTAACCGACATGCCCTTAACCAACTGGGCAAAACCGTCTAGACATTTATGAGTAGTCGCTTCTACCCATTTATGCCGGTGTCTCGGGAACGCCCCACATGCACATTCAAGGTTCGAATACTCGAGTGGTCTACCATGGGCCCGTTACAGTCTCTCCCACTAGAACTATGCTCGTCCTCGAGCATCCAAGGCTATACCATGTCACAATGATTACCAAGTCTTTGCAAATTACCCATGCATATAGGCACCCATGGAGACTCGAACTCGAGACCTGCTCTGATACCAACTGTGACGGGCCTGGCCGGTTAACCTCTCGGTAACTGAAGATCCCATCGATCTCTACCGTTGGATCTACTTAATCTCTGGGATTCAAGAAATTGATACATGCATACTTAGGTAAAGAATTTAATCTTTATACATATTTTAAGGTCCCAAACATATACTTGCCCATTACTCAGCAATATCCCCACACCCAATGAATGTTCTTGATAGTTATAGCTTCAAGCCCATATATAATAATAATAATGGTAGTAATAATCAAGTTTATTGAATAGCAATCACACACTTCTACTCTCTTCCTTTCCAAGCTTAGCTACTTTCCCCGAGCATCTCACACCTCTGCTTACACCATCAACCATGGGGTTAGTCACACCGGACTAAGTGGGGATCGGGATCTAGGATGTCTAGCATCAACAATACAAAGCATTAACCTAGAACAACAAACCTAACCTTACCGTAGCCTGCACCCCTAATCCAAGTAACTAGTCCAAAGAAGCATGACCAATGCAACTTAATTCCACAAAGAAGACCACATATATAACAACCAAGCAATCATAGCATCAGCATTGCAACCAATATTCCTCTGGGTCCGAAAGCAAGGTCAACTCTACCGATCGGCCCGGTGACATAGAGGCGGGGGTAACCACGTGTGTACACACCCCATCCACGCCAAGGCCCAAAGATTGGAGGACCACTTAATAATGTATGACGCTGTACCATACGGTGCACCAACGCCCGATGTTCAAATAATACCATTTACATAGCACCGCAATAAACCGCGAGTCTAGACCATCGCACCTAGACTCCGCCCCGAGGTCTATATCAAAGAATTACACCGTAGATAATTACTTACAATTCACTATCATTATGACACATGCCTTAACAAGCTCAACATCAAGTTCATTCCATAATACACACTTTATGTAGCAAGAAAAAGTCCAACCATGACTCAATAATTATTATAGCCTCAATAATGCAATATGCAACCATCGCCATTAAATAAAAGATAACATCTACCATCTTTCAAAGATTCACTATCCATAAGCCGTTCATGTTCACAACCATGCTCATATAATCCAATTCTAATCCCATGTTGGATGCATAACAACAAATGAAAACAAGCACGTAGATACTACACTAAAAACCCTGTGTGTAAGGCTTGATCCCCACTGAAAATCCTTTGTGTCTCTCAAGTCCCCAAAGAACGCTCCCCGGATCTCTACACGCAACTCACTCCTTCAGCAATCCATCTGCAATCTATCTCCTTCCGAATGCTTCACCATCACAAAAAAGACTTCTTTCCCATGGAAAACTCGTTCCCAAGAAATCAAGAATAATATTGTTGCGCCTATATAACCTAGCAATGCCCTTGCATGCATGCATGCATGCATGCATGCACACACTGCATGCATGGACACATTGCATGCATGTATTCCTAGCACATAATCATTTATTTTACCATGCACTCTTATATAATGGCAACGTTACTTACATCTTAATGTTGGTGCTAGGTTGCTAGGTCCGTTACAGTCTCTCCTCCAAAAATTCAACCCATGTCCTCATGGGTATATCTTAGAGCACTCATGAAAAGTCCAGTTTGTATCTCCCTTTGTGACATCTTCCTTGGAACAAATCCAACCATTGATCTATATTTTTTTTATAGTCTGCCTCCTTAATTACTCATGTCTCTTCCCTTTATTCTTTCATATCTTAATCCTCAATTCAATATACTCCCAAATAAATACAATTTTGTCCATTAGAACTGACCCATCCTTGTCAAACACAATTGCTTAGCCTTCCAATCCAAGATGATGCCTCTCCAAACTTGAAAGTTCAAAGCTAGCTTCATACAAATAATTTAAGCTAAAGGAAAGATACATATTAGATGGCTCCAATGCACGACCATTCTAACATTCAATTTAACATACCCCCGAATCTAGAACGAACTCAAATATTATGAGTATACTCTATGCATCAAAAAGAGGAACATACATATCCAATTCAATATAATAAATAAACGTAATGCAGTTAATACAATTTTTCATAAAGAAGGTACGTGCCATAAAAAAAAAAAAAACCCCACCATTCCAAAGAGATACTCAGGTCGAACTAGATATGTAATCTCTCGAGACTTCTTGGGTGGCCAAATCCAAAAAGTAACAAGCAAAATGCATAATCAAGTCCCCCAGTCTGGGTATCTTATAGCTAGGTAACATACTTAAGTTGATACAAGGGATCCCATAAGAATTATAGCCCATGGTACAGAGAATTCCTCTACAAGTTCATCCAATGACATTGAAGTATCCTAGGCTATACACTTGACCTCTATATTTAGCCTACTTCCACACATATTACCCCATCACACTGGTTAGTCTTTCAACAAGATTTTATAGGCATCAATTGCCGTTAATTTCAATGAAGCTCTTACTTCATGTATTTCGTTCACAACTTCAACCCTTTGACTATATCCTTAATCAAGTAATGACCATCCCTCCATTAATCTACAATCACTTCTAGCATGCCAAATAATTTCGATACATGAAAGCACCATTACTAGATGTGCTTACAACTCTTCTATTACATTCTAAGATTTTCAAAAAAATGGCACTTCCCCATGTCTATACATTCCCCTGTGCCTTTATCTCATGTCTGGGCTTTATCTGACAACACTTTCGTTCAACTTCATGGTTTACCTACTACCACGATTAAATATGTTATTCCTCTATTCATCTTCTTCTTCTTCCTTATCCATAAGATGGATAACATTGTTCAATCTTGGCCAACCAATTCTTCAATCTGCCATAATTTAAGTGGATATTATTCTCTAAATACAAATGCGTAACCTGACCACTTTGTTCCATTAAGTGCTTTCTTATACTCCAAGAATTTTTTTTCAAGGCCAAGAACTTTTTCAAGGCTATCACCGACTATTCTAGCCATAACCCTAGGGTCAACAACTTTATAGACCTCAAGTAGGACCATGATGTAATCATGACATTTTCGCACATGAACTTCAATCCGACTATCATGTCAATCTTATTTTATAACCATATCTAAGCATTCTCAAAATTTGTCTTACAACCACCGATTTGTAACCTTATCCAACCATAGCCTGAATGCTATCAACTTAGCAACTTATTGTTATTTTACCACTGGATATCAATATATAGATGCTGCATGGTTTTCTCAATTTTAGCTTCAAAGGATACACATAACATCACATCAAGAATCTTATTCATGGTGAGATGAACCTTCCCTGAATATCATAGGCATTGTGTACCATGCACTACTTATTCCAAATTTTCTTGCCACCAGAGTATGCTACTACGAGATCACATCTTCATTTTGGTCTCCGTGGACGATAAAATCATATTCTATTCTATTCTATTATAAGAAGTGGTTACCAAAGTGAAACACAATACCTGTACCTTAATCTCCCTCAGGCATCACTTCCATTCTATGCGCACATTGGCAACCCTAAATCAAAGTTAGCCCCCTGATGAAGTACATTTTTCTAGCTTATCTGCTTTGCAGGATAGAAAATCAACCAAGATTATAGAAATTCCATGTAATCAATTTCACATACCTTCATAAAACAATTTGTCATGCCTCCTCTAAAGCCATCATCTCCACATATATTCAATTGAATACTATTAGCATAATCCAACAACCTCAACTTGAATCTAGACTTTGCTATCATACATCCAAGGATCCAACTATGCTCTGATACCAACTGTAACATTCCTAACCGACATGCCCTTAACCAACTGGGCAAAACCGTCTAGACATTTATGAGTAGTCGCTTCTACCCATTTATGCCGGTGTCTCGGGAACGCCCCACAGGCACATTCAAGGTTCGAATACTCGAGTGGTCTACCATGGGCCCGTTATAGCAAAAGACTCGGCACAGCAAAGTCCCAAGAACAAATGGCAAAGATTTATGAGTATCGGAATTGCCGAGTCTTGTCTGGTACAGTCAACGAGCAAGAATGCCTGCAGCTTAGTTGTGAAGTCAATGATATCGCTGCCAAGACTATCTTCAAGGAGCCTTTTATTGATAAAATAACCCACTGCGGCACCAGAATGCAATTGTAGAGGACCAAACCGTGCACAAATATACTCATGTAGGAACTTTGCTGTTGTAATGGCATTAGCCTGTCTCAAAGGAATTGCCTCTGCCCTACAAGGTACTTAGTGTTTTTTTTTTGTTGGCTTTGTTATCAAATGGCACCGTGGTGCCATTTCCTCACCAAATGGCGCCACGGTGCCATTTGATAATCATTTCCAATGAAGACTAAATCCTTGTTTCCAGTGTTATCTGGCTTTGGTTGAAGTCACCATGCGTCACAAGCAACTGAAAGATTTCAACAACTGGGTCTTCATGCCTGAAGATATTTTCCAGCTATTCCTGTCCCTATGGAACTTGTGGAAGGCTAGCAAGCTAAAAGATAACAAGGGACAAATTATTCACTGTACTTGGGCAAAAGATTGTGACTACTTCAGTCAGACCTACCTGAGGTGCATGAGGGGTCTCGACTATGAAGACTGCTGGGTTTTGTTCCAAGAAGAGCTCGATGGGGACCTACGTGAAGGTCACAAGTGATTATAAAAGTGAACAATTCTTCAAGATAAGGGCAAAGACACTAAGATCTATAGCCTTCTTGAAGAAGGAGATTTGGGAATATGTGAAGGATAATTTCCCGAAGAAGTATACACATCAAAAATGATGCCCACATCCTCCTTAAAATACCCCCTTTTGGAAATGGGGGATTGACGAGCAAAGGATAATTTTTTGAGAAGAAGAGGATTTTAGTTCTATGTTAGGGGTACTGAGGGAGTAATAGGGGGATTGCAATTTATAACATGGGGATTTTCTGTAAAAAAATAAAGAATGGAGGATGAGGAGAAATGGGGTAGTCAGGGGTACTAGGGGTAATGATGGAATAATAAGGGGATTGCAATTTAGAACATGGGGATTCCTTCAAAAAAAAGAAAGAATGGGGGATGAGGAGAAACGGGGTAGTTAGGGTTAGTAGGAGTAATGAGGGAGTAATGGGGGATTGCAATTTTAGAACATGGGGATTTTTTGTAAGAGATGAAGAGGTAGTCACGCAACACAAACCATTAACATCCAACATATAAAAATTAAATCCCCCAACACATAACAACCATTGACATTAACAACCAACACATAACTACCATTGACATTAATTAACATAACCATTGGGTCCAACACATTTAAATTAAAATCCCCCTTAAACCCCCTTTGGTTTGGGTGCATATTCACACGGGGGGTGACTCCGGGCAACGAGAGCTGTTGGATAGGCATATTCACCCCTTATTCCTTAATCTATACCGTACGTAAAGTTCCTCGTTTGTGGGGTATGCAAGTACAAAATTTGCTATACTGTATAATAAGATTCGCAAAATACTATAAGATTTCAAGCAGAATACTATATGGTGTTGATTTCATACGTGCAAAATACAATTATGAGGGCTCTCGCTGCCCTACGTCACCCCCCGTGTGAATATGCACCCAAACCAAAGGGGGTTTAAGGGGGATTTTAATTTAAATGTGTTGGACCCAATGGTTATGTTAATTAATGTCAATGGTAGTTATGTGTTGGTTGTTAATGTCAATGGTTGTTATGTGTTGGGGGATTTAATTTTTATATGTTGGATGTTAATGGTTTGTGTTGTTGTTGGTTTTTTTTGGCCCCTTCGGGGCCTTAGGGGTAAAAGTTACCATAAAGATAGAGCAGATTGATCCCATTATTCTGAAAGTCATAAAGTTTACAACACAAAGAAAACCCTCTGTTATTATGCTACATATTGTTACTTCCGCTACAACTATTTCTCTTTCACAATGACACCATTGTTTATCAATCCATATGATTTTGGATGCTCCATCTCTAGCTTAAAGGTAATGCATGATTCACCTTACGGTTCGATTAAAGTTCCAAACCTACAATATAAATGTATTCTTGTGGCCACTGTTTGACTGATCTGCGTGACATGGAAAAGGGCGTGGAATAATCCGCCTGTTGTGTGCATAAGAATCCGTTTGTTGATTGAAGCTAAAGGCTGGCTGCTATGAACAATCCGGAAGCCAGAAATATCCAAGAGTTGAAAAAGCAAACAGAGGGCCTAAACTTGAATCTACAAAGAAATCATAGGAAGAAAACAAAAGGGGGTTTTGCAGCACTACATTGTAGAATCAGGAAACCAATACCTTGTAAAAAAACATTATGCTAACTGAAGAAACATTAAAAAACAAATACCTTTGTAAGTGTGAGCAAAGACTCCATCTCGTGGTAGTAAAATCCACTCCGGCAATAAGAATCCAAGAGGACATGCACACACCATGCACACACATGCACACATGCACATGCACTTGCACTTGCACTTGCACATGCAAGATACACATGCACATGCATATGAACATGCACATGCGCACACATGCACATGCACACACTTGCACAGTGTTCATGCACAAACACATGCAGAGAAAGACAACAACCCTCGGATTGTTCCAACCAACGAAAATCAACGGCCCATAAAGGGTGCACTCTAGAAATACTATTTAGTACACCTCAACGAATACAACAACGAAATCATAGAAAAACCATATGAAAAAGTGTATAAAAATCTAAAAGTAACCCCCTGTTATTATGCTACATATTCACGCTACTGGGGGTAATGAAGGAGTAATAGGAGGATTGCAATTTAGAACATGGGGATTTCTACTAAAAAACTGAGGAATGGGGGATGTCGAGAAATGGGGTAGCCAGGGTTAGTAGGGGTAATGAGGGAGCAATGAAGGATTGCAATTTACAATGGGGAATTGCAATTTAGAATGGGGGATAAGGTTAGTAAGGGTAATGAGGGCCTAATAGGGGAATTGCAATCTAGAATGAAGGGATGAGGATAATGGGGATGAGGAGAAATGGGGATTCACATGAAAAGGGAATGAAGGAAAAGGAGGATGAGGATTATATTTAAGTTAATATTTCAGTGATTCTTGCTTTAGAAAGTGGGTGTTTTAGATTGCCAATTTGAAAACACCACTAATGTAACTAATAACATTTAAACCTTTGCAGTAATCTTATTCATATTTATTATACCAGTCAAAAGATTACATGTTGGTCCGTAAATGGTTAGATTAGCTCATACCCTAGAATCTTTGTATCATCATATGGCACAGGGATGAACTTTTGAACAAGAGAGTTAATAAATCTGGTCTTTCCAAAGGCTCCAAATCTAAGGAAAGGATCCATGCCTCTGTAAATGGATCTTTGTTACCTCGATAGAAGTAGTTTGCCTTGTAGTAACTCTTTAGCTCTCGAACAGATTCATGAACAAAGATTGTTGATATATTACCCTTGGGCTCTACATGGTTTTCATCAGTTAAGATGACACATAGTCTCCTTCTTTATATAGTTCCACAAAAAAGAACCTTCTTAAACTTGTAACTTTGCCTCTTCATAAGTGTTTGATCATGTAAACCATTCAGCTCCATCACACAAGTCAAGTCTATAATCACCCCTTTTTGCTCACTCCTGGCTGATCCTATAACTATGCCCTTGTTCACAATGGCCTCCTTGCAGCCACAATGATTTGGAAGGTATTCTAACTTATCCATAATGCTATTTCTATTTCTAACTGGACATGAAGTGTAAATTGACTATTATGGCACCTTGGGTGATTTTAAGATGGAAAGGTGAAAACAATGGTGCCACAGGCATGATTTATTGTTGACATTTGAAGGTTTGCTTTGGCTTTGCATGGTATTTGTCGATTTACACCTGGAAAATTAATGGTGGTCCAATCTAAGCAAGTATGAAGTGAAGACTGGGTTATGCACCTTTGGAGATTTTAGCACTCAATTAACAAAACAGTAGAGCCATGGGCATGATTAAATGTTGATAATTTAAGGTTGTTGATAATTTGGGCAGCTTGTGAAATTACAATTGTCAAAGTGGGATCTAATATCTGCAACTCATAATGAGACATCTGGCAGCATGCAAAAATGGCAAAATATGCGTTTGTACATAATGCTCGATGTTTTTTTGCCGTAACCCTAGCCGTGGAGGACTTCCGGATTTACAATCAGATGCAGAGGAGGCTGAGCTAAATCGAAAGTGCGGCTCCTTTTGAAACCCTAGCTTTAACTCTTCTTCGAAGCTACAGCCATGCAGGCAGACGGTTTTGCCGGCTGGCAAAAAATGCAGAGATATCTTGTCTATTACATGTAAACTGGAGATCTGTGACCTTTTCTTCTACCTCTACGAAAATGGTCAGGTAGAACATTCATGTAGATTCTTTCTTGAAATTTATCTGTAAATAGATGATTAAGCTGTGTTTCTTAATCTGGATCCCGGTTTAGGGCTTTTTTCGGCACTTATTCTCTAACGCAGGTGTATTTGCTTCCCTTTATAATGCGAATCCAGTGATGATCCTTTAGGCTGTGGCCTGGCAGGGCGATTCTCCGAACAAAGGCCATTGGTCAGACTGTTAGAATTGCTTAGAAGAACTGGGTAGTACATGGCAGACAGTGCTCAGTTAGAACGGCTGCCCAACATGGAAAATTGCATAGTTGAATCAAGAGGTTCATGTCGTATTTGCAGCCTTGCACTAGTGTCCCCAGGGCAAATGGGTTTCTAGCAAACACTGTGGAAATAAGGAGCTCTCCCAACAATGAGGAGCACAAAAGTTCAGAGGGTTGACATTCGACCAAACCAGGTTCTATGCATGTTATAATTGTATTTATAATCTTCTTAGTTGTTTGCATGTATTACTATTCTAGTGCTCAAATGTTGAAAAAATTGTTTAGGATCTTTAGTCCGGCCTTCAGCATTGTTCAAAGTCTCTCTATGTTTTTCAATTATCTTATATTATAATGTTGTGTAATGGACCGCACCCTAAATTGGACGGTCGAGGATTTGATTGACCAATGGTGGAGATGATGTGTGCGTGTCTTCAACTAAAATTTCATCTTGACTATGGCTTCAATATGAAAGGGAAATGGAAAAAGGAAAAGGAAAAGGAAAAGGGAAAAGGCAAAGGGGAAAGGGGAAAGGGGAAAAGGGGAAGGAAGGGAAAAGGAAAACGATGAAAGGGAAAAGGGAAACATTTAAAAGGGAAGGGAAAAGGGAAAAAACGATGAAAGGGAAAAGGGAAAACTATGAAAGGGAAAAGGGAAAAGGGAAAAGGAAAAGGGGAAGGGAAAAGGAAAAAGATGAAAGGGAAAAGGGAAAAACGAAAAGGGAAAACGGAAAGGAAAAGGGAAAAGGAAAAGGAAATTCTTGGGGAAAAGGAAAACCATGAAAGGGAAAAGGAAAAAGGGAAACGGAAAAGGGGAAGGAAAAGGAAAAATGATGAAAGGGAAAAGGGAAAAGAGAAAAGGGAAAAGGAAAAGGGGAAGGAAAAGAAAAAACGATGAAAGGGAAAAGGAAAAGGGAAAAGGAAAAGGAAAAAGCGATGAAAAGGGAAAAGGGTGCAAGGAAAAGGGAAAAGGGAAAAGGAAGAGGGAAGGGAAAAGGAAAAAAATGAAAGGGAAAAGGAAGAGGGAAGGGAAAAGGAAAACGGCGGAAAGGGAAAAGGGAAAAGGGAAAAGGAAGAGGGGAAGGGAAAAGGAAAAAAACGATGAAAGGGAAAAAAAAAGGGAAAAAGGGAAAAAGGGAAAAGGAAAAGGAATAAAGGAAAGGTAAAAGGAAAAAGGAAAGAGAAGGAGAAAAGGAAAATGGAAAAGATAAAAAAAAAAATAGAAAAAGGAATAGAATAGGCGAGGGGAAAGGAACGGAAAAAGAGCACCGCGAGAAGGGTAAGAAGTAAAGGTGAGAAAAGGAGAAAAAGGTAAGGAAAATAAGAAAAGGTTGCCAAAGTCTATGGGAAAAAAGAAAAGTAAAAAGGAAAAGAGAGGGGAAAAAGGGAAAAGAGAACTTGGGAAAAGGAACGAGAAAAGAGAAAAAATGAAAGGGCGTGAAAAAAGGGGAAAAGAGAAAGGGTGAAGAAAGAGAAAAAAGGAAAGCAAAAAGAGCATCGAGAAAAGGAAGAGGGAAAGGATGGAAAAATGAGGAAAAAGGTGGGGGGAAATTAGAATAGACAAAGGGTAGGGAGCAAGGAATAGGAAAAGAGGAAGGAGAAAAGGCACGAGAAAAAAAGGGAAGAGGGAAAAAAGGGTGAGGAAATAGAAGAAAGAAAGGAAAAGAGTATGGGAAAGGAAAAGAAAAAAAAAACAAGAAAGGAGAAAAGTGGAAAGGGAAAAAAAGGGAAGAAGATGGGGAAAAGAAGGAAAAAGGGTACATAAAAAAGTTGAGAAAAGGGAATGGAAAGAGGCATATGAAAAGCCCTTAAAGGGAACGGGAAAAGGAAAAATGTAAAGGAAGGGGAAAGAGAAAGGAAAAGGGAAAAGGGAACATCGCAAAGCAAAAGGGTGGGGAAAAGTATGAAAAGGGAATGGAAAGTTGAAAGGAAAAGGGAAGCGGAAAAAAGGAGAAGGAAAGCAAAAAAAAGAGCATGAGGAAAAGTTGGGAGAGAAATGGGAAAAGAGATGGGGAAAAGGGCACGTGGATCAAGAGGAAGAGGGTGGGGAAATGAAGAAAAGGGAACATGAAAAGGTAAGCAAAAGAGAACGAAAAAAATGCATGAGAAACGGGAAAGAGAAAAGGAAAAGGAAAAGGAAGAGGAAGGGGAAAAGGAAGGGAAAGAGAGTAGTGGAAAAATGGGAAGAGCGGGAAAGATAAAAAGGAAGGGAAAAGAAAATAAGAAAAGAGAAAGAAAAAAGGGAAAAGGGAAAGGGAAGGCAAAGGGAGGGAGAACGGGGTTAGAAAAAAAAAAGGGAGAATAAAAAAAGAAAGAAATTAAAGGTTCCTAATTTATGCCCAGCAAGGCTGGGTACCATTACTAGTAAATCTTATATTATAATGTTATAAGAATGGACCGCGACCCTAAATTGTCGGGTCGAGGATTTGATTGACCAATGGTTAATGATGTGCGCGTGTTCATCACTAAAAATTTCATCTTGACTATGGCTTCAATATGAAAGGGAAATGGAAAAAGGAAAAGGAAAAGGAAAAGGAAAAGGCAAAGGGAAAGGGGAAAGGGAAAGGGAAAGGGGAAAGGGGAGGGGAAGGGGAAGGAAAAGGAAAAAACGATGAAAGGGAAAAAGGAAATGAAAAGGGGAAGGGAAAAGGAAAAAAATGAAAGGGAAAAGGGAAAACTTATGAAAGGGAAAAGGAAAAGGGAAAAGGAAAAGGGGAAGGGAAAAGGAAAAAAAGATGAAAGGGAAAAGGGAAAACGGAAAAGGAAAACGGAAAAGGGAAAAGGGAAAAGGGGAAAAGGAAAAATAAATTGGAAAAGGAAAAACCCGACGAAAAAGGAAAAAGGAAAAAGGGAAACGAAAAGGGAAGGAAAAGGAAAAATGATGAAAGGGAAAAGGGAAAAGAGAAAAGGAAAAGGAAAAGGGAAGGGAAAAGGAAAAAAGCGATGAAAGGGAAAAAGGGAAAAGGGAAAAGGAAAAGGAAAAAAAATGAAAGGGAAAGGGAAAAGGGAAAAGGAAAAAGGGAAAAGGAAAGAGGGGAAGGGAAAAGGAAAAACGATGAAAGGAAAAGGAAGAGGGGAAGGAAAAGGAAAAACGAACCCTGCTTTTAAAAAGGGAAAAGGGAAAAGGAAGAGGGAAGGGAAAAGGAAAAACGATGAAAGGGAAAAGGGAAAAGGGAAAAGGAAAAAAGGAAAAGGAATAAAGGAAAGGTAAAAATGAAAAAGGAAAGAGAAGGAGAAAAGGAAAATGGAAAGATAAAAGAAAATAGAAAAAGGAATAGAATAGGCGAGGGGAAAGGGAAAAAAAAAGAGCACCGCGAGAAGGGTAAACCTTTGAAAGGTGAGAAAAGGAGAAAAGGTAAGGAAAATAAGAAAAGGTTGGTAAAAGTCTATGGGAAAAAGAAAAGTAAAAAAAGGAAAAGAGAGGGGGAAAAGGGAAAAAGAGAACTTGGGAAAAGGGAACGAGAAAAAGAGAAAAAATGAAAGGGCGTGAAAAAAGGGGAAAAGAGAAAAGGGTGAAGAAAGAGAAAAAGGAAAGCAAAAAGAGCATCGAGAAAAAAGGAAGAGGGAAAGGATGGAAAAATGAGGAAAAAGGTGGGGGGAAATTAGAATAGACAAAGGGTAGAGAGCAAGGAATAGGAAAAAGGGGCCCAAGGGTGAGGGAAATAGAAGAAAGAAAGGGAAAAAATGTATGGGAAAGGGAAAAAAAAAAAAAGAAACAAGAATTTGGGAGAAAGTGGAAAGGGGAAAAAGGGGAAGAAGATGGGGAAAGAAGGAAAAGGGTCCATAAAAAAAGTTGAGAAAAAGGGAATGGAAAGAGGCATATAAAATTGTGAAAGGGAAGGAAAGGGAAAAATGGCTAAAGGAAGGGGGGGATTCTATAAGGAAAGGGAAAAAAACATCGCAGCTTCGGGGTGGGGAAAGTATGAAAAGGGAATGGAAAAGTTTTGGAAAAAGGGAAGCGGAAAAGGAGAATGGGAAAGCAAAAAGAAATGAGGAAAAAAAAAGGAGAGAGAAAACCCGCCATGGGAAAAGAGATGGGGAAAAGGGCACGGATCAAGAGGAAGAGGGTGGGGAAAGGAAGAAAAGGAACATGAAAAGGTAAGCAAAAGAGAGAACGAAAAAAAATGCATGAGAAACGGGAAAGAGAAAAGGAAAAGGAAAAGGAAGAGGAAGGAAAAGGAAAGGGAAAGAGAGTAAAGTGGAAAAATGGGAAGAGCTGGGAAAGATAAAAGGAAGGGAAAAGCTATCCTCGAAAAGAGAAAGAAAAAAAGGGAAAGGGGAAAGGGAAGGCAAAGGAGGGAGAACGGGTTAGAAAAAAAAAAAATGGAGAATAAAAAAAAAAGAAATTAAAGGTTCCTATATTTGGGAGTTGCCCGTTAGAAGGCCATGATCCATTACTAGAAAACTTGCTAATGACCTTGAAATAGTCTGTACCATTTTTGCTTATAAGCTTGTTGGTGTCCAATTCGTTTGCAATTTTGCTTAGAAGGTTGCTACTGTGCTATTCCAGGATCTGCATCTCTAGAAATATAGGGATCTTGATGATCTAGATATATTTAAACTTTCTACTGTTAAATATTTGTTCAGTTCTGTTGCATTCTTGCTAAGACATACTACTGCTAAATTGTAAATGATAATGCAGTCTGAGACTGAGGGGAGCCCAGCTTGTAACTAATTGCATTCTGCCCCTGATATAAATTAGCTTATGGATCTGTTTAGATTTCCTAAGAATAGTTAAATGTGGACAGCTGGCTTGATACATCATTTGCTAGTTGATCTCTTTTAATTGCTACGCATCCCTTGGATTGGGAATTTGCTTTTTAATATGGTTGCAGTAGATTGCTAATATCATAGTTGTCTCCTTAGCATTTTAGCTTTAAGATCCACTACTTCTACTTAGATCTGAGTTCATTTAGCTTTTCTAAGCTTATTATAACTTTTAATGACTAATTATTTGTTATTTGAATCGTAACCTCTTTAATATCTTCAGTTAATAGAGTCCATTAGCAGTATATTTGTAGCATATAACCTTTCACTAAATAACTAAATAATTTTGCTGATCTTTAGTGCCATAGCTAGATTAAAGTGAGCCAGATGAACCTCTAATTTCGTTGCTAGATTAAAGTGAGCCAGATGAACCTCTAATTTTGTTATCTTTCTGTTACATTCTGTTCTGGAAATAAGGAAAGATCAGATGAGATCAGTAAAAATACCAGACTTGCTTATAAGGTGTCCTTTATAACATTTCTTATCAATTTCTAAATGACTCTTGCCTATATCACTAAAAAAATTTTAGTCCCATTGACTAGCTAGTTTATCCCACTACCTAGCCCAACGGATGTGTGGTGAGTTGGTATAGGCCTAGTAATGCCAAAATAAATGTGCACTTGGTCGGGGGTTCAAACCCGGCCAGTGTATGTTTATATTTGGAAGTTTGTTACTGGGGTTATACGGCCATGATCCCCGACGTGGTAGAACTTGTGTCCTCCACTTTGTCTGCCATAAGGCAGCAGGATAAGCTCCACAATAATTGTGTGAGTATGCACCAGTAAAAATTGGCTTCCATGTACACTGGGCTGGTATACTGGTTGTTGGCTAAAAATTTCCTGACTTCCTGAGGTGGGATTCTATCCCCGCCACAAAGTGTGCATGTATGGCTAAAGTTTTGCCCAACGGATGTGTGGTGAGTTGGTATAGGCCTAGTAATGCCAAAATAAATGTGCACTTGGTCGGGGGTTCAAACCCGGCCAGTGTATGTTTATATTTGGGAGTTGGTTACTGGGGTTATACGGCCATGATCCCCGACATGGTAGAACTTGTGTCTATACGTGTCCTCCACTTTGTCTGCCATAAGGCAGCAGGATAAGCTCCACAATAATTGTGTGAGTATGCACCAGTAAAAATTGGCTTCCATGTACAATGGGCTGGTATACTAGTTGTTGGCTAAAAATTTCCTGACTTCCTGAGGTGGGATTCTATCCTGCCTACAAAGTGTGCATGTATGGCTAAAGTTTTGCCCAACGGATGTGTGGTGAGTTGGTATAGGCCTAGTAATGCCAAAATAAATGTGCACTTGGTCTGGGGTTCAAACCCCCAAAGGTATGTTTATATTTGGGAGTTGGTTATCGGGTTATACGGCCATGATCCCCGACATGGTAGAACTTGTGTCTATACGTGTCCTCCACTTTGTCTGCCATAAGGCAGCAGGATAAGCTCCACAATAATTGTGTGAGTATGCACCAGTAAAAATTGGCTTCCATGTACACTGGGCTGGTATACTAGTTGTTGGCTAAAAATTTCCTGACTTCCTGAGGTGGGATTCTATCCTGCCTACAAAGTGTGCATGTATGGCTAAAGTTTTGCCCAACGGATGTGTGGTGAGTTGGTATAGGCCTAGTAATGCCAAAATAAATGTGCACTTGGTCCGGGGTTCAAACCCCCGCCGCTATGTTTATATTTGGGAGTTGGTTAATCAAGTTATACGGCCATGATCCCCGACGTGGTAAACTTGTGTCTATAATGGTCCTCCACTTTGTCCCGCCATAAGGCAAAGAGGATAAGCTCCACAATAATTGTGTGAGTATGCACCAAGAAAAATTGGCTTCCATGTACACCGGGGGTATACCGGGTTGTTGGCTAAAAAAATTTCCACTTCCCGAGGTGGGATTCTATCCCCGCCTACAAAGTGTGCATGTATGGCTAAAGTTTTGCCCAACGGATGTGTGGTGAGTTGGTATAGGCCTAGTAATGCCAAAATAAATGTGCACTTGGTCGGGGTTCAAACCCTATGCAGTGTATGTTTATATTTGGGAGTTGGTTACCGGGTTATACTACCATGATCCCCGACGGTAGAACTTGTGTCTATACGTGTCCTCCACTTTGTTCCGCCATAAGGCAACAGGATAAGCTCCACAATAATTGTGTGAGTATGCACCAATGGTTTGGCTTCCATGATAAGCTCCACAATAATTGGTATGCACCGGGTTGTTGGCTTCCAAATTTCCGGCTGGTACTACTTCGAGGTGGGATTCTATCCCCGCCTACAAAGTGTGCATGTATGGCTAAAGTTTTGCCCAACGGATGTGTGGTGAGTTGGTATAGGCCTAGTAATGCCAAAATAAATGTGCACTTTGGTCTGGGGTTCAAACCCGCCGCTGTATGTTTATATTTGGGAGTTGGTTATCAAGTTATACGCCATGATCCCCACGGTAGAACTTGTGTCCTCCACTTTGTCCTAAGGCAAAGGATAAGCTCCACAATAATTGTGTGAGTATGCACCAAAAAATTGGCTTCCATGTACACCGTCCTGAGGTGGGATTCTATCCTGCCTACAAAGTGTGCATGTATGGCTAAAGTTTTGCCCAACGGATGTGTGGTGAGTTGGTATAGGCCTAGTAATGCCAAAATAAATGTGCACTTGGTCGGGGTTCAAACCCGCCAGTGTATGTTTATATTTGGGAGTTGGTTACTGGGGTTATACGGCCATGATCCCCGACGTGGTAGAACTTGTGTCTATATGTGTCCTCCACTTTGTCTGCCATAAGGCAGCAGGATAAGCTCCACAATAATTGTGTGAGTATGCACCAGTAAAAATTGGCTTCCATGTACACTGGGCTGGTATAATCGCTTGTTGGCTAAAAATTTCCCCGACTTCCTAGGTGGGATTCTATCCCCGCCTACAAAGTGTGCATGTATGGCTAAAGTTTTGCCCAACGGATGTGTGGTGAGTTGGTATAGGCCTAGTAATGCCAAAATAAATGTGCACTTGGTCAGGGGTTCAAACCCGACCAGTATGTTTATATTTGGGAGTTGGTTACTGGGGTTATACGGCCATGATCCCCGACGTGGTAGAACTTGTGTCTATACGTGTCCTCCACTTTGTCTGCCATAAGGCAAAGTGCAGGATAAGCTCCAAAATAATTGTGTGAGTATGCACCAAAGAAAAATTGGCTTCCATGTACACCGGGCTGGTATAATCGTTGTTGTTGGCTAAAAATTTCCCCGACTTCCCCGTGGGATTCTATCCCCGCCTACAAAGTGTGCATGTATGGCTAAAGTTTTGCCCAACGGATGTGTGGTGAGTTGGTATAGGCCTAGTAATGCCAAAATAAATGTGCACTTGGTCGGGGTTCAAACCCGCCCAAAGGTGTATGTTTATATTTGGGAGTTGGTTACCGGGGTTATAATACCATGATCCCCGACGTGGTAGAACTTGTGTCTATACGTGTCCTCCACTTTGTCTCGCCATAAGGCGTCAGGATAAGCTCCACAATAATTGTGTGAGTATGCACCAAGAAAAATTGGCTTCCATGTACACCGGCTGGTATACCGGGTTGTTGGCTAAAAATTTCCTAACTTTCTGAGGTGGGATTCTATCCTGCCTACAAAGTGTGCATGTATGGCTAAAGTTTTGCCCAACGGATGTGTGGTGAGTTGGTATAGGCCTAGTAATGCCAAAATAAATGTGCACTTGGTCGGGGGTTCAAACCCGGCCAATGTATGTTTATATTTGGGAGTTGGTTACTGGGGTTATACGGCCATGATCCCCGACGTGGTAGAACTTGTGTCTATACGTGTCCTCCACTTTGTCTGCCATAAGGCAGCAGGATAAGCTCCACAATAATTGTGTGAGTATGCACCAGTAAAAATTGGCTTCCATGTACACTGGGCTGGTATACTGGTTGTTGGCTAAAAATTTCCTGACTTCCTGAGGTGGGATTCTATCCTGCCTACAAAGTGTGCATGTATGGCTAAAGTTTTGCCCAACGGATGTGTGGTGAGTTGGTATAGGCCTAGTAATGCCAAAATAAATGTGCACTTGGTCGGGGTTCAAACCCGCCGCGTATGTTTATATTTGGGAGTTGGTTACCGGGTTATATACCGGCCATGATCCCCGACGTGGTAGAACTTGTGTCTATATGTCCTCCACTTTGTCCGCCATAAGGCAAAGCAGGATAAGCTCCACAATAATTGTGTGAGTATGCACCAAGAAAAATTGGCTTCCATGTAACCGGGCTGACCGAGTCTATGCACCGCCTAAAAAATTGGCTTCCATGTACACCGGGCTAAAGTTTTGCCCAACGGATGGGATTCTATCCTAAATATGCATGTACTTGGCTAAAGTTTGCCCCAAGGATATGTGGTTGGGAGTTGGTTACCGGGCCTAGTAATAAAAAATGTGCACTTGGCCTCCACTTTGTCCAAAGGTATAATTGGGAGTATGGTTAAATTGGCTATACTATCGGGGTATAATCGTTGTTGGCTAAAATTTCCCCGACTTCCCGAGGTGGGGGATTCTATCCCCGCCTACAAAGTGCATGTATGGCTAAAGTTTTGCCCAACGGATGTGTGGTGAGTTGGTATAGGCCTAGTAATGCCAAAATAAATGTGCACTTGGTCGGGGGTTCAAACCCCGCCAAAGTATGTTTATATTTGGGAGTTGGTTACCGGGTTATACGGCATGATCCCCGACGTGGTAGAACTTGTGTCTATACGTGTCCTCCACTTTGTCCGCCATAAGGCGCAGGGATAAGCTCCACAATAATTGTGTGAGTATGCACCAAGAAAAATTGGCTTCCATGTACACCGGGCTGGTATAACGTTGTTGGCTAAAAAATTTCCGACTTCCCCGAGGTGGGATTCTATCCCCGCCTACAAAGTGTGCATGTATGGCTAAAGTTTTGCCCAACGGATGTGTGGTGAGTTGGTATAGGCCTAGTAATGCCAAAATAAATGTGCACTTGGTCGGGGTTCAAACCCGCCAAAGGTATGTTTATATTTGGGAGTTGGTTATCAAGTTATACGCCATGATCCCCGACGTGGTAGAACTTGTGTCTATAATGTCCTCCACTTTGTCCGCCATAAGGCAAGGGATAAGCTCCACAATAATTGTGTGAGTATGCACCAAGAAAAATTGGCTTCCATGTACACTGGCTGGTATACCGTTGTTGGCTAAAATTTCTACTTCCCGAGGTGGGATTCTATCCCCGCCTACAAAGTGTGCATGTATGGCTAAAGTTTTGCCCAACGGATGTGTGGTGAGTTGGTATAGGCCTAGTAATGCCAAAATAAATGTGCACTTGGTCGAGGGTTCAAACCCCTAATGTTTATATTTGGGAGTTGGTTAGGGTTATACGGCCATGATCCCGACGTGGTAGAACTTGTGTCTATATGTGTCCTCCACTTTGTCCGCCATAAGGCCAGGATAAGCTCCACAATAATTGTGTGAGTATGCACCAAGAAAAATTGGCTTCCATGTACACCGGGCCAAAATAATCGTTGTTGGCTAAAAATTTCCCGACTTCCCGAGGTGGGATTCTATCCCCGCCTACAAAGTGTGCATGTATGGCTAAAGTTTTGCCCAACGGATGTGTGGTGAGTTGGTATAGGCCTAGTAATGCCAAAATAAATGTGCACTTGGTCGGGGGTTCAAACCCGCCGGTGTATGTTTATATTTGGGAGTTGGTTATCGGGGTTATACGGCCATGATCCCCCGACGCAGGTAGAACTTGTGTCTATACGTGTCCTCCACTTTGTTCCGCCATAAGGCAAGGATAAGCTCCACAATAATTGTGTGAGTATGCACCAAAGAAAAATTGGCTTCCATGTACACCGGGCTGGTATAATCGTTGTTGCTAAAAATTTCCTAACTTCCCCGAGGTGGGATTCTATCCCCGCCACAAAGTGTGCATGTATGGCTAAAGTTTTGCCCAACGGATGTGTGGTGAGTTGGTATAGGCCTAGTAATGCCAAAATAAATGTGCACTTGGTCGGGGGTTCAAACCCGGCCAATGTATGTTTATATTTGGGAGTTGGTTACTGGGGTTATACGGCCATGATCCCCGACGTGGTAGAACTTGTGTCTATAATGTCCTCCACTTTGTCCCGCCATAAGGCAAAGAGGATAAGCTCCACAATAATTGTGTGAGTATGCACCAAGAAAAATTGGCTTCCATGTACACCGGCTGGTATACCGTTGTTGGCTAAAAATTTCCCCGACTTCCTAAGGTGGGATTCTATCCCCGCCTACAAAGTGTGCATGTATGGCTAAAGTTTTGCCCAACGGATGTGTGGTGAGTTGGTATAGGCCTAGTAATGCCAAAATAAATGTGCACTTGGTCCGGGGGTTCAAACCCTACCGTATGTTTATATTTGGGAGTTGGTTACTGGGGTTATACGGCCATGATCCCCGACGGGTAGAACTTGTGTCTATATAATGTCCTCCACTTTGTCCGCCATAAGGCAAAGCAGGATAAGCTCCACAATAATTGTGTGAGTATGCACCAGTAAAAATTGGCTTCCATGTACACTGGGCTGGTATACTAATTGTTGGCTAAAAATTTCCTGACTTCCTGAGGTGGGATTCTATCCTGCCTACAAAGTGTGCATGTATGGCTAAAGTTTTGCCCAACGGATGTGTGGTGAATTGGTATAGGCCTAGTAATGCCAAAATAAATGTGCACTTGGTCGGGGGTTCAAACCCTGCCAAAATGTTTATATTTGGGAGTTGGTTATCAAGGTTATACGGCCATGATCCCCACGTGGTAGAACTTGTGTCTATACGTGTCCTCCACTTTGTCTGCCATAAGGCAGCAGGATAAGCTCCACAATAATTGTGTGAGTATGCACCAGTAAAAATTGGCTTCCATGTACACTGGGCTGGTATACTAATTGTTGGCTAAAAATTTCCTGACTTCCTGAGGTGGGATTCTATCCTGCCTACAAAGTGTGCATGTATGGCTAAAGTTTTGCCCAACGGATGTGTGGTGAGTTGGTATAGGCCTAGTAATGCCAAAATAAATGTGCACTTGGTCGGGTTCAAACCCGCCAAAGGTTTGTTTATATTTGGGAGTTGGTTATCGGGGTTATACGGCCATGATCCCCGACGTGGTAGAACTTGTGTCTATACGTGTCCTCCACTTTGTCTGCCATAAGGCAGCAGGATAAGCTCCACAATAATTGTGTGAGTATGCACCAGTAAAAATTGGCTTCCATGTACACTGGGCTGGTATACTGGTTGTTGGCTAAAAATTTCCGACTTTGGTTGGGATTAACATAAAAATAGCTGCCGGGTTGTTGGCTAAAAATTTCCCGACTGGATTCTATCCCCGCCTACAAAGTGTGCATGTATGGCTAAAGTTTTGCCCAACGGATGTGTGGTGAGTTGGTATAGGCCTAGTAATGCCAAAATAAATGTGCACTTGGTCGGGGGTTCAAACCCGGCCAGTGTATGTTTATATTTGGGAGTTGGTTACTGGGGTTATACGGCCATGATCCCCGACGTGGTAGAACTTGTGTCTATATGTGTCCTCCACTTTGTCTGCCATAAGGCAGCAGGATAAGCTCCACAATAATTGTGTGAGTATGCACCAGTAAAAATTGGCTTCCATGTACACTGGGCTGGTATACTGGTTGTTGGCTAAAAATTTCCTGACTTCCTGAGGTGGGATTCTATCCTGCCTACAAAGTGTGCATGTATGGCTAAAGTTTTGCCCAACGGATGTGTGGTGAGTTGGTATAGGCCTAGTAATGCCAAAATAAATGTGCACTTGGTCGGGGTTCAAACCCGCCAAAGGTATGTTTATATTTGGGAGTTGGTTATCAAGGTTATACGCCATGATCCCCGATGGGTAGAACTTGTGTCTATATGTGTCCTCCACTTTGTCCGCCATAAGGCAAAGCAGGATAAGCTCCACAATAATTGTGTGAGTATGCACCAAAGAAAATTGGCTTCCATGTACAAAAATAATCGGTTGTTGGCTAAAAATTTCCCGACTTCCCGAGGTGGGATTCTATCCCGCCTACAAAGTGTGCATGTATGGCTAAAGTTTTGCCCAACGGATGTGTGGTGAGTTGGTATAGGCCTAGTAATGCCAAAATAAATGTTGCAAAAATTTGGTTCATGAGGGGGATTCAAACATGTATGGCTAAAGTTTTGCCCAACGGATTAGTTGGTATTTGGGAGTTAAATGTTGGCTCGGGGAGTTATAATGTGCACTTGGTATATGGGAGAGTCCCATGATCCCCGGGTAGAACTTGTGTCTATATGTGTCCTCCACTTTGTGTCCCGCCATAAGGCAAAGCAGGATAAGCTCCACAATAATTGTGTGAGTATGCACCAAAAAAAATTGGCTTCCATGTACAATAATCGTTTGTTGGCTAAAAATTTCCCCGACTTCCCGAGGTGGGATTCTATCCCGCCTACAAAGTGTGCATGTATGGCTAAAGTTTTGCCCAACGGATGTGTGGTGAGTTGGTATAGGCCTAGTAATGCCAAAATAAATGTGCACTTGGCCGGGGGTTCAAACCCGCCAAGCATTATGTTTATATTTGGGAGTTGGTTATCGGGGTTATACGCCATGATCCCCGACGGTGGTAGAACTTGTGTCTATATGTGTCCTCCACTTTGTCCGCCATAAGGCGCCAGGATAAGCTCCACAATAATTGTGTGAGTATGCACCAAAAAATTGGCTTCCATGTACATCGGGCTGGTATACCGGGTTGTTGGCTAAAAATTTCCGACTTCCCGAGGTGGGATTCTATCCCCGCCTACAAAGTGTGCATGTATGGCTAAAGTTTTGCCCAACGGATGTGTGGTGAGTTGGTATAGGCCTAGTAATGCCAAAATAAATGTGCACTTGGTCTGGGTTCAAACCCCGCCAAAGTATGTTTATATTTGGGAGTTGGTTACCGGGGTTATACGGCCATGATCCCCGACGCAAGAACTTGTGTCTATAATGTGTCCTCCACTTTGTTCCGCCATAAGGCAAAGGGATAAGCTCCACAATAATTGTGTGAGTATGCACCAAAGAAAATTGGCTTCCATGTACACTAATTGGTGAGTATGCACCAAGGGCTATGTACACCGGGCTGGTATACCGTTGTTGGCTAAAAATTTCCGACTTCCCCGAGGTGGGATTCTATCCCCGCCTACAAAGTGTGCATGTATGGCTAAAGTTTTGCCCAACGGATGTGTGGTGAGTTGGTATAGGCCTAGTAATGCCAAAATAAATGTGCACTTGGTCGGGGTTCAAATCCCGCCAAAGTATGTTTATATTTGGGAGTTGGTTACCGGGTTATACGGCCATGATCCCCGACGGGTAGAACTTGTGTCTATACGCGTCCTCCACTTTGTCTCCGCCATAAGGCAGAGGATAAGCTCCACAATAATTGTGTGAGTATGCACCAAGAAAAATTGGCTTCCATGTACACCGGGCTGGTATACCAACAGGTGGGATTCTATCCCTTTCCCCGAGGTGGGATTCAAAGTGTGCATGTATGGCTAAAGTTTTGCCCAACGGATGTGTGGTGAGTTGGTATAGGCCTAGTAATGCCAAAATAAATGTGCACTTGGTCGGGGTTCAAACCCGCCAAAAAATACGGCCATGATCCCCCACGCTTGTGTCTATACGCGTCCTCCACTTTGTCTCCGCCATAAGGCAAGAGGATAAGCTCCACAATAATTGTGTGAGTATGCACCAAGAAAAATTGGCTTCCATGTACACTGGGCTGGTATAACGTTGTTGGCTAAAAATTTCCCCGACTTCCTAAGGTGGGATTCTATCCCCGCCTACAAAGTGTGCATGTATGGCTAAAGTTTTGCCCAACGGATGTGTGGTGAGTTGGTATAGGCCTAGTAATGCCAAAATAAATGTGCACTTGGTCGGGGTTCAAACCCGCCAAGCAGCGTTTATATTTGGGAGTTGGTTACCGGGTTATACGCCATGATCCCCGACGGTAGAACTTGTGTCTATACGTGTCCTCCACTTTGTCCGCCATAAGGCAACAGGATAAGCCCCACAATAATTGTGTGAGTATGCACCAAGAAAATTGGCTTCCATGTACACTGGGCTGGTATACTTGTTGGCTAAAAATTTCCTGACTTCCTGAGGTGGGATTCTATCCTGCCTACAAAGTGTGCATGTATGGCTAAAGTTTTGCCCAACGGATGTGTGGTGAGTTGGTATAGGCCTAGTAATGCCAAAATAAATGTGCACTTGGTCGGGGGTTCAAACCCGGCCAGTGTATGTTTATATTTGGGAGTTGGTTACTGGGGTTATACGGCCATGATCCCCGACGTGGTAGAACTTGTGTCTATACGTGTCCTCCACTTTGTCTGCCATAAGGCAGCAGGATAAGCTCCACAATAATTGTGTGAGTATGCACCAAGAAAATTGGCTTCCATGTACACCGGGCTGGTATACCGTTGTTGGCTAAAAATTTCCCTTCACTTCCCCGAGGTGGGATTCTATCCGCCTACAAAGTGTGCATGTATGGCTAAAGTTTTGCCCAACGGATGTGTGGTGAGTTGGTATAGGCCTAGTAATGCCAAAATAAATGTGCACTTGGTCGGGGTTCAAACCCTACCAAAGTATGTTTATATTTGGGAGTTGGTTACCGGGGTATACGCCATGATCCCCGACGTGGTAGAACTTGTGTCTATAATGTCCTCCACTTTGTCTCCGCCATAAGGCAAAGAGGGATAAGCTCCACAATAATTGTGTGAGTATGCACCAAGAAAATTGGCTTCCATGTACACCTGGGCCGGTATAATCGTTGTTGGCTAAAAATTTCCCCACTTCCCGAGGTGGGATTCTATCCCCGCCTACAAAGTGTGCATGTATGGCTAAAGTTTTGCCCAACGGATGTGTGGTGAGTTGGTATAGGCCTAGTAATGCCAAAATAAATGTGCACTTGGTCGGGGTTCAAACCCGCCAAAGGTATGTTTATATTTGGGAGTTGGTTACTTATACGGCCATGATCCCCGACGCAGTAGAACTTGTGTCTATACGCATCCTCCACTTTGTCCGCCATAAGGCAAGCAGGATAAGCTCCACAATAATTGGTGAGTATGCACCAAAAAAATTGGCTTCCATGTACACCACAATAATTATTGTTGGCTAAAAATTGGCTTCTTCCCGAGGTGGGATTCTATCCCCGCCTATCCTGCCTACAAAGTGTGCATGTATGGCTAAAGTTTTGCCCAACGGATGTGTGGTGAGTTGGTATAGGCCTAGTAATGCCAAAATAAATGTGCACTTGGTCGGGGGTTCAAACCCGGTCCGTGTATGTTTATATTTGGGAGTTGGTTATCGGGGTTATACGCCATGATCCCCGACGTGGTAGAACTTGTGTCTATAATGTGTCCTCCACTTTGTCCGCCATAAGGCGGCAGGATAAGCTCCACAATAATTGTGTGAGTATGCACCAAGAAAAATTGGCTTCCATGTACACCGGGCTGGTATAATGGTTGTTGGCTAAAAATTTCCCCTACTTCCGAGGTGGGATTCTATCCCCGCCTACAAAGTGTGCATGTATGGCTAAAGTTTTGCCCAACGGATGTGTGGTGAGTTGGTATAGGCCTAGTAATGCCAAAATAAATGTGCACTTGGTCGGGGTTCAAACCCGCCGCTGTATGTTTATATTTGGGAGTTGGTTACCGGGTTTATACGCCATGATCCCCACGGGTAGAACTTGTGTCTATAATGTGTCCTCCACTTTGTCCGCCATAAGGCAAAAAAGGATAAGCTCCACAATAATTGTGTGAGTATGCACCAAGAAAATTGGCTTCCATGTACACCGGGCTGGTATAATCGGTTGGCTAAAAATTTCCGACTTCCCGAGGTGGGATTCTATCCCCGCCTACAAAGTGTGCATGTATGGCTAAAGTTTTGCCCAACGGATGTGTGGTGAGTTGGTATAGGCCTAGTAATGCCAAAATAAATGTGCACTTGGTCTGGGTTCAAACCCGCCGCATGTTTATATTTGGGAGTTGGTTATTGGGGTTATACGCCATGATCCCCGACGGTAGAACTTGTGTCTATACGTGTCCTCTCCACTTTGTCCGCCATAAGGCAAAGCAGGATAAGCTCCACAATAATTGTGTGAGTATGCACCAAGAAAAATTGGCTTCCATGTACACCGGGTCGTGGTATAACGTTGTTGGCTAAAAAAATTCCCCTTCCCCGAGGTGGGATTCTATCCCGCCTACAAAGTGTGCATGTATGGCTAAAGTTTTGCCCAACGGATGTGTGGTGAGTTGGTATAGGCCTAGTAATGCCAAAATAAATGTGCACTTGGTCGGGGGTTCAAACCCGGCCAATGTATGTTTATATTTGGGAGTTGGTTATCAAGTTATAATGCCATGATCCCCACGGGTAGAACTTGTGTCTATACGTGTCCTCCACTTTGTCCGCCATAAGGCAACAGGATAAGCTCCACAATAATTGTGTGAGTATGCACCAAGAAAAATTGGCTTCCATGTACATCGGGCTGGTATAACGGTTGTTGGCTAAAAATTTCCCTGACTTCCCGAGGTGGGATTCTATCCGCCTACAAAGTGTGCATGTATGGCTAAAGTTTTGCCCAACGGATGTGTGGTGAGTTGGTATAGGCCTAGTAATGCCAAAATAAATGTGCACTTGGTCCATGTTCAAAACCCGCCGTGTATGTTTTATATTTGGGAGTTGGTTACCGGGTTATACTGCCATGATCCCGACGTGGTAGAACTTGTGTCTATATGTGTCCTCCACTTTGTCGCCATAAGGCAAAGGGATAAGCCCAGCAATAAACCCACAATAATTGAGTATGCACCAAAAAAAATTGGCTTCCATGTACACCGGGCCGGTATAAATTGTTGTTGCCTAAAAATTTCCCTACTTCCGGGTGGGATTCTATCCCCGCCTACAAAGTGTGCATGTATGGCTAAAGTTTTGCCCAACGGATGTGTGGTGAGTTGGTATAGGCCTAGTAATGCCAAAATAAATGTGCACTTGGTCTGGGTTCAAACCCCGCCGCATATGTTTATATTTGGGAGTTGGTTAATGGGGTTATACGCCATGATCCCCCGAAAGAACTTGTGTCTATATGTGTCCTCCACTTTGTCCGCCATAAGGCGCCAGGATAAGCTCCACAATAATTGTGTGAGTATGCACCAGTAAAAATTGGCTTCCATGTACACTGGGCTGGTATACTGGTTGTTGGCTAAAAATTTCCTGACTTCCTAGGTGGGATTCTATCCTGCCTACAAAGTGTGCATGTATGGCTAAAGTTTTGCCCAACGGATGTGTGGTGAGTTGGTATAGGCCTAGTAATGCCAAAATAAATGTGCACTTGGTCAGGGGTTCAAACCCGGCCAGTGTATGTTTATATTTGGGAGTTGATTACTGGGGTTATACGGCCATGATCCCCGACGTGGTAGAACTTGTGTCTATATGTGTCCTCCACTTTGTTCCGCCATAAGGCGCAGGATAAGCTCCACAATAATTGTGTGAGTATGCACCAAGAAAAATTGGCTTCCATGTACAAAAATGGTATAACTGTTGTTGGCTAAAAATTTCCCCGACTTCCCCGAGGTGGGATTCTATCCCGCCCTACAAAGTGTGCATGTATGGCTAAAGTTTTGCCCAACGGATGTGTGGTGAGTTGGTATAGGCCTAGTAATGCCAAAATAAATGTGCACTTGGTCGGGGTTCAAACCCGCCAAAGTATGTTTATATTTGGGAGTTGGTTACCGGGTTATACGCCATGATCCCCGACGGGTAGAACTTGTGTCTATACGTCCTCCACTTTGCACTTTGTCTCCGCCATAAGGCCTAAGCTCCACAATAATTGTGTGAGTATGCACCAAGAAAAATTGGCTTCCATGTACACCGGGCTGGTATAATCGGTTGTTGGCTAAAAAAAGGACTTCCCGAGGTGGGATTCTATCCCCCCCACAAAGTGTGCATGTATGGCTAAAGTTTTGCCCAACGGATGTGTGGTGAGTTGGTATAGGCCTAGTAATGCCAAAATAAATGTGCACTTGGTCGGGGGTTCAAACCCCGCCAAAAATATGTTTATATTTGGGAGTTGGTTACCGGGTTATACGGCCATGATCCCCGACGGGTAGAACTTGTGCCTATATGTGTCCTCCACTTTGTCCGCCATAAGGCAAAGCAGGATAAGCTCCACAATAATTGTGTGAGTATGCACCAAGAAAAATTGGCTTCCATGTACAATCGGGTGGTATAATCGGTTGTTGGCTAAAAATTTCTACACCGAATCGAGGTGGGATTCTATCCCCGCCTACAAAGTGTGCATGTATGGCTAAAGTTTTGCCCAACGGATGTGTGGTGAGTTGGTATAGGCCTAGTAATGCCAAAATAAATGTGCACTTGGTCGGGGTTCAAACCCTACCGGTGTATGTTTATATTTGGGAGTTGGTTACCGGGGTTATACGGCCATGATCCCCCGACGATAGAACTTGTGTCTATAATGTCCTCCACTTTGTCGCGCCATAAGGCAGCGGGGATAAGCTCCACAATAATTGTGTGAGTATGCACCAAGAAAAATTGGCTTCCATGTACACCTGGGACCAAAGGGTTAACCGTTGTTGCCTAAAAATTTCCCGACTTCCTCGAGGTGGGATTCTATCCCGGCCTACAAAGTGTGCATGTATGGCTAAAGTTTTGCCCAACGGATGTGGGTGAGTTGGTATAGACCTAGTAATGCCAAAATAAATGTGCACTTGGTCTTCAAACCCCGCCAAAGTTGTTTATATTTGGGGAGTTGGTTACCGGGGTTATAATGGCCATGATCCCCACGGTAGAACTTGTGTCTATAAGTGTGTCCTCCACTTTGTCCCGCCATAAGGCAAAGCAGGATAAGCTCCACAATAATTGTGTGAGTATGCACCAAGAAAAATTGGCTTCCATGTACACCGGGTAGTATACCGTTGTTGCCTAAAAATTTCCCGACTTCCCCGGTGGGGATTCTATCCCCGCCTACAAAGTGTGCATGTATGGCTAAAGTTTTGCCCAACGGATGTGTGGTGAGTTGGTATAGGCCTAGTAATGCCAAAATAAATGTGCACTTGGTCGGGGTTCAAACCCGCCGCTGTATGTTTATATTTGGGAGTTGGTTATCGGGTTATAATGCAGCCATGATCCCCGGCGTGGTAGAACTTGTGTCTATGTGTCCTCCACTTTGTGTCGTTTAAGCTCCACAATTTTGTCGTCCATAAGGGTATAGACCTAGTAATGCCAGGATAAGGCTCCACAATAATTGGGTGAGTATGCACCAAGGTAAAATTGGCTTCCATGTACCTTGGTAACCATAAGGCCTATGCACCAGGTTGGCTATAAAAATTTCCCCACTTCCCCGAGGTGGGATTCTATCCCGCCTACAAAGTGTGCATGTATGGCTAAAGTTTTGCCCAACGGATGTGTGGTGAGTTGGTATAGGCCTAGTAATGCCAAAATAAATGTGCACTTGGTCTGGGTTCAAACCCGCCGCTGTATGTTTATATTTGGGAGTTGGTTACCGGGTTATACGCCATGATCCCCGACGTGGTAGAACTTGTGTCTATATCGTCCTCCACTTTGTCCGCCATAAGGCGCCAGGATAAGCCCACAATAATTGTGTGAGTATGCACCAAAGAAAATTGGCTTCCATGTACACCGGGCTGGTATAATCGGGGTTGTTGGCTAAAAATTTCCCCGACTTCCCGAGGTGGGATTCTATCCCCGCCTACAAAGTGTGCATGTATGGCTAAAGTTTTGCCCAACGGATGTGTGGTGAGTTGGTATAGGCCTAGTAATGCCAAAATAAATGTGCACTTGGTCTGGGGTTCAAACCCTGGCCAAAGTATGTTTATATTTGGGAGTTGGTTATCGGGTTATAACGCCATGATCCCCGACGCGGTAGAACTTGTGTCTATATGTGTCCTCCACTTTGTCCGCCATAAGGCAAACAGGATAAGCTCCACAATAATTGTGTGAGTATGCACCAAAGAAAAATTGGCTTCCATGTACACCGGGCTGGTATACCGTTGTTGGCTAAAAATTCCCCTACTTCCCCGAGGTGGGATTCTATCCCCGCCACAAAGTGTGCATGTATGGCTAAAGTTTTGCCCAACGGATGTGTGGTGAGTTGGTATAGGCCTAGTAATGCCAAAATAAATGTGCACTTGGTCGGGGGTTCAAACCCTACCGCCATGTTTATATTTGGGAGTTGGTTACTTTGGTTATACTACCATGATCCCCGACGTGGTAGAACTTGTGTCTATAATGTGTCCTCCACTTTGTCCGCCATAAGGCAGGCGGATAAGCTCCACAATAATTGTGTGAGTATGCACCAAGAAAAATTGGCTTCCATGTACACCGGGCCGGTATAACCGGTTGTTGCCTAAAAATTTCCAAAATTTCCATGACTTCCGAGGTGGGATTCTATCCCCGCCTACAAAGTGTGCATGTATGGCTAAAGTTTTGCCCAACGGATGTGTGGTGAGTTGGTATAGGCCTAGTAATGCCAAAATAAATGTGCACTTGGTCGGGGTTCAAACCCGCCGCTGTATGTTTATATTTGGGAGTTGGTTATTGGGTTATACGCCATGATCCCCGACGGTAGAACTTGTGTCTATACGTGTCCTCCACTTTGTCCGCCATAAGGCGCCAGGATAAGCCCACAAATAATTGTGTGAGTATGCACCAAAAAAAATTGGCTTCCATGTACACCGGGGCTGGTTACTGGTTGTTGGCTAAAAAAATTTTATCGACTTCCTAAGGTGGGATTCTATCCCCCGCCTACAAAGTGTGCATGTATGGCTAAAGTTTTGCCCAACGGATGTGTGGTGAGTTGGTATAGGCCTAGTAATGCCAAAATAAATGTGCACTTGGTCGGGGGTTCAAACCCCGCCAAAGTATGTTTATATTTGGGAGTTGGTTACCGGGTTATATGATCCCCGACGTGGTAGAACTTGTGTCTATATCGTGTCCTCCACTTTGTTCCGCCATAAGGCAAAGGATAAGCTCCACAATAATTGTGTGAGTATGCACCAAGAAAAATTGGCTTCCATGTACACCGGGTCAATGGTATAATCGTTGTTGGCTAAAAATTTCCCTACTTCTGAGGGTGGGATTCTATCCCCGCCTACAAAGTGTGCATGTATGGCTAAAGTTTTGCCCAACGGATGTGTGGTGAGTTGGTATAGGCCTAGTAATGCCAAAATAAATGTGCACTTGGTCGGGGTTCAAACCCTACAAAGTGTATGTTTATATTTGGGAGTTGGTTACCCCGGGTTATAATGCCCATGATCCCCGACGTGGTAGAACTTGTGTCTATAATGTGTCCTCCACTTTGTCCGCCATAAGGCGCGGCCAGGATAAGCTCCACAATAATTGTGTGAGTATGCACCAAGAAAAATTGGCTTCCATGTACACCGGGCTGTATACCGGTTGTTGGCTAAAAATTTCCTCGACTTCCCCGAGGTGGGATTCTATCCCCGCCTACAAAGTGTGCATGTATGGCTAAAGTTTTGCCCAACGGATGTGTGGTGAGTTGGTATAGGCCTAGTAATGCCAAAATAAATGTGCACTTGGTCGGGGTTCAAACCCGCCGCCCCGTTTATATTTGGGAGTTGGTTATCGGGGTTTATACGCCATGATCCCCCGACGTGGTAGAACTTGTGTCTATATCCTCCTCCACTTTGTCTCCGCCATAGGATAAGCTCCACAATAATTGGTATGCACCAAGAAAAATGGCTTCCATGTACACCGGGCTGGTATACCGGTTGTTGGCTAAAAATTTCCCTACTTCCCCGATGGGATTCTATCCCGCCTACAAAGTGTGCATGTATGGCTAAAGTTTTGCCCAACGGATGTGTGGTGAGTTGGTATAGGCCTAGTAATGCCAAAATAAATGTGCACTTGGTCGGGGTTCAAACCCCGCCCAGGTGTTTATATTTGGGAGTTGGTTCTTCGGGGTTATACTCAAGATGATCCCCGACGTGGTAGAACTTGTGTCTATAATGTGTCCTCCACTTTGTCTCCGCCATAAGGCAATAGGATAAGCCCACAATAATTGTGTTGAGTATGCACCAAAAAAATTGGCTTCCATGTACACCGGGCTGGTATAATTGGTTGTTGGCTAAAAATTTCCCCTACTTCCCGGAGGTGGGATTCTATCCCCGCCTACAAAGTGTGCATGTATGGCTAAAGTTTTGCCCAACGATGTGGGTGAGTTGGTATAGGCCTAGTAATGCCAAAATAAATGTGCACTTGGTCGGGGGTTCAAACCCCGCCAAATTTATGTTTATATTTGGGAGTTGGTTACCGGGGTTATAATGCCATGATCCCCGCGTGGTAGAACTTGTGTCTATAATGTGTCCTCCACTTTGTCCCGCCATAAGGCAACCAGGATAAGCTCCACAATAATTGTGTGAGTATGCACCAAAAAAATTGGCTTCCATGTACACCGGGCTGGTATAACCGTTGTTGGCTAAAAATTTCCCTACTTCCCGGAGCGGGATTCTATCCCCGCCTACAAAGTGTGCATGTATGGCTAAAGTTTTGCCCAATCGGATGTGTGGTGAGTTGGTATAGGCCTAGTAATGCCAAAATAAATGTGCACTTGGTCGGGGGGTTCAAACCCGCCGCTGTATGTTTATATTTGGGAGTTGGTTATCGGGGTTATACGCCATGATCCCCGACGGGTAGAACTTGTGTCTATACGGTCCTCCACTTTGTTCCGCCATAAGGCGCCAGGATAAGCCCACAATAATTGTGTGAGTATGCACCAAAGAAAAATTGGCTTCCATGTACACCGGGCTGGTTATACCGGGTTGTTGTCTAAAAATTCCCCTACTTCCCGATGTGGATTCTATCCCCGCCTACAAAGTGTGCATGTATGGCTAAAGTTTTGCCCAACGGATGTGGTGAGTTGGTATAGGCCTAGTAATGCCAAAATAAATGTGCACTTGGTCTGGGTTCAAACCCGCCGCTGTATGTTTATATTTGGGAGTTGGTTACCGGGTTATACTTTACCATGATCCCCGACGCGGTAGAACTTGTGCCTATATCCTCCACTTTGTTCCGCCATAAGGCAAATAAGGATAAGCTCCACAATAATTGTGTGAGTATGCACCAAGAAAAATTGGCTTCCATGTACACCGGGCTGGTTAACCGTTGTTGGCTAAAAATTTCCCTACTTCCCCGGGTGGGATTCTATCCCGCCTACAAAGTGTGCATGTATGGCTAAAGTTTTGCCCAACGGATGTGTGGTGAGTTGGTATAGGCCTAGTAATGCCAAAATAAATGTGCACTTGGTCGGGGTTCAAACCCTACTTGGTATATTTGGGGTTGGTTCAAATACTGCCTATATGTGTCCTCCACTTTGTTCCGCCATAAGGCACAGGATAAGCCCACAATAATTGTGTAGTATGCACCAAAGAAAAATATTTGGGAGTTCTAGTTGTATGGCTTGGGATGTGTGGTGAGTTGGTATAGGCCTAGTAATGCCAAAATTGTGCACATGTTCAAACCCGCCGTACGTGGTAGAAACTTGTGTCTATAATGTGTCCTCCACTTTGTCCGCCATAAGGCAAAGGGATAAGCTCCACAATAATTGTGTGAGTATGCACTTCCAAAATTGGCTTCCATGTACACCGGGCTGGTATAAAGTTGTTGGCTAAAAAATTTCCCTGACTTCGGTGGGATTCTATCCCGCCTACAAAGTGTGCATGTATGGCTAAAGTTTTGCCCAACGGATGTGTGGTGAGTTGGTATAGGCCTAGTAATGCCAAAATAAATGTGCACTTGGTCAAAACCCGCCGCTGTATGTTTATATTTGGGAGTTGGTTACCGGGGTTATAATGGCCATGATCCCCGACGGGTAGAACTTGTGTCTATAATGTGTCCTCCACTTTGTTCCGCCATAAGGCGCCAGGATAAGCTCCACAATAATTGTGTGAGTATGCACCAAAGAAAAAAAATTGGCTTCCATGTACACTGGGCTGGTATACTGGTTGTTGGCTAAAAATTTCCTGACTTCCTGAGGTGGGATTCTATCCTGCCTACAAAGTGTGCATGTATGGCTAAAGTTTTGCCCAACGGATGTGTGGTGAGTTGGTATAGGCCTAGTAATGCCAAAATAAATGTGCACTTGGTCGGGGTTCAAACCCCGGCCGTGTATGTTTATATTTGGGAGTTGGTTATCAAGTTATACCTACCATGATCCCCGACGTGGTAGAACTTGTGTCTATACGTGTCCTCCACTTTGGATAAGCCGCACAATAATTATGGTATGCACCAATTGTACACCCGGCTGGTATAAAAAATTCTCCTAACTTCAGAGGTGGATTCTATCCCCGGGATAAGCTCCACAATAATGTGTGGTGAGTATGCACCTAGTAAAAATTGGCTTCCATGATCCTTTACGGGGCTAGAACTTGTGTCTATAATCGCATCCTCCACTTTGTTCGCCATAAGGCAAGGACGATAAGCCCACAATAATTGTTGAGTATGGTTGTTGGCTAAAAATTTCCTGACTTCCTGAGGTGGGATTCTATCCTGCCTACAAAGTGTGCATGTATGGCTAAAGTTTTGCCCAACGGATGTGTGGTGAGTTGGTATAGGCCTAGTAATGCCAAAATAAATGTGCACTTGGTCTGGGGGTTCAAACCCCTCGCCGCGAGTATGTTTATATTTGGGAGTTGGTTACTGGGGTTATACGGCCATGATCCCCGACGTGGTAGAACTTGTGTCTATACGTGTCCTCCACTTTGTCTGCCATAAGGCAGCAGGATAAGCTCCACAATAATTGTGTGAGTATGCACCAGTAAAAATTGGCTTCCATGTACACTGGGCTGGTATACTGGTTGTTGGCTAAAAATTTCCTGACTTCCTGAGGTGGGATTCTATCCTGCCTACAAAGTGTGCATGTATGGCTAAAGTTTTGCCCAACGGATGTGTGGTGAGTTGGTATAGGCCTAGTAATGCCAAAATAAATGTGCACTTGGTCGGGGTTCAAACCCGCCAAAGGTATGTTTATATTTGGGAGTTGGTTACCGGGTTATACTACCATGATCCCCCCGACGGGTAGAACTTGTGTCTATAATGTCCTCCACTTTGTCTCCGCCATAAGGCAAGCAGGGATAAGCTCCACAATAATTGTGTGAGTATGCACCAGTAAAATTGGCTTCCATGTACACCGGGCTCAATTAACCGGTTGTTGGCTAAAAATTTCCCCGACTTCGAGGTGGGATTCTATCCCCGCCACAAAGTGTGCATGTATGGCTAAAGTTTTGCCCAACGGATGTGTGGTGAGTTGGTATAGGCCTAGTAATGCCAAAATAAATGTGCACTTGGTCTGGGGTTCAAACCCGGCCGGTGTTGTATGTTTATATTTGGGAGTTGGTTATCGGGTTATACGGCCATGATCCCTCGACGGTAGAACTTGTGTCTATATCGTGTCCTCCACTTTGTCCGCCATAAGGCAAGCGTGGATAAGCTCCACAATAATTGTGTGAGTATGCACCAAAGAAAAATTGGCTTCATGTACACCGGGCTGGTATAACGTTGTTGCCTAAAAAAATTCCCTAACTTCCCAGGTGGGATTCTATCCCCGCCTACAAAGTGTGCATGTATGGCTAAAGTTTTGCCCAACGGATGTGTGGTGAGTTGGTATAGGCCTAGTAATGCCAAAATAAATGTGCACTTGGTCGGGGGTTCAAACCCCGCCCGCTGTATGTTTATATTTGGGAGTTGGTTACCGGGTTATAATGGGCCATGATCCCCGACGCGGTAGAACTTGTGTCTATAAACTTTGTTCCATAAGGCGCAGGATAAGCCCACAATAATTGTGAGAGTATGCACCAGGCTTCCATGTACACCGGGTGGATTGTTGGCTAAAAATTATCCCTACTTCCCGAGGTGGGATTCTATCCCGCCTAAAAAGTGTGCATGTATGGCTAAAGTTTTGCCCAACGGATGTGTGGTGAGTTGGTATAGGCCTAGTAATGCCAAAATAAATGTGCACTTGGTCTGGGGGTTCAAACCCTCGCAAAGTATGTTTATATTTGGGAGTTGGTTATCGGGGTTATACCTACCATGATCCCCGACGTGGGTAGAACTTGTGTCTATAATGTCTCCTCCACTTTGTCCGCCATAAGGCCAGGATAAAGCCCACAATAATTGTGTGAGTATGCACCAGAAAAAATTGGCTTCCATGTAACCGGGCTGTATACCGTTGTTGGCCTAAAAATTTCCCGACTTCCTGAGGTGGGATTCTATCCTGCCTACAAAGTGTGCATGTATGGCTAAAGTTTTGCCCAACGGATGTGTGGTGAGTTGGTATAGGCCTAGTAATGCCAAAATAAATGTGCACTTGGTCGGGGGTTCAAACCCGGCCAGTGTATGTTTATATTTGGGAGTTGGTTACCGGGTTATACGGCCATGATCCCCGAATGGTAGAACTTGTGTCTATAATGTGTCCTCCACTTTTGTTCCGCCATAAGGCAACAGGATAAGCTCCACAATAATTGTGTGAGTATGCACCAAAAAAATTGGCTTCCATGTACACAATAATTGTTAATGCTGGTTAACCGGGTTGTTGGCTAAAAATTTCCCCGACTTCCGAGGTGGGATTCTATCCCCGCCTACAAAGTGTGCATGTATGGCTAAAGTTTTGCCCAACGGATGTGTGGTGAGTTGGTATAGGCCTAGTAATGCCAAAATAAATGTGCACTTGGTCGGGGGTTCAAACCCGGCCAGTGTATGTTTATATTTGGGAGTTGGTTACTGGGGTTATACGGCCATGATCCCCGACGGGTAGAACTTGTGCCTATAATGCGTCCTCCACTTTGTTCCGCCATAAGGCAGCCAGGATAAGCTCCACAATAATTGTGTGAGTATGCACCAAGAAAAATTGGCTTCCATGTACACCGGGCGGTATAATTTGGTTGTTGGCTAAAAATTTCCTCGACTTCCCCGAGGTGGGATTCTATCCCCGCCTACAAAGTGTGCATGTATGGCTAAAGTTTTTGCCCAACGGATGTGTGGTGAGTTGGTATAGGCCTAGTAATGCCAAAATAAATGTGCACTTGGTCTCAGGGTTCAAACCCGCC
Source organism: Isoetes taiwanensis (assembly GCA_021234155.1). Classification (NCBI taxonomy): domain Eukaryota; kingdom Viridiplantae; phylum Streptophyta; class Lycopodiopsida; order Isoetales; family Isoetaceae; genus Isoetes; species Isoetes taiwanensis. The sequence goes on from JAJEKV010000037.1 coordinate 1,967,696, forward strand.
CAGTGTATGTTTATATTTGGGAGTTGGTTACCGGGTTATACGCCATGATCCCCGACGTGGTAGAACTTGTGCCTATATGTGTCCTCCACTTTGTCCGCCATAAGGCAAAGAGGATAAGCTCCACAATAATTGTGTGAGTATGCACCAAGAAAAATTGGCTTCCATGTACACCGGGCTAGTATCGTTGTTGCCTAAAAATTTCCCTTCCTTCCTAAGCTGGGATTCTATCCCGCCACAAAGTGTGCATGTATGGCTAAAGTTTTGCCCAACGGATGTGTGGTGAGTTGGTATAGGCCTAGTAATGCCAAAAATAAATGTGCACTTGGTCGTGGGTTCAAACCCCGCCAATGTATGTTTATATTTGGGAGTTGGTTATCAAGTGCATGTATGATCCCCGACGCGGGTAGAACTTGTGTCTATATGTGTCCTCCACTTTGTTCCGCCATAAGGCAGCAGGATAAGCTCCACAATAATTGTGTGAGTATGCACCAGTAAAAATTGGCTTCCATGTACACTGGGCTGGTATACTGGTTGTTGGCTAAAAATTTCCTGACTTCCTGAGGTGGGATTCTATCCTGCCTACAAAGTGTGCATGTATGGCTAAAGTTTTGCCCAACGGATGTGTGGTGAGTTGGTATAGGCCTAGTAATGCCAAAATAAATGTGCACTTGGTCGGGGGTTCAAACCCGGCCAGTGTATGTTTATATTTGGGAGTTGGTTACTGGGGTTATACGGCCATGATCCCCGACGTGGTAGAACTTGTGTCTATACGTGTCCTCCACTTTGTCTGCCATAAGGCAGCAGGATAAGCTCCACAATAATTGTGTGAGTATGCACCAAGTAAAATTGGCTTCCATGTACACCGGGCCGGTATAATTTGGTTGTTGGCTAAAATTTTCCTTCCCCGAGGTGGGATTCTATCCCCGCCTACAAAGTGTGCATGTATGGCTAAAGTTTTGCCCAACGGATGTGTGGTGAGTTGGTATAGGCCTAGTAATGCCAAAATAAATGTGCACTTGGTCGGGGGTTCAAACCCGGCCAGTGTATGTTTATATTTGGGAGTTGGTTACTGGGGTTATACGGCCATGATCCCCGACGTGGTAGAACTTGTGTCTATACGTGTCCTCCACTTTGTCTGCCATAAGGCAGCAGGATAAGCTCCACAATAATTGTGTGAGTATGCACCAAAGAAAATTGGCTTCCATGTACACCGGGGTCAGTATAATGGGTTGTTGGCTAAAAAATTTCCCCTACTTCGAGGTGGGATTCTATCCCCGCCTACAAAGTGTGCATGTATGGCTAAAGTTTTGCCCAACGGATGTGTGGTGAGTTGGTATAGGCCTAGTAATGCCAAAATAAATGTGCACTTGGTCGGGGTTCAAACCCCAAAGGTGTATGTTTATATTTGGGAGTTGGTTATCGGGGTTATACGCCATGATCCCCGACGCGGGTAGAACTTGTGTCTATATCGCTGTCCTCCACTTTGTCCGCCATATGGCAGCAGGATAAGCTCCACAATAATTGTGTGAGTATGCACCAAGAAAAATTGGCTTCCATGTACACCGGGCTGGTATAATCGTTGTTGCCTAAAAATTTCCTCGACTTCCCGAGAGGTGGGATTCTATCCCCGCCACAAAGTGTGCATGTATGGCTAAAAGTTTTGCCCAACGGATGTGTGGTGAGTTGGTATAGGCCTAGTAATGCCAAAATAAATGTGCACTTGGTCGGGGGTTCAAACCCGCCGCTGTATGTTTATATTTGGGAGTTGGTTACCGGGGTTATAATGGCCATGATCCCCGACGCGGTAGAACTTGTGCCTCTATATCGTGTCCTCCACTTTGTCCGCCATAAGGCAAACAGGATAAGCTCCACAATAATTGTGTGAGTATGCACCAAGAAAAATTGGCTTCCATGTACACCGGGGCTGGTATACTACCGTTGTTGGCTAAAAATCCCGACTTCCCTCGCCTACAAAGTGAGGTGGGATTCTATCCCCGCCTACAAAGTGTGCATGTATGGCTAAAGTTTTGCCCAACGGATGTGTGGTGAGTTGGTATAGGCCTAGTAATGCCAAAATAAATGTGCACTTGGTCGGGGGTTCAAACCCTACCGCTATGTTTATATTTGGGAGTTGGTTATCGGGTTATACGGCCATGATCCCCGACGCGGTAGAACTTGTGTCTATAATGCGTCCTCCACTTTGTCTCCGCCATAAGGCTTGTGGGATAAGCTCCACAATAATTGTGTGAGTATGCACCAAAGAAAAATTGGCTTCCATGTACACCGGGCTGGTATACCGTTGTTGGCTAAAAATTTTCCCTCGACTTCCCCGAGGTGGGATTCTATCCTGCCTACAAAGTGTGCATGTATGGCTAAAGTTTTGCCCAACGGATGTGTGGTGAGTTGGTATAGGCCTAGTAATGCCAAAATAAATGTGCACTTGGTCGGGGGTTCAAACCCCGCCAAGTATGTTTATATTTGGGAGTTGGTTACCGGGTTATAATGGCCATGATCCCCGACGCGGGTAGAACTTGTGTCTATATCGCGTCCTCCACTTTGTCCGCCATAAGGCGCCAGGATAAGCTCCACAATAATTGTGTGAGTATGCACCAAGAAAAATTGGCTTCCATGTACACCGGGCTGGGTATAATCGTTGTTGGCTAAAAATTTCCCCCTTCCCCGGGTGGGATTCTATCCCGCCTCTACAAAGTGTGCATGTATGGCTAAAGTTTTGCCCAACGGATGTGTGGTGAGTTGGTATAGGCCTAGTAATGCCAAAATAAATGTGCACTTGGTCGGGGTTCAAACCCGCCAATGTATGTTTATATTTGGGAGTTGGTTACCGGGTTATATAATGATGATCCCCTCGACGGGGTAGAACTTGTGTCTATATGTGTCCTCCACTTTGTCCCCGCCATAAGGCAGCAGGATAAGCTCCACAATAATTGTGTGAGTATGCACCAGTAAAAATTGGCTTCCATGTACACTGGGCTGGTATACTGGTTGTTGGCTAAAAATTTCCTGACTTCCTGAGGTGGGATTCTATCCTGCCTACAAAGTGTGCATGTATGGCTAAAGTTTTGCCCAACGGATGTGTGGTGAGTTGGTATAGGCCTAGTAATGCCAAAATAAATGTGCACTTGGTCGGGGGTTCAAACCCGACCAGTGTATGTTTATATTTGGGAGTTGGTTACTGGGGTTATACGGCCATGATCCCCGACGTGGTAGAACTTGTGTCTATAATGTCCCTCCACTTTGTTCCGCCATAAGGCGCAGGATAAACTCCACAATAATTGTGTGAGTATGCACCAGTAAAAATTGGCTTCCATGTACACTGGGCTGGTATACTGGTTGTTGGCTAAAAATTCCCCGACTTCCTGAGGCGGGATTCTATCCTGCCTACAAAGTGTGCATGTATGGCTAAAGTTTTGCCCAACGGATGTGTGGTGAGTTGGTATAGGCCTAGTAATGCCAAAATAAATGTGCACTTGGTCGGGGGTTCAAACCCCGCCGCTGTATGTTTATATTTGGGAGTTGGTTACCGGGTTATAATGGCCATGATCCCCGACGCGGGTAGAACTTGTGTCTATATGTGTCTCCACTTTGTTCCGCCATAAGGCAACAGGATAAGCTCCACAATAATTGTGTGAGTATGCACCATAAAAATTGGCTTCCATGTACACCGGGTGGGGCATAATCGGTTGTTGGCTAAAAATTTCCTACTTCTTCGAGGTGGGATTCTATCCCCGCCTACAAAGTGTGCATGTATGGCTAAAGTTTTGCCCAACGGATGTGTGGTGAGTTGGTATAGGCCTAGTAATGCCAAAATAAATGTGCACTTGGTCGGGGGTTCAAACCCGCCAAAGTATGTTTATATTTGGGAGTTGGTTACTTGGGGTTATAATGGCCATGATCCCCGACGTGGTAGAACTTGTGTCTATATGTGTCCTCCACTTTGTTCCGCCATAAGGCGCTAAAAATTGCCCACAATAATTGTGTGAGTATGCACCAAGAAAAATTGGCTTCCATGTACACTTTCATTGGCTGGTATAACCGTTGTTGGCTAAAAATTTCCCTACTTCCCGAGGTGGGATTCTATCCCCGCCTACAAAGTGTGCATGTATGGCTAAAGTTTTGCCCAACGGATGTGTGGTGAGTTGGTATAGGCCTAGTAATGCCAAAATAAATGTGCACTTGGTCGGGGTTCAAACCCGCCAAAGGTATGTTTATATTTGGGAGTTGGTTATTGGGGTTATACGGCCATGATCCCCGACGCGGGTAGAACTTGTGTCTATAATGCGGTCCTCCACTTTGTCCGCCATAAGGGATAAGCTCCACAATAATTGTGTGAGTATGCACCAAGAAAAATTGGCTTCCATGTACACCGGGCTGGTTAACCGGTTGTTGGCTAAAAATTTCCCCTCGACTTCCCCGAGGTGGGATTCTATCCTTCTACAAAGTGTGCATGTATGGCTAAAGTTTTGCCCAATCGGATGTGTGGTGAGTTGGTATAGGCCTAGTAATGCCAAAATAAATGTGCACTTGGTCGTGGGGTTCAAACCCCGCCGCTGTATGTTTATATTTGGGAGTTGGTTACTTGGGGTTATAACTGCCATGATCCCCGACGGGTAGAACTTGTGTCTATATCGTGTCCTCCACTTTGTCCCGCCATAAGGCAACAGGATAAGCTCCACAATAATTGTGTGAGTATGCACCAAGAAAAATTGGCTTCCATGTACACCGGGCTGGTATAACGTTGTTGGCTAAAAATTTCCCCTACTTCCCGAGGTGGGATTCTATCCCCGCCTACAAAGTGTGCATGTATGGCTAAAGTTTTGCCCAACGGATGTGTGGTGAGTTGGTATAGGCCTAGTAATGCCAAAATAAATGTGCACTTGGTCGGGGTTCAAACCCCCCCGCTGTATGTTTATATTTGGGAGTTGGTTATCGGGTTATACTACCATGATCCCCGACGTGGTAGAACTTGTGTCTATATGTGTCCTCCACTTTGTCTGCCATAAGGCAGCAGGATAAGCTCCACAATAATTGTGTGAGTATGCACCAAGAAAGAATTGGCTTCCATGTACACCTGGGCCGGTATACCGTTGTTGGCTAAAAAAATTCCCTACTTCCTGAGGTGGGATTCTATCCTGCCTACAAAGTGTGCATGTATGGCTAAAGTTTTGCCCAACGGATGTGTGGTGAGTTGGTATAGGCCTAGTAATGCCAAAATAAATGTGCACTTGGTCGGGGGTTCAAACGATCCCCGAAACCATGTTTATATTTGGGAGTTGATTTTGCCTTGGGGGATTACTGATCCCCGCGATCCCCGACGCAGTAGAACTTGTGTCTATATGTGTCCTCCACTTTGTCTGCCATAAGGCAGCAGGATAAGCTCCACAATAATTGTGTGAGTATGCACCAGTTCTTCCATGTACCGGGTCGGTACAAATTATGTTGGCTAAAATTTTATTACGATTCCTAAGGTGGGATTCTATCCGCCTACAAAGTGTGCATGTATGGCTAAAGTTTTGTTTATATCCCGTGGGTGAGTTGGTATAGGCCTAGTAATGCCAAAAAATAAATGTGCACTTGGTCTTGTTTATATTTGGGAGTTGGTTACCGGGGTTATACCCTGGCCATGATCCCCGACGTGGTAGAACTTGTGTCTATATACGTGTCCTCCACTTTGTTCCGCCATAAGGCAAGCGGATAAGCCCACAATAATTGTGTGAGTATGCACCAAGAAAAATTGGCTTCCATGTACACCGGCTGGTATACCGTTGTTGGCTAAAAATTTTCACGACTTCCCCGGTGGGATTCTATCCTGCCTACAAAGTGTGCATGTATGGCTAAAGTTTTGCCCAACGGATGTGTGGTGAGTTGGTATAGGCCTAGTAATGCCAAAATAAATGTGCACTTGGTCGGGGGTTCAAACCCGGCCAGTGTATGTTTATATTTGGGAGTTGGTTACTGGGGTTATACGGCCATGATCCCCGACGTGGTAGAACTTGTGTCTATACGTGTCCTCCACTTTGTCTGCCATAAGGCAGCAGGATAAGCTCCACAATAATTGTGTGAGTATGCACCAGTAAAAATTGGCTTCCATGTACACTGGGCTGGTATACTGGTTGTTGGCTAAAAATTTCCTGACTTCCTGAGGTGGGATTCTATCCTGCCTACAAAGTGTGCATGTATGGCTAAAGTTTTGCCCAACGGATGTGTGGTGAGTTGGTATAGGCCTAGTAATGCCAAAATAAATGTGCACTTGGTCGGGGGTTCAAACCCGGCCAGTATGTTTATATTTGGGAGTTGGTTACTGGGGTTATACGGCCATGATCCCCGACGTGGTAGAACTTGTGTCTATACGTGTCCTCCACTTTGTCTGCCATAAGGCAGCAGGATAAGCTCCACAATAATTGTGTGAGTATGCACCAGTAAAAATTGGCTTCCATGTACACTGGGCTGGTATACTGGTTGTTGGCTAAAAATTTTCTGACTTCCTGAGGTGGGATTCTATCCTGCCTACAAAGTGTGCATGTATGGCTAAAGTTTTGCCCAACGGATGTGTGGTGAGTTGGTATAGGCCTAGTAATGCCAAAATAAATGTGCACTTGGTCGGGGGTTCAAACCCGGCCAGTGTATGTTTATATTTGGGAGTTGGTTAAATTATACGCCATGATCCCCACGTGGTAGAACTTGTGTCTATACGTGTCCTCCACTTTGTCTGCCATAAGGCAGCAGGATAAGCTCCACAATAATTGTGTGAGTATGCACCAGTAAAAATTGGCTTCCATGTACACTGGGCTGGTATACTGGTTGTTGGCTAAAAATTTCCTGACTTCCTGAGGTGGGATTCTATCCTGCCTACAAAGTGTGCATGTATGGCTAAAGTTTTGCCCAACGGATGTGTGGTGAGTTGGTATAGGCCTAGTAATGCCAAAATAAATGTGCACTTGGTCGGGGTTCAAACCCGGCCAGTGTATGTTTATATTTGGGAGTTGGTTATCGGGTTATACTGACCATGATCCCCGACGTGGTAGAACTTGTGTCTATAATGCGTGTCCTCCACTTTGTCCGCCATAAGGCGGCAGATAAGCTCCACAATAATTGTGTGAGTATGCACCAAGAAAAATTGGCTTCCATGTACACCGGGCTGGTATATATTTGTTGGCTAAAAATTTTCCCGACTTCCTGAGGTGGGATTCTATCCTGCCTACAAAGTGTGCATGTATGGCTAAAGTTTTGCCCAACGGATGTGTGGTGAGTTGGTATAGGCCTAGTAATGCCAAAATAAATGTGCACTTGGTCGGGGGTTCAAACCCCGTTGTTTATATTTGGGAGTTGGTTACCGGGTTATACATGATCCCCGACGTGGTAGAACTTGTGTCTATACGTGTCCTCCACTTTGTCTGCCATAAGGCAGCAGGATAAGCTCCACAATAATTGTGTGAGTATGCACCAGTAAAAATTGGCTTCCATGTAAACTGGGCTGGTATACTGGTTGTTGGCTTTTCCTCGACTTCCCCGAGGTGGGATTCTATCCCCGCCTACAAAGTGTGCATGTATGGCTAAAGTTTTGCCCAACGGATGTGTGGTGAGTTGGTATAGGCCTAGTAATGCCAAAATAAATGTGCACTTGGTCGGGGTTCAAACCCGCCGGTGTATGTTTATATTTGGGAGTTGGTTACCGGGGTTATAATGCCATGATCCCCGTGGTAGAACTTGTGTCTATACGTGTCCTCCACTTTGTCTGCCATAAGGCAGCAGGATAAGCTCCACAATAATTGTGTGAGTATGCACCAGTAAAAATTGGCTTCCATGGTATACTGGTTGTTGGCTAAAACTTTCCTGACTTCCTGAGGTGGGATTCTATCCTGCCTACAAAGTGTGCATGTATGGCTAAAGTTTTGCCCAACGGATGTGTGGTGAGTTGGTATAGGCCTAGTAATGCCAAAATAAATGTGCACTTGGTCGGGGGTTCAAACCCGGCCAGTGTATGTTTATATTTGGGAGTTGGTTACTGGGGTTATACGGCCATGATCCCCGACGTGGTAGAACTTGTGTCTATACGTTTGTCTGCCATAAGGCAGTAGGATAAGCTCCACAATAATTGTGTGAGTATGCACCAGTAAAAATTGGCTTCCATGTACACTGGGCTGGTATAAAGTGTTGTTGGCTAAAAATTTCCGACTTCCCCGAGGTGGGATTCTATCCCCGCCTACAAAGTGTGCATGTATGGCTAAAGTTTTGCCCAACGGATGTGTGGTGAGTTGGTATAGGCCTAGTAATGCCAAAATAAATGTGCACTTGGTCGGGGGTTCAAACCCGGCCAGTGTATGTTTATATTTGGGAGTTGGTTACTGGGGTTATACGGCCATGATCCCCGACGTGGTAGAACTTGTGTCTATACGTGTCCTCCACTTTGTCTGCCATAAGGCAGCAGGATAAGCTCCACAATAATTGTGTGAGTATGCACCAGTAAAAATTGGCTTCCATGTACACTGGGCTGGTATACTGGTTGTTGGCTACCTGAGGTGGGATTCTATCCTGCCTACAAAGTGTGCATGTATGGCTAAAGTTTTGCCCAACGGATGTGTGGTGAGTTGGTATAGGCCTAGTAATGCCAAAATAAATGTGCACTTGGTCGGGGGTTCAAACCCGGCCAGTGTATGTTTATATTTGGGAGTTGGTTACCGGGGGTTATACCTGGCCATGATCCCCGACGCATGGTAGAACTTGTGTCTATAATGTCCTCCACTTTGTCCGCCATAAGGCAACAGGATAAGCTCCACAATAATTGTTGAGTATGCACCAATAAAAATTGGCTTCCATGTACCACCGGCCATAAAAATTTCACTTCCTGGATTCTATCCCCCAAAGTGTGCATGTATGGCTAAAGTTTTGCCCAACGGATGTGTGGTGAGTTGGTATAGGCCTAGTAATGCCAAAATAAATGTGTTGTTGGGTTCAAACCCGCCGCTTTGTTTATATTTGGGAGTTGGTTAGGTGGGATATCTATCCATGATCCCCGACGGAACTTGTGTCTATATGGCTCCTCCACTTTGTCCGCCATAAGGATGGATAAGCTCCACAATAATTGTATGAGTATGCACCAAGAAAAATTGGCTTCCATGTACACCGGGCTGGTATACCGGTTGTTGGCCTAAAAATTTCCCGACTTCCCCGAGGTGGGATTCTATCCCGCCTACAAAGTGTGCATGTATGGCTAAAGTTTTGCCCAACGGATGTGTGGTGAGTTGGTATAGGCCTAGTAATGCCAAAATAAATGTGCACTTGGTCCGGGGTTCAAACCCGCCAATGTTTGTTTATATTTGGGAGTTGGTTACCGGGGGTTATAATGGCCATGATCCCCCGACGGTAGAACTTGTGTCTATATGTGTCCTCCACTTTGTCCGCCATAAGGCAAGCAGGATAAGCTCCACAATAATTGTGTGAGTATGCACCAAAGAAAATTGGCTTCCATGTACACCGGGTTGTTGGGTAAAAAAATTCTTGACTTCCCGAGGTGGGATTCTATCCCCGCCTACAAAGTGTGCATGTATGGCTAAAGTTTTGCCCAACGGATGTGTGGTGAGTTGGTATAGGCCTAGTAATGCCAAAATAAATGTGCACTTGGTCTGGGTTCAAACCCCGCCCGGTGTATGTTTATATTTGGGAGTTGGTTATCGGGTTATACCAAACCCGGCCATGATCCCCGACGTGGTAGAACTTGTGTCTATAATGTGTCCTCCACTTTCCTCCATTTGTCTTTGGCGGCAACAGGATAAGCTCCACAATAATTGTGTGAGTATGCACCAAGTAAAAATTGGCTTCCATGGTATAATAACGTTGTTGGCTAAAAATTTCTTGACTTCCCTCGGGTGGGATTCTATCCCCGCCTACAAAGTGTGCATGTATGGCTAAAGTTTTGCCCAACGGATGTGTGGTGAGTTGGTATAGGCCTAGTAATGCCAAAATAAATGTGCACTTGGTCGGGTTCAAACCCGCCAATGTTTATATTTGGGAGTTGGTTATCAGGGTTATACGGGCCATGATCCCCGACGTAGAACTTGTGTCTATATGTCCTCCACTTTGTCCGCCATAAGGCGGATAAGCTCCACAATAATTGTGTGAGTATGCACCAGTAAAATTGGCTTCCATGTACCTAAAAATTTCACACTTCCTCGAGGTGGGATTCTATCCATGCGCCTAAAAGTGTGGTGAGTGTATGGCTAAAGTTTTGGTCCAAACCCTACCAAAGGATGTTTGGTTGTTGGTATAGGCCTAGTAATGCCAAAAAATAATTTTGGCCCCGACTTCCCGAGGTGGGATTCTATCCCACCTACAAAGTGTGCATGTATGGCTAAAGTTTTGCCCAACGGATGTGTGGTGAGTTGGTATAGGCCTAGTAATGCCAAAATAAATGTGCACTTGGCCTGGGGTTCAAACCCGCCAAAGTATGTTTATATTTGGGAGTTGGTTATTGGGTTATACTTTGTCTCCGCCATGATCCCCGACGTGGTAGAACTTGTGTCTATATGTGTCCTCCACTTTGTCTGCCATAAGGCAGCAGGATAAGCTCCACAATAATTGTGTGAGTATGCACCAGTAAAAATTGGCTTCCATGTACACTGGGCTGGTATACTGGTTGTTGGCTAAAAATTTCCTGACTTCCTGAGGTGGGATTCTATCCTGCCTACAAAGTGTGCATGTATGGCTAAAGTTTTGCCCAACGGATGTGTGGTGAGTTGGTATAGGCCTAGTAATGCCAAAATAAATGTGCACTTGGTCGGGGGTTCAAACCCGGCCAGTGTATGTTTATATTTGGGAGTTGGTTACTGGGGTTATACGGCCATGATCCCCGACGTGGTAGAACTTGTGTCTATATGTGTCCTCCACTTTGTCTGCCATAAGGCAGCAGGATAAGCTCCACAATAATTGTGTGAGTATGCACCAGTAAAAATTGGCTTCCATGTACACTGGGCTGGTATACTGGTTGTTGGCTAAAAATTTCCTGACTTCCTGAGGTGGGATTCTATCCTGCCTACAAAGTGTGCATGTATGGCTAAAGTTTTGCCCAACGGATGTGTGGTGAGTTGGTATAGGCCTAGTAATGCCAAAATAAATGTGCACTTGGTCGGGGGTTCAAACCCGGCCAGTGTATGTTTATATTTGGGAGTTGGTTACTGGGGTTATACGGCCATGATCCCCGACGTGGTAGAACTTGTGTCTATACGTGTCCTCCACTTTGTCTGCCTTATGGCAGCAGGATAAGCTCCACAATAATTGTGTGAGTATGCACCAGTAAAAATTGGCTTCCATGTACACTCCACAATAATTGTGTGAGTATGCACCAGTAAAAATTGGCTTCCATGTACACTGGGCTGGTATACTGGTTGTTGGCTAAAAATTTCCTGACTTCCTGAGGTGGGATTCTATCCTGCCTACAAAGTGTGCATGTATGGCTAAAATTTTGCCCAACGGATGTGTGGTGAGTTGGTATAGGTCTAGTAATGCCAAAATAAATGTGCACTTGGTCGGGGGTTCAAACCCGGCCAGTGTATGTTTATATTTGGGAGTTGGTTACTGGGGTAGAACTTGTGTCTATACGTGTCCTCCACTTTGTCTGCCATAAGGCAGCAGGATAAAAATTGGCTTCCATGTACACTGGGCTGGTATACTGGTTGTTGGCTAAAAATTTCCTGACTTCCTGAGGTGGGATTCTATCCTGCCTACAAAGTGTGCTAAAAATTTCCTGACTTCCTGAGGTGGGATTCTATCCTGCCTACAAAGTGTGCATGTATGGCTAAAGTTTTGCCCAACGGATGTGTGGTGAGTTGGTATAGGCCTAGTAATGCCAAAATAAATGTCCACTTTGTCGGGGGTTCAAACCCTGCCAATGTATGTTTATATTTGGGAGTTGGTTACTGGGGTTATACGGCCATGATCCCCAACGTGGTAGAACTTGTGTCTATACGTGTCCTCCACTTTGTCTGCCATAAGGCAGCAGGATAAGCTCCACAAATGCACCAGTATAAATTGGCTTCCATGTACACTGGACTGGTATACTGGTTGTTGGCTAAAAATTTTCTGACTTCTTGAGGTGGGATTCTATCCTGCCTACAAAGTGTGCATGTATGGCTAAAGTTTTGCCCAACGGATGTGTGGTGAGTTGGTATAGGCCTAGTAATGCCAAAATAAATGTGCACTTGGTCGGGGGTTCAAACCCGGCCAGTGTATGTTTATATTTGGGAGTTGGTTACTGGGGTTATACGGCCATGATCCCCGACGTGGTAGAACTTGTGTCTATACGTCCTTTTGTCTCGCCATAAGGCAAACAATAATTGTGTGAGTATGCACCAGAAAAATTGGCTTCCATGTACACCGGGGTTATCGTATTTGTTGGCTACCTGAGGTGGGATTCTATCCTGCCTACAAAGTATGCATGTATGGCTAAAGTTTTGCCCAATGGATGTATGATGAGTTGGTATAGGCCTAGTAATGCCAAAATAAATGTGCACTTGGTCGGGGGTTCAAACCCGGTCAGTGTATGTTTATATTTGGGAGTTGGTTACTGGGGTTATACGGCCATGATCCCCGACGTGGTAGAACTTGTGTCTATACGTGTCCTCCACTTTGTCTGCCATAAGGCAGGGGATAAGCTCCACAATAATTGTGTGAGTATGCACCAAGAAAAATTGGCTTCCATGTACACCGGGCTGGTATAATCGGGTTGTTGACTTAAAATTTCCCTAACTTCCCCGAGGTGGGATTCTATCCCCGCCTACAAAGTGTGCATGTATGGCTAAAGTTTTGCCCAACGGATGTGTGGTGAGTTGGTATAGGCCTAGTAATGCCAAAATAAATGTGCACTTGGTCGGGGTTCAAACCCTAACGATTGTATGTTTATATTTGGGAGTTGGTTACTTGGGGTTATACTGGCCATGATCCCCCGCGGGTAGAACTTGTGTCTATCGTGTCCTCCACTTTGTCTCCCATAAGGCGCAGGGATAAGCTCCACAACAATAATTGTGTGAGTATGCACCAGTAAAAATTGGCTTCCTGTACACTGGGCTGGTATACTGGTTGTTGGCTAAAAATTTCCTGACTTCCTGAGGTGGGATTCTATCCTGCCTACAAAGTGTGCATGTATGGCTAAAATTTTGCCCAACGGATGTGTGGTGAGTTGGTATAGGTCTAGTAATGCCAAAATAAATGTGCACTTGGTGGGGGTTCAAACCCGCAAACCCGGCGGGTAGAACTTGTGTCTATGTTATATTTGGGAGTTGATAAGCTCTTTGGGAGTAGAACTTGTGTCTATATAATCGTGTCCTCCACTTTGTGGGATTCTATCCCGCCTAAAAGTGCATGTATGGATAAAGTTTTGCCCAATAATTGTGGTGAGTTGGTATATGCACCACTAAAATTGGCTTCCCCGCCATGTACACTTATATTTGGGAGTTGGTTACCGGGGTTGTTGGCTAAAAATTTCCTCCACTTTGTCTTCTGCCAGGTGGGATTCTATCACCAAAGAAAATTGGCTTCCAAAGTCACCGGGTCAAAGTGTTGGCTAAAAATTTCCCCGACTTCTGAGGTGGGATTCTATCCTGCCTACAAAGTGTGCATGTATGGCTAAAGTTTTTCCCAACGGATGTGTGGTGAGTTGGTATAGGCCTAGTAATGCCAAAATAAATGTGCACTTTGTCGGGGGTTCAAACCCGGCCAATGTATGTTTATATTTGGGAGTTGGTTACTGGGGTTATACGGCCATGATCCCCGACGTGGTAGAACTTGTGTCTATACGTGTCCTCCACTTTGTCTGCCATAAGGCAGCAAGATAAGCTCCACAAATGCACCAGTATAAATTGGCTTCCATGTACACTGGACTGGTATACTGGTTGTTGGCTAAAAATTTCCTGACTTCCTGAGGTGGGATTCTATCCTGCCTACAAAGTGTGCATGTATGGCTAAAGTTTTGCCCAACGGATGTGTGGTGAGTTGGTATAGGCCTAGTAATGCCAAAATAAATATGCACTTGGTCGGGGTTCAAACCCGCGCCAATTGTATGTTTATATTTGGGAGTTGGTTACTGGGGTTATACGGCCATGATCCCCGACGTGGTAGAACTTGTGTCTATACGTTTGTCTGCCATAAGGCAGCAGGATAAGCTCCACAATAATTGTGTGAGTATGCACCAGTAAAAATTGGCTTCCATGTACACTGGGCTGGTATACTGGTTGTTGGCTACCTGAGGTGGGATTCTATCCTGCCTACAAAGTATGCATGTATGGCTAAAGTTTTGCCCAATGGATGTGTGAAGAGTTGGTATAGGTCTAGTAATGCCAAAATAAATGTGCACTTGGTCGGGGGTTCAAACCCGGTCAGTGTATGTTTATATTTGGGAGTTGGTTACTGGGGTTATACGGCCATGATCCTCGACGTGGTAGAACTTGTGTCTATACGTGTCCTCCACTTTGTCTGCCATAAGGCAGCAGGATAAGCTCCACAATAATTATGTGAGTATGCACCAGTAAAAATTGGCTTCCATGTACACTGGGCTGGTATACTGGTTGTTGACTTAAAATTTCCTGACTTCCTGAGGTGGGATTCTATCCTGCCTACAAAGTGTGCATGTATGGCTAAAGTTTTGCCCAACGGATGTGTGGTGAGTTGGTATAGGCCTAGTAATGCCAAAATAAATGTGCACTTGGTCGGGGTTCAAACCCGCCGTATGTTTATATTTGGGAGTTGGTTATTGGGGTTATCACGGCCATGATCCCCGGCGTGGTAGAACTTGTGTCTATATCGTGTCCTCCACTTTGTCCCGCCATAAGGCAGCAGGATAAGCTCCACAATAATTGTGTGAGTATGCACCAGTAAAAATTGGCTTCCATGTACACTGGGCTGGTATACTGGTTGTTGGCTAAAACTTTCCTGACTTCCTGAGGTGGGATTCTATCCTGCCTACAAAGTGTGCATGTATGGCTAAAGTTTTGCCCAACGGATGTGTGGTGAGTTGGTATAGGCCTAGTAATGCCAAAATAAATGTGCGCTTGGTCGGGGGTTCAAACCCGGCCAGTGTATGTTTATATTTGGGAGTTGTTTACTGGGGTTATACGGCCATGATCCCCGACGTGGTAGAACTTGTGTCTATACGTGTCCTCCACTTTGTCTGCCATAAGGCAGTAGGATAAGCTCCACAATAATTGTGTGAGTATGCACCCGGTAAAATTGGCTTCCATGTACACCGGGCGGGTATCTGGTTGTTGGCTAAAAATTTCCCGACTTCCTGAGGTGGGATTCTATCCTGCCTACAAAGTGTACATGTATGGCTAAAGTTTTGCCCAACGGATGTGTGGTGAGTTGGTATAGGCCTAGTAATGCCAAAATAAATGTGCGCTTGGTCGGGGGTTCAAACCCGGCCAGTGTATGTTTTATATTTGGGAGTTGTTCTTGAGGTTATCGGCCATGATCCCCCCGCGTGGTAGAACTTGTGTCTATCGTGTCCTCCACTTTATCTCGCCATAAAAGCAAAAGATGGGATAAGCTCCACAAGCTCCACAATAATTGTGTGAGTATGCTTGATAAGAAATGTGTCTATACCATCCTAGTATTACTTTATTTAAGGTCCATACTAGTGACCCTCGTCCATTAGTTTCTTTGTTCTTTGTGATGTACAAGCTTTCTTGTGTAAGTCTCGCTTAAGGTTTTCACTAGCAGGAACTTTGAATTCAAACATGGAATCATGTGGCTTTGCTACATCATCATCTGAGAGATCAACATGAGGTGTTTCTTCGTCTGACATGGCAGGAATGGACGGTTGACTAGTAGACGCTATGAGGTTGGGTTGTGGGGAGGTCTTGGATGGAACTGGTTTGCCTTTCTCTTGGAAAATGCAGTCGAGGTTGGTGACGTAGCTCCTGAAGTGTCATAAAACACAGGAGTTGCATGGCGCTGACTGCTCCCACTAAGAGTAATATCAGGTAGCGAGATGGATGGTGATGGAGTGATTTGCGACCGGGGAGGCTGTCTATGCTGGACTAGGGGAGACGGACTAAAGCGAACTAGAGGAAGGAGTTTGAGCTCGTCTTCGGGTGGTGGAGTGAACTGAATGGGTGGAGGAAAGTTGTGCTTTTCTGTGGGTTGTGTTGGAGTAAAATGCATTGGTGGGGAAAACAACGTTTAGAAGCAGGAGGTGGTGGAGTAAACTGCACTAATGGTGGAAGCCGATGTGTACAATAGAGAGGGCTGGGTCTTTGAATGTCAGAGTCAGAAGTATCCTAGCTAGCATTAGCTTCTGAAATATTCATAATAGGATTAGTTTCCATTGGTATTGGGCAGGGTGTGAAAAGCATGGGAGGAGGGAGCCTGCGAGCAGGATGGGGTGGCTCGACCATTGAGCAAGTAGACTCAGACGATAAAAAATTTATATCATGCGATATAAATTTATACGAAACAGAAGCACAACTGGTGATGGACCTGTACAAAATTATACAGAGATGGTATAAATTCATATGAGGTTCAGATTACCGTATACAGATCGCTATGGATAAATCCTATACGAAAGTGCACATAGCAGGAGTATTTAAGGGCGGCCAGGTCGCGTCCATTTCCTGTATACACTGTTTGGATTCGAAGGCGCTCGCAATCCGCCTTATATACTCGCCCCTATTTGCTCCTCCGAACAGCTATAAGCAAGTCTATACGGACATGGTCACGTAACATGGACTCTTTTAGTTCTGCATTTTTTCTTTCAATCTATTTACTGTGCTTCTGTTGTCAGTCTATTCGTATGGTTTAGTATCGATGCTTCTCTCCCTTGATATAAATTTAAGCAAAGGAGGTGGTCTCTCGGTATAAATTTATATTGCGAGAGTTCTGCCTCGGTATAAATTTATACCGAAAGAAGTACAAGGGTGGGATAAATTTATCCCGGGAAGAGGAGGAAAAGGAGGAAGAGATGGTAATGAAAGGAAAGGGCAAGAGGAAAGCTCTGGTTTTGAAAACACAGGTCACAAAGAAATCCAGAACCACAAAGGCCTTGACAATCGAGGAGTCGGCAGAAGCACTGCAAAAGGCTTCTGGGGCTGATATTGTTTTGAAACCCTTAGATAGATCAAGTGCTATCCTAAAAAGGGTTAATGAGACGAGGCTGTTGAAGCAAACAATATCATTGACACTGAGCACGATCAAGAGGCCACCAAAAAATGAGGATGGGCTCAGAGTGCTTCAGGTGAGGAAGTTGTACGCGGCACATGTGGCTATCTTGAAGCAGAGAATGCGAAGAAATCCACATGCACATGTGTCGCCACTTGTTTTTTTTTTGAAGAACGATAAACTTTATTGAAACTCCAAGCCAAAAGCAAAATACAAATGCAGAGGCGGGAATAAAGTCTCAGAGGATAATCATGATCCACTGAGTAGAACCACTAGCCTATGCATAAGACAACATACTCAAATAGGACTCAAATATCAACTGTCGCTTGGCAGGAGCAAGCGAAGAACAATGGTATGCCTTAGCGATTCTAGCTTGTGCGTCCTGGAGGACAACTACAGGAGGAATATCCAAACCCTGAAAGATACACAGTCTTCTGCGCTTCCAGATGGACCACACCAACCATCCTGATGCTAAATGAAATGCTTGGCTCCACAACTTATTCCAAGTAGATAGAACGCAGATCTAGGAGCTCAGGCACTATAGGAAGGCTGACTTCGAGGACTACACTTACTATGTGCTTGGAGGCACACACAGTTATAAGGCGAGGACAGAGCGTGGAAGAGCGTGGAAGCCCACATATACGTGGGGTTGACAGATGAGGAGGCTAAAGTCATTGCCGTGAGCCACAACCTCGACAATGACTTCAGGTTGACGATGAGCCTTATAGATAAGATCCGCTTCATGCACAGAGAGTATGTCGAATTCAAACAAATGCATGGAGAGGATTTCAAGAAGCAGAAGAACAAGCTCCAAGAACTTCAGGAAGTCTGTGTGACTGAATGTTGCTTGAGCTACGATTCTGATAGGAAACCCCACATGGCAGTAAAGCAGTATGACAACCACTTTCAACTTGCTTTCAGAGATGGCCAAGTAAGAACAATTCTAGTCTTTAGTCTCCTTTCAATTTAAGTTTGTTTTCAAGTCATCTAGAATGTGTAGATCAGATGGAAACCAACGTGCCTCTGGTATAAATTCATACGGCGGCCACTGCTGTTTGAGCTCGTACCCTGGCGGGTTGGTATAAATTTATACCGTGGCATGGACTGGTATAAATTTATACTGCGGCCTGGAACAGTATAAATTTATACAAGTCCAGGCCATGGTATAAATTTATATCGCTCCATGCCATGGTATAAATTTATACCTCGGCCTTCAACGATATAAATTTATACCATTCCAGGCTGCGGTATAAATTTATATCACTCCATGCCATGGTATAAATTTATACCTCGGCCTTCAACGGTATAAATTTATATTGTTGCATGATCCTGTATAAATTTATACCGCGGCCTGGAATGGTATAAATTTATACCGTGGCTTGGACTGTTCCAATAAGATTAGAATCAGATCGTTCCAATTTATACCGTGGCCTGGAACGTTATAAATTTATACCGTGGCCTGTTCCAATAAGATTAGAATCAGAAGCAGGTGTCTTTGGATTTGTGGCCTCTCAAGAAACAGATCCAAAGGGAGACGAGAGTCCTATGGACTGGGAAGAACCACTTCCTCTCGTATAAATTTATACAGATATGTTTCAATTTTAAAATGTCAGTATATATTTATACGAGTATCGCTCTACATTTTTTATAAACTATGTACAAAAGGAATGTAATACATTCATGTAAGATTTTTGCAAATGGAAGCTTGCAACAGTGTCTTTGACAATGTTTACTTAGAACTTTTTTTGCTACATAAGTTCTTCTTCTGTTGTAAGTTCCACTTTAATAGCATCTGCATTAACTATGCAAAAATGCACACTGTATTTGCCTGTATTTTCATCAAGAAAAATTTACTGGATCTTCAAAATTAGAGTTCTCCATCTCAAAATTATCATTTTTTTTCTTGCCTTCTTTTTAAAATCAAATAGCTATAAAAATGTTACCTTTTATGGGTTATTTTGAACACTATGTGCTCAACAATCTATCTTCCTCCCTATTTTGTCTCTTTTTTCAAATTTTCAGAATTTACAGAGAAATCTTTCAAACGCACTTCTTAAATAAGTGTGTTTCATTTTAAACCTTGTTAAGCATTGTATGGGACAACCATACTGTCGTCTGTCGTCCTGTTCCCTTGTTCATATTGGACACCGGCACGTATATTCGGGGTACCCGTTCTCTTTGATTGTAGTGCTTTCAGTAAATGCTTTTGGAAAACCTTTGGAACATTCTATTCTTCTAGTCCTTTCATTTAGTTTCATGCACCTCGAGTTACATGGTCCATGCACCATGTATCTTTTCACAATTTCATGCAATTTAGAGTCCTCCAGTGGGTTTGCAATAGAGGGTTTACCTAAATGACGACATCAGAACTCAAATAACAACGTGACGTACATACTTGGTATCTATGCGCTCGTGATGTTATCGATGTCATCGCTATCGTGTATTTTATCTTGTTGTTATAGTATCAGTAGCATATGACAGTGTGGCAAACCTCGCTTTTGGTACTCAATTGTATATGTATATGCTTTAACTTTTCCAAAAATATCTCTTTCTAAAATGTTATGGAAAATTGCCATTAATTTCGTGTGGTACACACAGGCGACCACGTCTGGTCTATCCTCTGGTGACTGGCATGCCTCTAAGTTGTTTGTGATCTTTGACCAATTTGTGTTGCATGTGCATGTAACAAATAGGTCAGAATTTCCAAATCTCCTTATCAAACGTTATGGAATCTTGACATTTTTGTTCCATGGCACGTGAACTGCCAATAAATGACGACGGTAAGATGACCAATCTTTTAGCACTCAACCCTTGTGCCTCTCCTTCATGCTTCACGTAGTCGATCAAGCCTTCGTACATTTCAGCTTGCAATTTCTTCTAATTGAGGCGATAGAAGTTCAAAGTGTTGGCCTGTATCCTTGTGTAGGCATCAACTATGAATTGTTTTATCAATCTTCTCTCACTCAACAGAGGGTTGAAAGCAAACTTAATGCCGTCATTGCCTTTTGTATTGCTTCGTGTGCTTAGTCTATATAAATAGTATTGTAGCATAGACACATTTTGTCTCGAACGGCTCGATGAAACCCCTACTTGATTTCTCATGTTCATTTGCCACCCCTTGTCGCCAGAGGGTATTAACAACGGGTAGGTAAGAGCATCAACGTATGGGTCGGTAATGGCAATATTACTTAGGCCACCGGATTTTTGATGGATGCATATGTCTCTATTAAAAGGTGGTTCCCCATCCAGATTTACAAATATTACAGCGACCTCATTAACAAATGCGGGGTTGTATCTTCCCAAGTCCAGCCCTGTCCTGTCATCGTTGAAATACATCTTTATTGCGTGCTCATTTAATCGACGTGCACTTTCCTCTACCTCGTACATCATGTGTAGAGCATGTGCAAATGGGTTTATATTCCTTATTTCTAAGTCAAGATGCTTCATAAGGTCCATATTGCACTCTGCATTGTGCACATTTTGCGTGCGCTCATCGTTTGTATAATTCATGTCCAGAATGTATAACTGGACATATCTCGGTGACACACTATCATCGAAATGAGCAGGCCCAGATCTATGGTATATTTGAATCTTGAAGCACTATGGCCCTTGTGTGTTGAATTCCTGTATGCCTGCTCCAAACGACACAAATGCCAATGCATTATTGTAAATCCTGATGTGAGACTTGAACTCTTTGCTCTTTGGGTGATCTTCATTGAATAAGTGGTATAGCAATGGGGGCATTGCTGTCAATAGAGGGATGCTAATTTTGCCGCCATGGCAACACCTTATATCATCGTGTTTAAATGTTAGTGCATGGCAATACTTGCACTCCTGGTTCAATTCTCCACAGTGATGAGGTTCGAGGTGCATTGAATAACGAGTTCGAGCTATTCTGTAACTCGACGGATTATTTTGGTATGCACATCTTTGTTGAGTCTCTATATTGTTCATCGGCCACTTCCTCTGTATTGTGCGTCAACGTCGCAACATGCTCCTGCTCCGTCTCTCTACTTTTTATGTGTGCTCTTTTGTTCCTTCGTGCTTCACCAACTCTATCGAGTCTTGCTTGTTGCTCCTCCGATGTCTTTGTTGCGAGCATGTGTTGCCTTCTATTTTGCGATCTTTCCCTGTCGCATGTGCGTCTCCTCTCTCCGCCTATGTGGCATCATTCTATTTTGTTATTTTGCAATGAAGTTCTGCGCAAACAATACGCATAAGCAGGGTTAAAATAGTCTCGATGGGATCTAGGGTGCCTAACAATCATATTGGTATATAGAAACACCGTCACAACAGTTCCTCCAGAACATCACGCCCAACCCCGCATTATCGTGTGCTTGCTGGGCCGTGAGCTCTATAAGGGACCTATGAGAACGAAAAGATGCAAGAGCATCAAGCACTCAATCTGACTAAACTACTCGCGCCTAGTTAGAGTGCCCAATGCTCCTGGATATACTTTGGGAAGCTTTCAATGTGGGAAACTTGTAAATCATATGCCACATTGTCTTTTTCCATCCTTCCCATATGTTACATTTTATTTACAACAATCTTAACATACATAAGGCCGATGGTTTTTTCTACGCCCGATTTGGGTTGGACTTCAATGGAAACCTCCCCAATTTTCCGTGGAAACCTCCCCCACTTTCAATGGAAACCTCCCCAATTTTCCCTGGAAACCTCCCCAATCTTCCCGGAAACCTCCCCACCTTTCCCTGGAAACTCCCCAACTTTCTAGGTAGACCTGGGGAGGTTTCCATTTTGGAAAATAGGGGAGGTTTCCATGGAAACCTCCCCACCTTTCCCTGGAAACCTCCCCAACTTTCCTGGTAGACATGGGGAGGTTTCCATATAAGAAAACATGGGAGGTTTCCATATAAGGAAACAGGGGAGGTTTCCATATAAGAAAACAGGGGAGGTTTCCATGGAAAATTGGGGAGGTTTCCCCTAAAAATTAGAAAAAAAACTCCCTCCATGATACACCTCGATCCACGTGCCTTTTTTAATATCCACCTCGGTGGTTGCGTAAACATGCCTTTATTAATTACGGCTCCCTTTATTAATTACGACCTTTCCTTTTTTTTTTAAATATTTTAATGGAAACCTCCGCAATTTTCCAAGGAAACTAGGGGAGGTTTCCATTGAATGTTTATAGTCCATCTTGATTTTCCTATGGTTGAATGAAGCGCCATAGGTTCAACAAGGTCCCTCTCATTTTCTTATGGTCGAACAAGGTCCCTCTCATTTTCTTATAGTCGAAACCCAGTAGGTTCAAAAAGGACGCTTCGTGACAGGGTGGGTCTAGTGGATGTTAAAAAAAACAAAGGAAATGAAAAAACGTGGGCCAACGAGAACTGCAGCGTCCGATGACCCTGTTTTCTTCCCTGCTGCTGATCTCACTTTTCAATTTGGTGATTCCATGACAAATCTCTCTAATACACATATGCATTTTCCAATTTGGTGATTACACAACAAATCTCTATAATACTCGCAAGGGTGCTTGAAAAATAATTTTTTTATAACACAATAATACATTCTCATGAGTATATTACCCCTTAGGATATCCTAGTTGTCCATTATCTACAAAAACCACAAAGACTTAGTTTCCATGCTATACAAAAAGTTTGAATACTACTCTTGTTATGATCATTGGTATGTGAAACTATATTACTTTCTATTGCTCACTAGAACGACTGCTTCTAAATTGAAGCACCACACCTAGTATGATATTGTTGTTTGATCATGCAATTGTCATACATTTTTGCAATACCAAGGTCACATGGATTGAGTCTGCATTACACCTCTGATAATGTTCATTCTTGAAAATAGAAGATTTAAGATGGATGGGTTAAAGGCCCGTTCACATGAGACGATTTTGCATCAGCTATGGTAAGCGGCTGAATCCGTGCTGCACAAATTCCCTCAGGCTGAATCCGCTACGCGTTACCTATGCAGCGTGAGCTGAGCCTGATTTTTCCATCCGGCTGATCTCTTTTTAGATCAGCGCTGAATTAGCCACGCTATTCATATGTAAAATGTTTCTGAATTTGGGCTATCGGCTCCTATATCCGGCTGAAAAAGCTTCAGCCAAAGGGGCTTGGACCAGGCATGCCATGTGAACAGATTGCTGATAAAAAGGATCAGCGCTAATCCAGCCAGATCGCTTCAGCCATGAAAAAAATGCACCATGTGAACCCTACATAAGGTGGCATACATGTGAGTTGAATTCAAAGCAAAGTACCAGGATGGGTAATCACAATAAACTGTTCCATTCAACTGTGCCTCAACAGCGCTAGTAAATCTGACCTACTTCCTTTTTTAGATCCAACCAAGACACCCGTTGTAGCTAAATCCGGTTCTTTAATTGTAGTTGCAGATCTAAAGAAGATGTCTGTTTCAACCAAAGAATGTTAAAATTTAACCTATTTATGGCCGAAATTAAAATCCATTGGCAGAGTAAGTCTTATCTGGTGTGGTTGCAAAGTAAGTCTTATGGTGTGCTTTGTCACACAACAGGCGTATAATTGAAGCAGAGAGCTCTGCAGTAACCCGATTGCTGTAACACTTCCAAAAACGAAAATTTAAGAACAAAAGGATGCTAGCCTGCCAACATTGCCAGTGGAGGTCTTTGGGTGAGTCATGACTTTTATTATCTGCAAAACCTGGAGCAAAAGAAATTGCAATGCCATTCATCAGCTACAACATAATATGCAGCTATTAAGGTGTTTTCAGGCGTTTGTTTATAACAGACACACATTTTAGAATAGGATACAAAATATTTTCAAAATATTTTCAACTTCTAGTATAAACATTCTAGTCTTTATAGTCTTTAGTAGAAACTTATTATGCTTTTTTATTCCTAATTTAGTCAATTTTGAATTGCTTGTCATAAATATGAGTTATGCATGCTGGTTGATTGGTGCCCAACATTGAAAATTCTAGCTCAGTTGATTGACAGGAAGGCGTTGTATTTGCTATATCCGGCATGGTTAATCCAGAACAAGCTGAATTGAGGGAAAAAGTGCTTGACATGGGTGCAGTTTATCGTCCTGACTGGAGCAATGATTGCACTCTTCTAGTTTGTGCATTTCCTAATACTCCAAAGTTCAGGGCAGTTGTGGCAGAAGGTGGTTCAATTGTTTCAAAGGTGACTTATTCTGGTCCATTGAAATATTTGAAATGGTTGATCTATTCCTCTTTTCATTCCCTTCCTTCATTATAAGTGTTCATCAATACAGAATGGGAAAAGCCATGTTACTAATGGTGGCAATGATTTGACCCCAAGCTTTCTTGAGGGGTATTCAACCCTACAATATGGCCAGTTACAGCTGAGGTAACTGTCAGCTTGAGCACATCCACTGAATTGCTGCCAATCTTTTTGAGCGTATAGCTTTGATAAAATGAAAAAAAAATGTATTTGTCTATGGACTAGGCCAACCTGAAAAACACTACGCAGAGAGAATCAGTTGCTGCACGAGAGTTAAACCAAACAGTGTTGACAATATCATCTGGTATCAAGTGCAAGTCAAGCCTTAATATGGAAGGGAAGCAGTGGGAGATTAGCATAATGAAGAAGTTATCTAGTTTAGAATGCAATGGTTCTATGCTATCATAGAACCATCATTCTTGGGAAGACGACATCCTATTTTGGGACCTTTTTTCGAGGGCCATTTTTAGAATCAACTATAAATTGTTCCATTTCCTTACTTTCTTTATCGGCCTTCTCTTTGAGTGTTCCGTCTTCTTTGCTCCTTTATCTCTACTTTTCTACTCTTTCTAGTTGTGTGTTTGGTATTCTTTTTGTTGAATAGGTTACTTAGTTCTTAGAATTTCTGTGCTTTTCTGTGAGTTTTAAGCTGATTAGAAGTGGTAGATCTTTTATCGTTTCCACTAAATCTACGCTTACTTTTAGGTTGATCAAATTTTTTAAACTATGCCCTTGATGTTCCCCAAACATGTCTTCTTCTATTTGAACGTCTGTGTCAAAATTCTTCATGGAAAATATCTTGAATGGAAATTATAATTGTCTTGAATTTCCAACTCAAACAGATCATTATGGCGATTTCAATTTGCTCTCTGTGTGCTTGACTGACTTGCAGCATTATGGGAATCATTAAAGAATTTTTTCATAGGTTCAGCACAGATCTTTAGTACTTGCAGCTTATCCTCATTTCTGCTTTAACAGTTTTGCAGACTATTCTGTCTCTTTCATTAATCTTCTGCACCTTCTGCACTTCTTTTTAAAGCTCCACTGCCATTATCAGTAGGTTCAGTATTGTCTATCTGCCCATGTGCATAGCTTGGAATCGAAAAATGTTAGAAGCTCTACTCAATCCTAATGACGGAAATAAAAGTTATTGCTAGGATAGCTTTGATACCTGTGTGCAGCAAGAGACATAGAAGTCTACAGTCTGTATCTCCATATTTACCCAGAGACTGAAAATGTGTTAAGATCTTGTAGCATTCTTCTGCTTCATGTTCTAAACTTCATCAATCTCCGATTTTTGCCCCATTGCTGTAACCAGGACTCCTGTTCTTTGACTGTATCAGAGCAAGACAATGTATTGCTTTTCACAAACTCAGACGTCTGCACCAATTTACTTGGCTCACCAATTACCAGGTTGCAAATTCCGTGGTATTAAATGTGGACAACCATGATCCCATCTACTTCAGCTATTCCCTGGTTAGCATCTTCTGATTTTTGCAGCAAAAGATCCGGCCACTGTATCCATGAATCGAAAACCAAGCAAAGCTAAACCTTATCTGCCATAGCCGAAAAAAGAAGGAAAAAACCCAGCAAAATCTTTACCTTATCTGCCATAGCCGGATTTGTGCCGGGATTTCCGGCTGCTTTGTGCAACGTTTTCGCAAATATCCTTTCTGTCTACAAATTTAGGTTTTGCTCTCTTTTTATCTAACTATTCTTCTTGGATTATCTTTTCATCTCCCTATTATAAGTTTTTTCTTTTCGAAATTTGCCACTATAGCCTCTTTTTTCAGCTATAAGGTTATTTTTTCATTGGCTAAACTAGGTTTATTTTGTAGATTGGATATTTTTATTCATGACTCGAGATATTTGTTCTTATTGGGGGCCATCTATATCTTTCGGGCATAGCATACTTATTTTTTCCACTTTCTTTCCTGGACAATTTTCTTTTCTTAATGGCATCTACTCGAGCCACTTCTCATAAGCAGAAACGCAAGCATGTTGCTAAAAGACGGTCATCCATCCCTGTTAAGAAGCATCGCGCATCAGCTATTCCTTCAGTTAATTGCACTCCATTTCCTTCCCATGCTCCTCCCTTTGTGGGCCATAATTCTACGGTTCCCGGTGCTTCTTCCTTGGATGTTAATAACAAAATTCTACAAGCATTAAAACTCCAGTCTGCCCAAATCCAAGACTTACAAAGTTCTTTATCCAGTCGATCTCAGGTCAATGAGAAGATTGAGGCCTTGAGGTTGGAGATTCAGGAACGCACTTCTCGTGTCGTACCCACTTTTAAGAATGATCCAATTAGACACCAGTACGAGTTCTTGTCCTCTATGCTAGACCGTTTTAACGATTTGTATTCTCGCATGTCTGCATTGAGCCCTTCGATTCCTGATGATGTTCTTACAATTGTGGAAGGGGGTAAGACGTCTATTGCTCGACATATGAAGTTCTTGATTGGAGGGCTATGAGATAGCTCTCGATTTTGATGACCAAATTTTTCCTCCATTCTCTGTTGATGAAGCACTGCGTCTCAATCTCGCCCGCCAACGATGACCTAGTTTGTCTTCATTAGTTAATTTACACCTTTGGTGGGCATGGAACTCATTGTATTGACCCTTGTTTCGCCTCATTGGGGCAGGGGTTCCTTCCACGATTCATTGCTTAATTTGGTTTTTCATCTATACATTTTGTGCTTCTAGGGGTATCTTGTGTTTTGCATTTTCATATTTCGTTTTGTGTGGTGGCTTTTGTAATTCGCGGGTTTTCACTTGGTGTGCTTGTCTATCAACTCTAGCTTTGTATCTCCTTTCTTGTCACATTTGAGCATTACTAATAGATGCATTCATTTTTAGGATCTCTGAGCATCCTGGATTTCATTTTAGTTTTTTCATTTTCTAGATTTTGGAGGTGGAGTGTTCCTCTTAAATTCATGTTATTTGTTGTTTATAGAGTCTCCCAGAATGCAATGGTTCTATGCTATCATAGAACCATCATTCTTGGGAAGACGACATCCTATTTTGGGACCTTTTTTTTTTTAGGGCCATTTTTAGAATCATCTATAAATTGTTCCATTTCCTTACTTTCTTTATCGGCCTTCTCTTTGAGTGTTCCGTCTTCTTTGCTCCTTTATCTCTACTTTTCCCACCCTCCCAACCCTGTTATTGGTTTTGTTATGTTCCTTGGCTTCGTGATAATTGATTGGTTATTTGTTTTTCTTTTTTAATTTTTTCTTACTTACGGGCGGATGTTCTTCCCCGTACTAGTTTGCAGATGTTTTTGCCTGGCTAGGCGGATGTTCTTCCCCGTCCCGTTCTCTGAAGTTTTGTTCGATGAATGGATGTTTTTCCCGCTCTAGTTTGCGAGTTTTTTTTTTCCGGCTAGGCGGATGTCCTTCTCTGTCCTATTTCTGTACTTTTTCTTTAAGTCTATTTAAGTTTGAAAGACTAACAATTTTGATGGGTGAAGTGGTTTGAGTTGCTTTTTATTAGGTTTTCTTGTGCGAGCACATTGAATCAGTCTTTTGGGGTTTTTGGGCATTGCGGTCTTTTATTTTTCGGCATGTTTGGTGTTGGCGGTGCGCGTGAAGCCTGCTTTCCGCATAGAGATATTTCGACTTATTGCTTATATTCAGATCTCAATGTTATCGGTGCGCGTGAAGCTTGCTAGCGCATGGAGATTTTTTCGACTTTTTGCTACTATTTGGATCTCAACAGTATCGGTTGTATCACTCTTAGTCCATTTTTTATCCTCATGGTTTTCCCCGAAAACCCAAAAGGGCGGGGTTTTTAGTCCAGTTGATAAGATTTCGGACTTCGAGTTTGTGTGGCTATTTTTTCTTTTATAAGGCCTCCGATGATTGTCTAGTTTCGGGGCTTTAAGAGGTGTTTGGCTTTACATATTTTATGGCCATCCATTATTACTATTCTATTGTTGTACTTGTTTTTTGGAACACTCAATAAGAAAGCCACTGCTATGTTATTTGTTGTTTATAGAGTCTCCCAAGAATATTACAAAATTTTGCATACGAAAGATGCTAGCTAGATTAACAAATGATTTCATTAATTTGGCTTTATTAGGAATGGATTTTGGAATGCCACAAGAAGAAACAGCTGGTAGATATTGATGGTTATCTGATGTTTTCTGGAAAACCTTGGAAAAAAGGAGGCAAGGCACGTTGTGTGCATTTTGTGGATAAGTCTTGTGAGATTCTTTAATGCGGAATTACCATGAAACAGGAAAAAGGCACATTATACAGGTTTCCAGGTTTCAAAAGGTGCGTGACATACTGTTACAATCGTTAAACACTGTTGAAGTACTGAAGAACACGTCTTCGTAAATTTTTGCTCTTAAGCTTATGTTTCTTATATGCATCTAGGATGAAATCAAGAAGTGGATTAACGAGGATAAGGAATCCTGTATTGCATGGTTAGAGAACCAGAAAGAAAAAAGTAAGTTACCTCTGTTGTTTGATACAACTGAAAAGCATTAGAAGACTTTGCATATTTATATAAGAAGGTAAAACGTGGTGGCTGGTTTGATTTTTGTGGTAGTGTAATGCATCACATTGCAACTGTCCTTTTTATGATTGGAACGATTTCCTATTTTTCCACGTTTCCACAATATCCGTCTTTTGCAAATGCATGCCATAAAACTAAGGGTTTCAAGTTTCTCTTACTTGCATGTGAGGATAGTTCCTTTGATAATGAATTAAACGTGCATGGAGCACATGATGACACGTAACTGTGTTTTGACTGCAGTAAGAGTGTCATATATATTAAATGCTATGCAATTTTAATGCAGCCTAACGAGGAAGATATGAGACGAGTTGCATCACAAGGTTTGCTGGTTTGTTTTGAAGATGTCATAAAGTGTCTCAAAGAGCATAAGGTCAGCGGGACAAAAATACTTTTGAAAATATATTCCATAATCTAATAGATTATACACATCATCACGGGGTATTGAAACAGTTTTAAATAGCTGGGCTTTCATTCCTCGAGGGGTCGAAGAACTTGCTAAGTACGATGAAGAACTAAAACTCAAGGGAGCTGATATAGATATCTTAGCGCAAGCTCAAGTTCTTAGAGATGAATATGCATCCGAGTTAAACATTTCTGATGCAGGTAATTTAGATGGTAAGAACGATGTCAATGGTGGTCTTATAGAAAAGATGGCTGCTGCTGCTGATGAATCTACTGAGGTGATTTCCGGTAGTGATTCTGGAGATGAGATTAATTCAAGTACCCAAGTGGTAGATTTCAATACCATTGAAAATGCAAAGACAGCTCTAGTCAATAAGTACGGGGACTGAACTTTTTGATCTGAATAATCGGGTCCTTTGTTTGATCGTATTTGACAGCATATGTGCAACTTGATACAATTGTTTTCTACCTATAGCAATTGTTTGATACAATTGTTTTCTACCTAGCTGGGCTATTTTGCATGCTTCATTCACTCCACTAAGATGGAGAATTTGTGACAAATTCAATTATTGATCTTAAGCAGATCCTTGCTTGAAAGAAGTCTTGAGCTCACAAGGTGAATGTATGGAGAAAAGAAGTAGAAATGCTGATAGTAAATTAGAGGTGAACAAATGGTGAATACAGTCCAAGA
The DNA here is from genome assembly GCA_021234155.1 of Isoetes taiwanensis. NCBI lineage: Eukaryota > Viridiplantae > Streptophyta > Lycopodiopsida > Isoetales > Isoetaceae > Isoetes > Isoetes taiwanensis. Next base: position 1,997,676 of record JAJEKV010000037.1, read on the forward strand.
TTTACCATCAATTCTCCAAGTTTCACCACTGGTTCTCCATGATTTTCAGGGAGAAACTTCTCCATATGGTAAAGGTGATTCATGGGTGAATGTCGGGTGAATAAAAGGTAAATTGTCCTTCCATTTCCCATTTAGAGAATCAGAAATTTTTTGTAGTGAAACTCCAAGCTTAGATTCGTAAGATTCATAAGCCCCACCGGGATTTTTGCCTCGGTCCAATCTGATTTCAGCTTGCGGCCATTTTAATCCGACCCATTTGAGCAGAGATTGAATCGTGCTCTTTGATTCCACTAACTTGGTTGAATCTACAATTTATGTAAGCCCACAGATTCAAAATTGGGGCCATGCCGGAGGTTGGTTCTACAAAGCCTCTCGCTAACCCTGACCCAAAGTAAAATGCACTCTACAAAGCTTCCTGCTAGCGCTGATCCAAATTAAAACGCACCAAAGCGCTTGTGCTTGGCAGAAGTTATAATACAGACTATGTATTCTAGAATGGGACTCGCATGAAACCAACAAACCGCCCGAGACTTGCTTCTCATTCATCTCAGCAGATTTTCTACAATGGTGGATAGTGGGTAGCCGCACACATGCGAACTACCCATAAAAAATAAAGGGAAAATCCAATTATATTATTTGGACCCCAACAAAATACAATGCTAATAGAGACTGGGCTAGTGTACCTGCCGAAAGCTTATCACCGGGATTAAAAAACCCCGCCCTTTCGGGTTTTCGAGGAAAAACCCTAGTGATAAGCCTTCGGCAAGGGGCTTGGACAAACGTAAGGCATAAAAATCGCTCCCAAAACCCACGAATGGAAAAGTCGAAAACGGATGCAGCCGCTAACCCGTACACGCACATCACCAACAAAACAACAAGACAAAACAAACCTCCCAGAGTGGAGGGGCTGATTACGCGCGTGCCACGCGATAAAAATACAATAACAAAGAAGGGGGGGAGGGTGGGTTCAAAGAGAATAAGGTACTGCTGAGAGAAGAGGAAGCGCCGATGAGATGTTGATGCAGAAACGCGCCTAAAATAGCGAACTCCCAACCAGAATGGGCATGCGCCGCCCGCATGCATGCAAAACATGCATGCTCGTCCCATTCTAGAATGGCGATCCGATGTCTCGGATCGATGGGATTCTAGAATGGGACTCGCATGAAACCAACAAACCGCCCGAATACCAAAGGACTTCCTTACAAACTAGGATCGAGGGGCCGAAGGTCACGGGGCCGAAGGCTAAAGGCCGGAAAAGGACAGCAAGAAAGAAACGCCAAATTGGCCAAACCAAGCAGGAAGAAGCCCCTCCCCTGCCTGGGAAACAATTCAAAGAGAATAAGGTACTGCTGAGAGAAGAGGAAGCGCCGATGAGATGTTGATGCAGAAACGCGCCTAAAATAGCGAACTCCCAACCAGAATGGGCATGCGCCGCCCGCATGCATGCTCGTCCCATTCTAGAATGGCGATCCGATGTCTCGGATCGATGGGATTAACATCTAGAAATGAATACGTGCCAGGAAATCAAACGCTACGCTAAGGCAAAGCTTCAAACCAAGCTCAATAACACAATTACCTTGCTTAAGGAATTAAGAAATGCCGGACGATTTTGGAGCCGGAGGCTTCAAACCACCTCCCATCACTAGGCTAGTTTGTACTTTGCGGCCCCCCCTGTCCCGGTGAAGGCGACGGCCTGCGCCAGGTGTTTTTTGTCTTCTTCATCGGGGTTGTTGGGGTTGATTGGTGGTTTTGTTGGGGTTGATTGGTTGATTGGCGTGCTTTTCGTGAGAATCAAGAACATTGTTTTTTGTCTTCTTTCGGCTGTTTGTCTTTTTTACCTGTTGCAGGCTGTCGAGTTCACCGGGACAGGGGGGCCGCAAAGTACAAGTCTCCCCCATCACTATATCTATGATCGGAGAAAGACGACAGAATCTGTGCGCTTCAAAGCGGCTCCAAAAACCTCCCAAAGCAGTACTGCAAACAAGCTAAAATCTGTCCATGAATTTTGGGTTGAACTGCAAATCCGTAGCTATTTCTGACACTCAAATCGCCAGAAGAATGGGCATGTTCAAAAATAGCGTTTGTTTTATGGAAAAAGAAATATGGAATAGAAGTAGAAAAAGATCTACGAAAAAGGAGGGAATAAATCTGGCCAAAAACATTAAATTCGGGTTCATTATGAGGAGCTGCTATACAATCCTAAATATATACGGTTGGAAACCTCCCCATGCTTCCCTGGAAAATTGGGGAGGTTTCCACGTAGGAAGGAAACTCGGGGAGGTTTCCACTGAAGTCCAACCCAATTCGTGAGTATATAAGGCAGTACCCATTTCTGTTTGATGCTAATATTTTTTCCCCAGGAAAAAACTTGAGAGAGACAATGTCTTTAAAAAGGAATAAATGAAAACTAAAAAAAAAAATATGACGTCCTTTTCTTGCTCTGCAAGCAATCCGGCCCTGCTTGCTGCTCACTTCCGGCAGTGATGGGTTTGATACCTTCGGTTCTGATGCAAGGGAAGGCTCATGTGATGGCTTCCTGAGCTTGGTGTTTTGCCATACCTATTTGGGTTTGATAACACATCGTTTGCAAGAGCTAGAGGTATGAATTCAGGCGGTGGAAGCCATGCCTCAAGAAATCGATGGATGAAAGCTTCTTATGGTTTATTCTCTTGATCGTCCTTTGAGCGATGGCTATCAGCTCTGTTGTTGCTTCATCTCTACATTTGGCTCCCTCTCAGTATGTTACATTTTGGCTAATGAAGAGCAAATTGCTGTCGAGAGACGGCAAAACAGTGCTTCTGCCTCAGCACCATAAAGACCCCAAGGCTTTGATGTAACTAGAGATAGATTACTCCTACTTCGGCATTTGTTCCAACAAACAATAGATTACAGACCAGAAATGAATCACTCTTGAGGTACGTGTCCGGAAATGAAGGGAGCATCTTTTTAACATTTTGGCACATTGTTTTCCCGACACATAAGTTAAAACACAAAGGAACTGCAGCGGGGCTATCCTTCTTGCATGGAGGATGGGAGCAGAGAATAGTGCACAGAGACATCAAGGCTGCAAATGTGCTTTGGGATTCCAACTATGTGGCTCGATTGGGAGATTTTGGTCTCTCAAAACTCATGGAAAATAACAAAATGCAGCAGACCATGACTCACGCAGGCACAAGGGGTTATATTGCTCCAGAATTAGCATACATAGGCAGACATCTACAGCTTTGAAATTCTTCTGCTGGAAGTGGGTTGTGGAAGATCTGTGCTGATGTTGGAGCCAGAGACTCAGGAATACCATTTTTTGTTGGAATGGGTTTGGGAAGCTCATCTTTTGGATGCTCTGTTATAAAACATGGGGCTTCAGAGATCCATAGCTGTTAGCATCCCACATCTGGAGTTTTTTCCTTCGATTTGCCATCTCTATGAATATCTAGCTCTACTCTTAGCCAGATACACAGATAAAAAGAGCATCTCAAGCCCTGTTTTGATGCGTTTGTCGTTGCTTTAAGGTCTTGGTCGCATCAATGGGACCGCCCCTTTGGGGCAGAGCACTTAATCGGGAAACAATCCCTATGAGCACTTAATCGGGAAACAATCCCTATTTTGGTCATTTAGCATGAAAGCAAAAGGCTTTAGGAAAAGAGACATTGAAATGGATGAAGAAAAACTCTGAGACCTTTTGCTCCGGCAGACTTCTTCGATTTAGATTTTGCTGTTCCACTGCATTCAACAAGCAGAGATGTTCTAGTGCTATTTTTGGCTCCAGAACGGTTCTTGGATCCATTCTTGGTTTCTGTTTATGCTGTGTTTGACTCGTTATCAACAAGCATCAAATACGCGATGGTTTTAAGTACGCCCGATTTGGGTTGGCCTCCCACAGAAACCCTTCCTGGTTTTAATGGAAACCCTACCGGCTTTCCATAGAAACCCTTCCGGTTTTCCAGAATTTGAAAACCCGGAAGGGTTTCCATTAAAACCCGGAAGGGTTTCCATGGAAAGCCGAAAGGGTTTCCATATTGGAAAATCCGGAAGGGTTTCCATGGAAAGCCGGAAGGGTTTCCACAAAATTATTTTTTTTCAAAATATTTACACACGTGCCTTTATAGCGTGCCTTTCCACACAGACGCCCGACATTAAGGCGCACGTCCATCGAGCGCACGTCACTCAAAATTCAAATTTTGAGTGGAAACCCTTCCCGATTTCCTTGCATGATGGAAATTGGGAAGGGTTTCCACAAGAGGAGGAAAACAGGTTAGGTTTCCACATGAGGAGGAAAATAGGTTAGGTTTCCACATTCAGTTAGAAACTCCATGGGGTAAGATTAACTAAGAATTGAGGCCAGCTTTAATCTCCTACATTCTGAGAATCGTATGAGCTGAGGCGAGCTGAGGAAAATCGTAAGCATGTTTCCTAGAGGAGCAGGCCATCGAATTCAGCAATTGAACGCTGGCGCTCGAGTTCAAACTCGTAGCATTTTATGGCGGCAACTCGATACTGCAGGGGAAAACTTGGATCCCGTAGGGGGACCGCAAGATGGAAAGGAACGCCACATCCGACGTTACATGTGGCGTTCCAGGCCCAATAACCAAAGCCCTCTAAAATAAAAGAAGATGGGGCAATTGAACTGGAAGAGGTGCAAGTTGTGCATATATTGGAATCGATTTTTAAGGGTTATTTACCACCAAAGGTTTCTACATTGTTATGGCAGCTACTTCATAGAGCGATAAGAATTGACGTATTGATAAGCAAGTGTCCTCTGTGTGGCATGCTGAAGAAACAATTGAGCATTGCTTTATTCATTGCAATGACGTTTGCCCAACATGGAATAGGTTAAAGGGGGTGTCGGATGCATCAATCTCTAAAAAGGAATTCCTAGGATGGGTCCTATGACAACATATATATCGGCCGGAGTGAAGTGGTGTTCTCATTGAGCTTTGTGAAATCGTTGAGTACAAATTGATACCCCTACTGGTCTGAAAAACTTGAAATTTTAGTGCTCCGAAAACTAGACAATCATCGAGAGCATGATGAGATTAAGGGATACAAGATAAAAGATGATCTATCCGCCGCATGGTCCATGCGAATGTGAGAAAATTGGTACAACGCTTCTCATCCAGAATAGAGGGTGATTTTTCGCTACTTGGTATAAGCAAAGGTAAGAACCCGCGACCGCTTCTCATCGGGATATAAAATGCCGCCATTATGACAAATGGCCTGTGATCCGTGAAGCGCTACTAGCATACATCTGCCGAGAAAAGAGTTGAAATACAACGTGATGGCGCTCACAACTGAGCAAGCTGCAAGAAAGAACCTGCAATGGAAAGAATGCAAAGGAGAATGACCCGTTAGAAAGTTAGTGGCTTCAAGCTTGGACACGTGCCAAAGCGCAAATATCAAAAATATAATAGCACTTGGGCTCGAGGCCACGCAGGGAAGAAACAACAGTAGACCAATGAAGGGACCGTCCGCGGAAAAAAACCATCGCGGGAAAAAAGAAAAACCATCCGATTGGTGCTGCCTCGGAGGCTACAGTGCCACGCCGAGAGGAAATGAATAACAAAGATTGTCTCGGAGGCTACGACACCACGCCAAGAAAAAGAAACTATGCAGACAAAGCTGACGACACCAGAACTACAACATAGACAGATCCACACGTCTGTGAAAATGAATAAATATTGTCCAAGAGAAAATGAACAAGAAATTAAGTCACAGCGGCTATAGCCATGCGGAGAAAGAATGAAATGATAAGAAGTCGCGGAGGCTACAGAGCCACACCGAGAAACAAATGGAAATAAAAATATATGTATCCTCAAAGAAGAAAGAAAGCACGAAGGATATCGAGGGCTGTAAGGCGACCTGAAAAGTACAGAAGATTTGACAGACTCCGAGAAGAACGAGATAATGAATAGGCCTCGGAGGCTGAAGTGCCACATCCAGAAAACTGATGAATAAGAACATATGCACTGTCAAAAGCATCAAAAGGAAACCATGGAAGATCTAGAGGCTGCAGAGGGACCCGAAAAATATGGAAACATAGACAAAGATGGTCAACGGACAAAAAAGGAAATGGAATGGAAAGGGGTAATGAGAAAAAAGGGGGATAAGATCAGATGTAGATAAACCATCAAGGGAGGGAGGGTGAGGGAAACTGGTAGGATAGAGAGAAAGCAGAAAACTAGCTCAAGAGAACGCCGATGACGAAAAAAATGAAAAATGCTGAATAAATAGGGAGTCCGAAAAAGGGACGTCCCCATCCAAGGAATGTCGGTTCTATAGCTATCGCAATAGAACCGTGGCATTCCTAGGATGGGTCCTATGACAACATATATATCGGCCGATAGAAGAGGAACAAATCTCATCATGGACAAAGGAAGAAAGGAAGCCAAAATGAAAAACTGTTCGAAAGCAAGGGAGAAATGAGACTATAAGGACACTGAAATAAAAACGAAACAAAATGCACATATAAGGCTGATAGAAAATAAGGTAAAAGAGGAACGACCACAAAGCCTGAAGGTACAGAGAGGATGAACCCAGACAAAGACGGACACAATGGAACACTATCGTGGAAGATGGAAGAGAAGCATAAAAATAAAGGAGTAGATGGAAAAGCGCAATAAGAGATGAGGAAAGGAACTCATGGTACAACAACAAACAGAGCCATGAACCTGACGACATCAATAGAGTGACGATGGCAAATGGCCAATGCACCAATACATATTACACTAACAAAGATACAAAAATCCGAACTATCCTAACTAGCAAAAAGACAAGGAGCAAGAAGACAAAGAAGGAACCGATGATGCAACTAAAGGAGTAATGTGAAACAAAACACCAAGCCAAAGGAAAACCTTGAAGGGAACATGGCATACACAACCGAATAGAGAAATGCCATCAAATGGAGCTGCTGAGATAATGAGGGTCGAATCTAATAGAACAGATTGAAAATGTGGAATAAAGAAAGGGAGAAACGAGTCCACAAGGATCATTGAAAACAAAATGAAACAGAATGCACAGAAGAAGCTAATAGGACAGATGGAGCAAGCGTAACAAATCTAAAAAACCAAAATAACAAAGGGTCAAAGCGGAAAACATAAAAGCATAAAAACAGGAGTAAAAAGGGCCAAAAGAATACCTAAATGACAAAAAGTAAAACTGCCTAAAAACAAAGAAACCTATTAACAAACTTGAACAACCAGAAATAAAGGCATAAAGTACCTTAAACTTTGGAAATCCTAGAAAAAAGTGAGCAACCAGACCAAACTGAGCAACTAAGGGTTGGAAACGTAACAAAAAACATAGGATTATCAAATGCAAGAAAAGAACTAGGCAGGAAAAATGAAAATTGAAATCCATGGTACCAAAAAACCTAAAGAAGAAGAAGAAGAAGAAGAAGAAAACATGGTAAAGAGTCAAATGAAGGCAAAGGAGTTTGAAAGAGTAGCTTAAGGCAATGGTACAAAGAAGGCAAGATGAAAGTGCAAATGGAGCAAATGAAACGACAAAAAATAAAAAGGGTAAATGAAGCTAATAGGAAACGATGGAATTACTGAGACCAAAGGAACTTCCTGTGACAAAAAGGGGATGGTGGTGATTTAGTAATTCAAAAAAGGACGAAGCACATATAGGTGAAATGATCAAGGACACCAAAAAGCTAGGGAGCAAATAAACCACTCGCACTCTAAAGCATAGAATGTGAAAACCATGGAGCAATGTAGCAAAGAACAATGATAACTCAATGGAAAAAGCATCAAAACCTGATAAAAACATGACCCAAAATGGTCCGGAACCATGCAAAGAAAGCAAACCAGTGTACTACAAAAACTCACCGAATATAAACAACCACTACATAACTGACCATTAAGAAAATAGACAACAGATAAAAACCATTAGCAAAGGCTAAGATATCGATTAACCCTGCTCCACTGATTTGTGAAATACAGCAGTGGATGCCAAATCAACTTGGTACAACATCTTTGAACATAACAGATTGAAAGCCGAGAAAACAAGTAACAAATGAGCAATAGAAGACAGAACAAGTTGGCAAAAAGGATGACTAGAATAGATCAGGTGAGGGTTACAAATCAAGAAGAAAGTGCTAAGCAAGGCTAATAGAGTAAAGACAATTCAAAAGGTTAATTGAATAAAAAACGAAAAGGAACTTGAGCGAATGGATTAAAAAAGAAGCGAATGAAGGATCGACACAGTCAATAAACAAAAGAAAGAAAACCCATACGAAACGAATGAAATGTGGATCAAAAAATAAATAGAAACGCGAACTAAAAAAGGAACTAAAATAGCTAAAAGAAGTCAACGAGAATACATGGAGCAAATGGCTAAATACAGAATGAACCAAAAATGAGTGAAAGACTAGTCGACAAAGGAAACATGCATAAAACATGATGCCAAACCGGGCAGACCAATATGCAAAAATTAGTATTAACCGAACTACATCTATAGGGAGCAATATCAACAGAAAAAGTTCAAAGATGTCGAAACAAGGGTGAACCCAGAGGGACCAACATAACTGGAAAAGCAACCCACATGCCCCAAATTATGGGAGGATAAAAAATAAGAACGTGAGCAAGAGTTGCCTGAAGGCAAAAATAGCGAACAACAAAAAAGGGGGCAAAGGAACGAATGTAACTGCAAATAGGATGACTCAAGCGAAGAATGGAGAACAAGGAACAACATGATAAACAACTAGAAAATTTATAGGAGACCCTATAAATGAATAGCTCAGTGAGATCCATAACTTGCAAACAATGCCCAGAAAACTCTAATGCCGTAACACAAGATAGATAATCGGAACAACTAAGAAATTTGGAAAACAACGATGGAGAGAACTATGTAATATATGCCATGAAAATGTGCACATCACCATAATGCCGCCACAAGCAGTCTCCAATGAAAAATTGCGATAGAAGAACTACAAACTGCCTCTAAAGGCTACCATGAGTGAAATAAGGACGCTATGCTTAATGCAGAGTCAAGAAGAAAGGGGCACAAATACGAAAAGCATCCAATAGAAGAATGAGCACCTTGAGCAAAATGACATACAACCTAAAACTGAAAAAAAGGGGATAAGCGCAATCATCCCCTAGCACGTGCCCACCAAATGGAAAACATCCAACAAGACCATAAGTTGTGATAGTCCCAGACAAGAATGTAGTCATAAAAATTGGAAAACTAAAAAGACTGATCAATTGAAAGCAGTCCAGCACTGACTAACACACTATGTGAAATAAACTAAAAGCAAAGGGCAACAACATGATGAGTTATCACTATTGGCAAGTACGAATCTTATAGAAGAATCTCAAGAAAAACGCAATATCAGTCAAAACACAATACTACCTCAGGGACATCTATAAAAGACACATATACAAGTGATGCAAACTATAAAAGACACGTACACAAGTGATGCAACGAACCACCTAACCATAGAGTATTATACAACACAGCGTGTTAAACTAATGACAATGAGAAAGATAAAAGCGCAAAAAATGCTCAATAAACAAAGGTTGTGAGTCTGGTACACAATAGTCGGACATGCAATCTATAACCAGGTATAAAATATGACAAAAAGGAGGCCAGACCCTAAACCCTTATGTGGGCCTTTTAGATGGAGAGTAAAAAATATTGAGCCCATAGCACAATAAAATCCAATGCAAGTTTATTTGCAAGAATCGAAAGAAATGAGAAAATAAAAAACATACCTAGGTTGCGCTTGAGAAAATCCACAAAAGAAAAATCGGCGGCCAATATTAGGAGAGCAAAGTATATCCTATCTTGAGCAATTAAATGAAACGAGAATCCAACAGATCTTGGTTGCGCTTGAAAAAATCCACTAGGTTGCACTTGAAGAAACCACAAAAAATTCGGGGGGCCAACATTAGAAAAAAATGATTACAATATACCTAGTCAGAAACTCACGTGGCAGATGAATGAAATGAGAAAACAAAACCATACCTAGGTTGTGCTCGAAAAAATCCACCAGAAGAAAAAAGCGGCGAACATTAGATGAAGTATCAAATATCAAGGCATTTGAATGGAACGTGAATCCAACAACATATGTTGCCAAAAAACTGATGAAGGCATTTTATAAAATGGACAAAAACATCTACAGACAACAAATAAGGATAGGAAAATGTACTTGTCGTTAATATGAGGACTAAAGCCTAGATCTTTACAAAGAAATGCCTTAAAATAGGACTTTACTCACATGGGTCTCTCTAAACAATTTAAAAAGAAGGATAAAATATCATGTAACCGCCCATATGTGACTAGCAACTTCGCACGCTACAATGAAAGATAGAAACATCCCCGAGACAATAGAACTTGAAAAACCTTCCAATCACAAATAAAGATAATATATGACCCCAAAACATTGGACCCGAAGAAATTGTTTCCTTCGGACTTGAACCTATGATCACAGAAGTAATATTGGATCCGAAAAAAGGTGCTTCATTCAGAATTGACCACAGAAGTAATATTGGATCCGAAAAAAAGTGCTTCATTCAGAACTGGAACCCATGACCACAGAAACAAAAACCATTTGGCTATCCAATGGACCCTGTCAATTTGTATTAACAACTAAGTATTAATATTATATATATATTTGAAGAAAGGCAAAAACAACTTACAGACTGATTTACAGAAACTGATTTACAGATAGGGAATGTCTGCGGAGAAGACCTCTAGGGTCGCGGCAACGAACTGCATCCATCGATCTGAGTTATCCGCCAGATGCCGTGGCTAGAGTCCAGGTCCTTGCTAACACGATCTGGAGCCAGATTCGGCCCAAAACTGGCCTTGACAAACGAATCAAAGCTGGATCTCCATAAGCACCGACAACCAGGAAAACGGCACAAACCCTCATGCTGAACATCAAGCACAAAAATCAGTATGAACAGAACAGGTTAGGGCTTGCAACCATCGATTGATGCTAAACCACAGATCACATCTGCAAAAGCGGAATAAAAAAGGTATCAATATTATCCGGCATGCCCTGTGCTCTAGAAAGATTCCTCGCAACCATCGATTCATGCTTTGTGCTTAGCAAGATCAGGAAGAAAATTGAATTGAAAACTGCCCATGAATATATTGAGTGGTCCACCAGGATCATACAAACCAAAGAACTGGATTTCTGCAAAAACCTCACCGCTAAGAACCCATTCAAAATAGAAAACCAAGAAAACCCAGATCTGGACTGCACAAAAACTCTGGTCGAAAAAATAGTTCTTGAACCACATCCAAGAAGGCTTAGCGGGAACCAGTCGCTGGCAGCAGTGGCCGAATCCAAGCCGAAGGAAGAGCCCTACCGAGCTTCCAGAAATTTTAGCGGATTGTGCAATCAAGATCAAACATAGGAATAGTCTTTGAATGGTAGATTATCAAACTGGTAGGATAGAGAGAAAGCAGAAAACTAGCTCAAGAGAACGCCGATGACGAAAAAAATGAAAAATGCTGAATAAATAGGGAGTCCGAAAAAGGGACGTCCCCATCCAAGGAATGTCGGTTCTATAGCTATCGCAATAGAACCGTGGCATTGTTGTTAGGTTTGTATCCCGCTTCATGGCCGTCAGAAGAAAGAAGATAGCAACGCGTCTGTGTGGGAGATCCAAGCCCACAAAGACTTTCTATCTCAACTAGTAATGGTACCCAGCCTTGCTGGGCATAAATTAGGAACCTTTAATTTCTTTCTTTTTTTATTCTCCCTTTTTTTTTTCTAACCCCGTTCTCCCTCCCTTTGCCTTCCCTTTCCCCTTTCCCTTTTTTTCTTTCTCTTTTTCTTATCAGCTTTTTCCCTTCCTTTTTATCTTTCCCCGCTCTTCCCATTTTTCCACTACTCTCTTTCCCTTTCCTTTTCCCCTTCCTCTTCCTTTTCCTTTTCCTTTTCTCTTTCCCATTTCTCATGCATTTTTTTCGTTCTCTTTTGCTTACCTTTTCATGTTCCCTTTTCTTCCTTTCCCCACCCTCTTCCTCTTGATCACGTGCCCTTTTCCCCATCTCTTTTCCCATTTCTCTCTCCTCTTTTCCTCATGCTCTTTTTGCTTTCCCTTCTCCTTTTTCCTTCCCTTTTCCTTTCAACTTTCCATTCCCTTTTCATACTTTCCCCACCCTTTTGCTTTTATGATGTTCCTTTTTTCCCTTTCCTTTCTCTTTCCCCTTCCTTTACATTTTCCCTTTCCCGTTCCCTTTCGCTTTTCATATGCCTCTTTCCATTCCCTTTTCTCAACTTTTTTTATGTACCCTTTTTCCTTCTTTCCCCATCTTCCCCCCCCTTTTCCCCTTTCCACTTTCTCCTTTCTTGTTTCTTTTTTCTTTTCCCTTTCCCATACTCCTTTTCCCTTTCTTTCTTCTATTTCCTCACCCTTTCCCTCTTCCCCTTTTTTCTCGTGCCCTTTTCTCCTTCCTCTTTTCCTATTCCTTGCTCCCTACCCTTTGTCTATTCTTCTAATTTCCCCCCACCTTTTTCCTCATTTTTCCATCCTTTCCCTCTTCCTTTTCTCGATGCTCTTTTTGCTTTCCTTTTTCTCTTTCTTCACCCTTTCTCTTTTCCCCTTTTTTCACGCCCTTTCATTTTTCTCTTTTTTTTTTCGTTCCCTTTTCCCAAAAGTTCTCTTTTTTTTTCTTTTCCCCTCTCTTTTCCTTTTTTTTACTTTTCTTTTTTCCCATAGACTTTGCAACCTTTTCTTATTTTCCCTTACCTTTTTCTCCTTTTCTCACCTTTACTTCTTACCCTTCTCGCGGTGCTCTTTTTCCGTTCCCTTTCCCCCTCGCCTATTCTATTCCTTTTTCTATTTTCTTTTATCTTTCCATTTTCCTTTTCTCCTTCTCTTTCCTTTTTCCTTTTACCTTTCCTTTATTCCTTTTCCTTTTTCCCTTTTCCCTTTTCCCTTTCATCGTTTTTCCTTTTCCCTTCCCCTCTTCCTTTTCCCTTTTCCCTTTCATCGTTTTTCCTTTTCCCTTCCCCTCTTCCTTTTCCCTTTCATCGTTTTTCCTTTTCCCTTCCCTCTTCCTTTTCCCTTTTCCCTTTTCCCTTTTTTTCCTTTCATCGTTTTCCTTTTCCTTTTCCTTTTCCTTTTCCCTTTCATCGTTTTTCCTTTTCCCTTCCCCTTTTCCTTTTCCCTTTTCTCTTTTCCCTTTTCCCTTTCATCATTTTTCCTTTTCCCTTCCCCTTTTCAGTTTCCCTTTTCCCTTTTCCTTTCATCGTTTTCCCTTTTCCCCCCTTTTCCTTTTTCCCTTTTCCCTTTTCCCTTTTCCTTTTCCCTTTTCCCTTTTCCCTTTCATCTTTTTCCTTTTCCCTTCCCCTTTTCCTTTTCCTTTTCCCTTTTCCCTTTTCCTTTTTCCCTTTTATAGTTTTCCTTTTTCCCTTTCATCGTTTTTCCTTTTCCCTTCCCCTTTTCTGTTTCCCTTTTCCCTTTCATCGTTTTTCCTTTTCCCTTCCCTTCCCTTTTTCCCCTTTCCCTTTCCCCTTTCCCCTTTCCCCTTTGCCTTTTCCCTTTTCCTTTTCCTTTTCCTTTTTCCATTTCCCTTTCATATTGAAGCCATAGTCAAGATGAAATTTTAGTTGAAGACACGCACACATCATCTCCACCATTGGTCAATCAAATCCTCGACCGTCCAATTTAGGGTGCGGTCCATTATACAACATTATAATATAAGATTGTAGCAGCTAGAATGAAAGGCCAAGTGATTATCCTTACATAAGCATGCCGGCTATGTAAGTGAATGATATCGCTCAGCTTACACATGTAACTTTTATTCTTCCTGAAATATATTTTGATCCTTCAACAACCACCACAAAAAAAAAGAAAAAAACACCGGATACAAGTGGTTTTTTTTTTGTGTCACCGCCAAGTCAAAAGTTTTTATTTTGGCTCAATGCAAGGTATCATATCATGATCTGTGAAGGAACTTTTTGTATCAACGGGGTTGATCGCGAGAATTACTTATTTTGCATGTTTGGGCCAAAAAAAGGTGGAATTGTAGGATAGAGAGACACACAACTGCTCCATAAATTCACTTCTATGTTGTTAAATCTGAGATGCTTCAATGGTCATCACATCTTATGTCATGTGGTTGTCCCGCTTGAATTGTTTGTAGACTGATCAAGTCGCGTAGTGAGGAGGTATATGCAAGAGAACAATGACTTCTTATGCAGGAACGAGTCATCAACACCCAAATGTAAAGTATGGAGATGGAAGCCGATTTCTCAATAGCTTCAACCATTTCACGAGGCCACACTTGTTGCTTGTATCTTTGGTCCTTTTCCGTGACCTACAAAAAAACAAGCAATATTTAATGAACCAATTAATGTTACTCTTAAGAGGTTATAAAACACAAACTTAAACTAATCAAAAGAGGAATTATTTCATGCAAGATAACACATAATCTTACCGAGATTGTTGTCATGGCCTCATTTGAAGCTACTTCAACATTCTCTACACCTTCTAAATCCTGCAAAGAAGAGGTAAAATGCGCCTTTAGATACTAACAAAAATAAACACGCTTAAAGCTTGAGAATTACCTTCAATGCCTTTGTCACATCGGGAATGCTCGCATCATCAGAACTGTACCTTCTGCCTAGATACAAAGACCTAATTTTTTCAACATAGATAACATAAAGAGGATCATTGAACTCAAGATATCTATGCAATCAGAGATAAACACCTACCTTGAAAAGCATAAGCATGCTTTCGTTGGCATCGGATGTCTCAGGCTCTACTTCAGCCACGGCCCTAGTTATGCATGTTGTGCCCTGCTTTTCCATATGATTTCGTACCAACTTATAATGCCATTGCACGTTAAAAGCAACGCCTTCTTGTCCGCTTTCAGGCCACGATTCCTAATTTGAAGCTGCAACAGGGAAGAAAGCTTGCCCCTGTTAATATTGTTGCCGCCATAGCCAAAGCTTCGAGATAAGCCTTTCCCTACGATGGTTTAATCGGCAAAATCGTCGGAGAAGAGGTGAGAGAAAAAAAATCCTTCCTAAAAAACCTCTTTAAAATTAGCCGTAAGAATTTAATTCTAGTCATTAATTAAGGGTGGATATCTTCACCCAAAAAAACCTAGTTTCAGTGGAAACCCTTCCGGGGTTCTAGTATGAAACCCTTCCGGGGTTCAATGGAAATCCGGAAGGGTTTCCATATAAAACCCCGGAAGGGTTTCCATTAATTTATTTAATAACCCGAATCGGGGGGAGATAGTGTGAGCGTCAAATACGTGTACAAAATATAAATATACTTTTGTACAGTCTAACAAAGTATATTCATGTACAGATGAGTTTCTCCGAGGTAATGTTTGAACTAAACTAGGCTTTTGTGGACAACGAATTTTTTAGTGAATGTCATGTTAAAGCCACATTGAGAGAAAAAAATACATGGAGTTTTTATGCTGGTTCAAACATGACCATGGTTGTTAAATAAGACGCTCGGAGTTTCTCATTTACATCTAACAAAGTATACTTTTGTACACTGCTTTGATACTTTGTATAATCCAAAATTGTGAGCATGTGAGGTAGTTCGTGATGCAAACTACTGCATAAATTTCTCGACTTAAGGTTTAAGGTCATAGCTTGCAAGTGAACTAGATTAACTGCTGCTACTATGATTTGAGAAAGTCGAATATGAAATGGCATTTTGACATATATAGGTCATCTTTCCTAGCAAGATACATTCAATCAAGAAATATTCAATTCTCTAAATAATTTTAGGCAACTTCATGTCATTAATGTCTAAATGAGCTGCCTCTTTATGATGTGGAATGGGAATGGGAATGGGAATAGAATAGAATAGAATAGAATAGAATAGAATAGAATAGAATAGAATAGAATGGTGTCTGGCATGGCATTCTTGCCATCCCCCTGACCTGCAGAATCCCGGAGCGTCGATCGTATTTTCGTTTTGATTTGCTCTGTAGTTCTGGATTGATGGGAAGGTCTTAAAGATTTTTATTTTTGTATTTTTCCTGTGTTAAAAATGCTATGTTTTCCGAATTGATGGATTGCTGGGAAGAATGAAAGTTGTGCTTTGAGGGCTTTTGTTTGAATATCAAGATTTGAACCAGTAAATTGAGAAGTTGTGATGGTTTTTTATGTTTTATATTGAATCTGCAGACATGAATAGTAAATTGCAAAGTTTCTGGTTTTTTATGATGTTCTGCATTGAATTTACAGACTTGTGGGATCCATTTTTTGCTGCGGCGAGGCTGATGCAACAGATGCTAGATTTGGTAGAAAATATATTCGAAGAAACAGGTTTAGAAAGGATGGCAAGGACCAGAGCTCCATGGGACATAGTAGAGGCAGATGATGTATACAGGATGAGGGTGGAATTTAAGCAAAGAAGAATTGCATGTGTACCTTGAGGAAGATGCCCTTGTTATAAAAGGAGAACGTAGTGAGTTGGAAGCTATGAAACTAGAGTTGCTTTGCCTGATAATGTAAAACGAGAGGAAATTAAAGCAGAATTGAAGAATGGAATTTTGTACATTACCATTCCTAAGCAAGCAAGGAAACTAAGAGGCAGAAGATTGAAGTTCTTTAAAGATATACTCTATGGCTAACACAATTTTGAGGAATGTGTTAGAGGTTTTGATCGATAGTTGCTTTTTGTGTTAGTGAGGTAGTTCAATACAAACCACAATTACTTGGGCCATTGAAAATTAATTTATGGACAAAATTCAAATAAGAGGTTTTGCAACAGGGGCAGTTGTATATGGCCTTACTCGCGTACGGAACAGGCATGATGCCTTGATACTCCCCTCCCCAGAGAACACGACAAGAAGTACGGTGAACATCATCTATAAGGAACTACTCTGACATTAAGCTAAGACCTCCCCAGCTTATTCATCAAATAAAACTTCACGAGGGAAAGCAAAACGTTTACAGATTGACCACTAGCACCAGCACATCTAGCTTGCATGTAATACATAAAGGTACGTGGTGCTTGCTTTCAGTAGACAATTCCTCCAGGCTCATGATGAGCCCTCTTTTGTGTAAACATGACATGTGAAAGAGAGGCTTTGGGATGTCCTTCTGTTCATGTTGACATGATTGGCTTTTGAGGCCTTCTCCGTTGTTCTCCATTTATAGATGTTTCTTATTTGCACTATCCCAAACATGATAAAATCTAGAAAATCTGAAATATCTGTTTCTGCTGAATAATAAGCTTACAGGCAGTATTCCAAGTTCGCTAGCCAATTGCTCTTCCCTTGAGCGTCTTTATTTGGTTAGTAATAGTTTAACTGGACCTATACCTTTTGAGCTTGGATACATACCAAACTTGGAATGGTTGGTACTAAGTAACAATAGGCTTGACGGTAAAATCCCAAGTTCGCTTGCAAACTGCACTTCCCTGAAACAGCTTCAATTGACCAACAATAATCTTGAAGGACCAATACCTCATGGGATTGGATGGCTGTAGAGACGGCAGGAATTGTTTCTTAATAATAATAGATTTAGTGGAAAACTTCCGAATTCTATTGGCAACTGCACTTCTTTGCAACGTCTTTGTTTGGTCAACAATTATTTCACAGGACCCATACCTTTTGTTTCAGATATACTTCCTTCCTTCCTTCCTTCCTTCCTTCCTTTCTGTTTTGTCTTGTGTTTTAACATTCCCTTCTTCTTAGCTGCCAATTACTCACGAGAAATGCCAGACTTCTATTTTTCAACGTGCATGTTAGTGCATAGTATCGAAATTGTTTTACTGACCGAGGAGTTTTTTTCCGTTATGATATATTGCTAAATCATATATGTGAGGTACGTTTTGAAGTAGTAGCATAGTGTTAGCCTTAAGATAAGTTATTTCTTCTAAAGCTTTCCACCAGGATAAAGCCAGGATCTAATTAAAATGTTTTTTTTTCTAGGCCAAAGCTAGGCCAGCTTAATTGAAGATCTGCATCATTAATTTAATTTGCTGAATTGAAGATCGATAGAATGTTATGCAAACATGAATTTAATGCAGATATTATGTGGAGCCAATTGATAGCTCTCTGACATAAGCATATAAGGAGGTAATATCAACTCATAACTGTAGGCATGTAACAGTTGGTGCAGTAACTATCGTCCTCTGAAATATCTTGATTGCCTGCTGAAAGATTGGAAGCCATCTTCTTTGTTATTCAAGAGTTACTTCATTACCTTCAATGTATATATCATAATAAACTAATATATCATTGTTATTTTGTACCAGCAGAATGTGTTCTGATGACAGTTTGGCCGACAGTGCAAGATACACGATGTGTACAACTAGTAAAATACAACTATAACATTAGGCAAGGGCAGGTGTGCATGTGTAACTGCTCTATCTGCTTTCTTTTCTCGAGGTACATGAGCATATTTGGATAATAGCAGCAGTCCTTTGGCTAGGTTCCTACTAAATCGAGGAATACATTTTCCTAATGGCGTACATCTTGCCAATTGCATACATTTTAGGAATACAGTATCAATGTTGTTTTGAAAGTTTAGGGGTTCAAATCATTTTCCCATACCCATTATATACTTTTCATCCTTAAAACCAAGCCTGCAAAATAAAGCAAGTATAACAAAAACAACCATTGAATGAAGACATTATAAGGCTGTAGAAACCATATTCTGGAGTTAAACCTGCTATGACCATGGCATGTATAAATCCACCACAATAAGCATGTGCAAAGGGCTTCTAAGCAGTAGGAAGGGTTGCCACTGAGGAAATATGGATCTGTGATGTACAAAGTAAATTGCACTCTGAATTAAAATGTTATAACATTTTCTACTAATGCTGTTATTATACTTTGCAACTCTGGGGTATTAGACCTAGTATATGTGTTATTGTTGTATAAATGCTTGGACATGCTAAAAATAATATCCCCTCTTGTTGCAACAACCACTAATTACACAAAGTTGACACAAATCAAGACAACCAAATTGATTGAAGAGAGCTCTAAATTTTGAAACCCATTATAATCTCAATGCACATTATTTTTGCATACAATATGTTCAGTTTAGAGCATAGAATTACTTTGAAGCATAACATAAATGAAAATGTAAGCATGCATGCACTTTTCATCTCTTTCTAGAATTCTTATGTCATCGCTCAAAAATTCGCCTTCAACATTATGTCAAAACGTCAAAAACAAAATACATTCGCCACTATTGGCTAACCTTCAAAATTGAAATTCGCCAAGTGTTCTAAAGTTATCCACGTAAAAATTTTTCTTAAGGAAACCCTGGGCTCATCCATCTATCATTCATGCAGGCATGCCCTTATCCATCGGAGGACACCAACAAGTTTTTAGATATGTCAAATGAACACCAACACCGTTACATCGAGCTTGCATATAATGCGTGAAGGTATGTTGTCTTTGGAATTAAAATAAAAAAGGAAATAGCCACATATAGCCTATGAAATAGATGGTATCCTGTACAGTTAATGGAGTTTTCTTGCTTGCAAGTTTAAATAAGATGTTTGTCACAGTAACAGTTTAGTGGTTAGGCTAATCGTTGCGGGTGTGCCCCGCCCAGGCTCAAACCCCATTGGCTATTACTGGATAGCAATATAGTTTGTATTATCATTATCATTGCATGACATGGTGGGTGGAACATATGAATCTTCAAATTCAGAATTTATTTATTTATTTATTTATTTTTTTGAAGGCAAGGTGAAATTTAGTATTCATAACTCAAAGTTACATCATATAGTACACCACCGAGGTATACTTGATACAGATAATATAAATCAGCATCATACTTCTTATGAAATGAAGTATATAAAAAGAAAAATCAGGGAGCTATAACCCTGGATTTCTAATATTATCAAAATGCATCAGAGATATAGTAATAGCAGTTTTGGAGAAGTTAGTAAGATCATAAAGTTACTGAGCATCAATCAGATCTTGCATTGTGAGATCTGTAACTCTTCTTCTTCCAAGTATGTTCAGCAGCAGATCAAGGTTTATCTGCTGAGTAGTTGGTGAAGTCCAGCAAAACTAACACATGGGCTAATTCAGAATATTATACCGTCGTGATCGTTATCTTTCTAATATATATTCCTAAAAAAAAGTACATGTACATACATATATACATATCTAGCCTGTTCAACAGATGACGTGCTACATAGTTACTATGGGATTCCCTTTGCTTACATATATAAAAGAAATGCTTATCGCACTGACAAAGGCTACTGGTTACGGGTGTTTCCCACCCAGGCTCAAACCCCACCGGCTATCATTGGGTGGCATGATTGTACTATAAAAGGCTTATCATAGTAGCAGTCTAGTGGTTAGGCTATTGGATACGGGTGCCCCCCCGTCCAAGTTCAAATCCCACTGACTATTATTGGGTGGCATGAATGATCTACGTTCATGGTGATCATGGCCTGGTGGTCACACCATTGGATACGGGTGTTCCCGGCCTAGGTTCAAAACCCACTGGCTATCATTGCATGACATGATTGACAAAAAAAAATAAAAAATATATGTCTGGGAATCCTATAATCGTTATGGTTAGCATTCTTCTATCGTGTGGGCACTGAACACAAGGCAAAAAAATGCAGGTTCAAATCCTGCATGTTCTAGCATGTATAGACAAGTTGGGAAAGAGAAACGTTTGCGGCGGCTTGGCCGCCGCGATAAGTTTCTTGTAACAATAAACTTGTCAACATTGTCTTTTTTGGGTTGTCCCTAAGGGGCAAACCCTTGTTTATGTGGGTATATGGCATATCCAAGTATATGCCAGCATATGCTTAGGATATGCTGATGAATGCTCCAAACTGGCTGTTGCCAATAAACTGGCGGTCAGCTCTCTTGCCGCCCGAACCCCCTTCAAGACTCCGTCTTCTTGTTCTTTAAAATTTCTGTGCTCTTATGCCTTAGCTCTGCTATGGTGGAATAAGCTAGCAAAGGCAGAACAATCGAAATGGAGGCTTGGCAAAAATGGTAGCCTTGACCATGGCTTCAAAACTCAGGTGGGTTTTTCAGTTTAACTGTTCAAAATAAAATGGAAGTTGGAATACATAAGGAGCTTTTTCATAGTGAACAGACTGGTGAGCGGCATTAGCAACAAGCCAGTGTTTGTCGCAGAACAGCGAGGTCATGCCATTTCTTTACGTAAAGGTAGAGAAGGCACTATTTCAACCCTCCACAACAGATCCACGTTGAGAGCATGTCGTAATTTTCACAATAAAGATCAAGTGATTGTCAACATGACTTCTACTAGTTCCAGTTGTTTTATTCTGCTTTGGATATGAGTATCGCTTTATCTGCGGACAATGCAGGAAGCCTGCTGTCTATTTTGGGTTATAAATATTGCTGTCTTTTCTGCAGAAACTAGAAAGCAGCCCTCCATCGAGCACAATGGGAATATTGGAGATGATCGCAGCAGACAGAGTCACAGGAAAACGGAACAGTAGTGAGTGCGGTTTGTCCCAAGGAGGCAGATCAACTAGAAAATGGGTTTTGGCTGCTGAACTTCTAAATATTATTTTTGGTTATGTACGATTTGTAATAAAATTTTAAGAAGCCCTGAGAAGTTGCACTATTCTCTTATATGCACAGCAGAGTGTTTAAGTAGGCTCTGTAGAAGGTTTTTTCTCTCTATGGTCAAGCTTACCCTCTGCAATAAAATGAGCTCCCACAGGCTGCTAAAACATTTTGCTCAATTTGTCTTGTACCCATAGGATTTGTCTCATCCATATAGAATCGGGTATTGGGAATGGGGACAGTGGAGTTCAACGTACCTGCTGGGGCTGTTGAGTCAAGTGGATGGTTTTCATATATAATTATTGTTCTTGTGATACAAAAGGAAGCAAGAATTAAGGTGTGTAGACCTTATTACTCGTCTCCAAGCTTGTGATGCCAGCAAGTCTCGAACAACCATTGTTGCTCATACAAAATAGCTTAAACAATTCGTGTAGCCCTTAGAAGAAACTGCAAAGGATCAATGTGGCAAACTTGGCTCACGTTCATCCCATTATATGGTTTTAAAATTCCAATTTGTATTATTTTAAAGACCATCTTTACTTTGGATCCAAAAGCAGGAATATTTGTAGCTCCATGCACCCTTATATAAGGACTTAAAAAATTCCTATAGGAATAAAATGCATTACAAACCTTAGTGTCAAGCGTCACCAGAACTACCCTGCAGAAAAGGGCCATTATGTGTGTCTTTTTAACATAACTGTAATTGTTATGCCCTGCTACTCTTGAAATGTCTATAGGTTGTTCCAACATGTGTGGGACCATGTATTAACTTTCCTCTTAGGTTCAAGAACTGACCAGTTTACATGGCAATAAATAAGCTGATGGTTCACTGATATGATTCACATCTAGAGTTACGATTGCCTCTTCTCCCCAAGTTAAATGTGGATTAAATCCTAAACTCAAGCTGGTCAATCAAGTAGTCAACTATATACAAAACCCCTACACAATTGATCAAGAGCACTTGTGGATAGGCTTCTTTGCTGCAGATAAGGGATGGCAGTTCTATTACTTTGCTAGAGCCCTTTTTCCAGAGTAGGACAGTTTCTTAGAAAGACAAGGTTGAGCCATGGACATGTGGCCTTTCTTAGTCAGATGCTTATATTATGTTTGTGATTGTTGTTGTGTGTGAACTGCAGGTGTACACATACAAAGGGGTAAAAATTGATCGTCCACAACAGCTGAAGTTAGGTGGCCAGTCCATATCCCCAAAGGATGCAGTGTGCTCGATTATACATTCAGAGCACATTCCTTCGTAATTGTAATATCAAGCATATTGTTCATTGCAACTGAATTATAGTTCAAGTTGTCTCAAAATGTTTATAGTAATCGTCATAAATGTCGTAATGTTCGGGGTAAGGCAATTTCGCCCAATTTCGAACCTATATTACAACCAGTAATATCCTACTCCCTAGTCTCTGCCTCCTAGTCTGTAATGTGCCTGTCTAGTCGATGGATGCCTACTGTTTATTGTCACAGATCATTTCATATACAGAACATTCAATGCTCGCCAGGCCCTTACCCCGCGTAATGGCCTCCCCATGAACATTACCCCTACCATAAATATGTATCTCATGCCTAGTCTAGTCTTCTAAGCGCCGCCTAGCCTAAGCGCCTGGGCTGCCGCCTAAGGGCCTGGGCGCCCAAGGCCCGTTCTAGCTCATGTCCGATTTCGTTCAGGTGGTAGCCCAAGCCCAGCCATACCAACAGCAAATCTGAACGGCCGCATCAACAGCTCAGGAGCAGCAGATCGGCTGTATAGCAACCTACAGATTGGCCAAAAGTCTTCAACCCCCCGGTTCAGTTTGTTTTTCCAGCTTTCAACTTGGTTTGGCGCCTTTGTCAGAGTTGGGCTTTGCACAGAGCCACATATCTTGCTCCCGGTTTCCTTATAGGTGAAAGTCTTGGTCTGCTCAGCCTCAGGTGAATTAATACGATTCCATCTAGCACGATCTTGCCCAGCACGAGCTGCTTTGTGGCCCGCTCAGGTCCTGTACAAGGGCCAGCATCAAGCCATCTGATTCTGCAAAGAGGGTTTTTGCTTTTGCGACAGGCCATGCACCAGCAACCACATCCCCGATCCCTTCTCCTTTAGCATCAGGTTTTACTTTCCCGATCCCTTCTCCCTTAGCATCAGGTTCTTTTTATTATTTCTGCTTGCCCACCATGACGCGAAAGGCTAAAGATATGGCGAGGAAGGCAGTGAAGGCTACACCATGCCCGCCCCCTCTGCCTGCACCCATACTTTCTGCAGATGCATCCCCGGATCCCTGCAACTCGGCCACCTCACAGTCCCCCTTGCTAACAATTCAATCCAGGATGCAGTCGGTTTGGTCGGGAGTTACAGTTACAACAAATTCTGTGCAGCTTCCTCTGGACAGTTGGGCGCAGGTTCTGGAAATATTGCACTTGACGAAGGAATATATAGGTCACAATAGCTCCCCTTTGCCACAAGACATATCTGAACACACCTTGCGCTCGGATGCCGTGATACAGACTGAGGCAGCCATAGAGGTACAGCCAGACATGGCCACGTCCACAGTGAGTGTTGATGCCGCAGCCCAGACTGAGACAGTGCCGGAGAGGCCCCCATCCATGAATTCGAATGTTCAAGTGCAAAATGCAGCTCAGGAACCTGCACAGGAACCAGCAAGAACGTCTGATGGCACACACATTCCATGTATGGGCCAGCCTAAGCAGGACCGCTACTTAAACTTGCGTCTAGTAGGCGTCCCAGACATAGCCTCCTGCTCGAATAGCGAGACTGCTGCACATTTTTCCACGGATATTATGCACATCCGGAGTCCAGGAGCTTTTACAGCGCACCGAGTAGGTGCTCATCGGACGGACCGGCCACGCCATCTTCTGGTACAATTCTCGTCATCCCAAGACCGGCTATATGTGCTACAGCATGGGAGTCACCTCAAGGGCACTCCCTTTTCGGTCCAGGAAGACCTCTCCCCAGTTCAATTAACTCGACGGCATGATGAGTTATGTAAGGTCCGAGAGGCGAGGCTCCAAAGAAAATGTGCGGTCTATCGGGGAGGTGGCGCACTTATTCTTGATCAGTGGCCACAGAACCCCTGGTTAGGTTACGTCTAAGCGCACCAGTAGTTACGTCTAGTCGCTTCTGTCTGGCTCGAGTCTACATTTGCTCTGTTCTCATGTATTTTGGCATTGTTTTTGTTTTGCTTGTATTCCATTGTCTATAATGTTTTGGGCTTATGCCCCTTCTTCTGTATTGGGTCCCATAACCCGATTGGGTTTCCGAAGACGATAAAATATTTATCTTATTTTATCTTATCTTATCTATTAACAGTGTTATAGTAGGCTATAGTCGCATTATTTGATTAATTAGGTCGCGGTGATGAAGATGGTTCTAATGGGAAAACTTATTAAAATTTAGTTGATGACTCTAGTCAAGCTTTCTCGCTCATGCTTTTTGGGAAAAAAACTTTGATCACATAGTGTCATGTTGCTGTATGTGTCTCACGAATGGGATACCTAAGAATATGCCCATGCATCTTTCATTTCTAGGGCTACTATTTGGCCCTTTTTTTTTAGAGCACCAGCCCTATTAAGCCTATTCATTAGGGTTTTTTTGAGATTAAAAAAGGGCCTTCAAAACATGCCAACTAAGCCAAATGAAGATAAATGAACTACCAATTAGAAATCAGAGCCTGACGGGTCCAGTCAGCAAAACTGTTATAACTAACTCATTGGATCACATTTTCTAGCATAACTATTGATAGAAAAGTCCAAATGAGCTCTCGTTTACTATAATAGATAGATCTCGTTGAGATCTTTTCAACCTTAGGTGCTTTGCACATATTTTAACCACTTATTATTGTCAAAACTTCAAAAAATATGGTTTTTAAGTCGTATTTAATTAAAGTGGGACTCATTCCATTCCCATTTTTTTTCGGAACCCTGTTAATTTACATAAAAAGGAGCACCTCGACCCAAAAACTATCCTTAATTCGAATTTTTGAATAAAACTCTGCATTCCAGCTTTGCTGCAGTTTTCCCTGGTTAGCGAGTCGAGAACAAGAACAATGCAACTGAAACAAAGAAAATTCATTAAAGATTGAAACCAAAGAACTAGTTGAAAAAGAATTTTTATTAATAAATTGAATAGGTACAATGTATTTTACATCGGACGCAGAGACCATGGCGGTCTTGCTGTCACTACAGTTACATCATCTTGGTAGGTGGTCCACCTTAGGGGATTAACTAGCGGCGCTTCTTCACGCCGACTGTAAGCCTTGGGGGCAACCTGAAGAGTGTGGAATGCCTCACGTGGAGGTGCCTCTGCAGCTACCGGCCGACCTGTCCACCCGACTTCTCCACTCGCCTCCCGCAGCCTTTCATCGAATATGCTCCTTCCCCAACCTCCGTGGATGTTATGCAATGCTTGCAAGATGCTTTGAGCTTCCTGGACTTTCTCTTTGTTCTTCGCCTGTTCTTTATCCCCAGGGTGTAGCGAGCAACCTCTGAATTCGCGAGCAACCTTATCCCGTAGGCCGGCAAGAGTGTAAGCGTGGCCGGGTGCATGCTGCCGAAACGGTATTTCTTTAAGCCTTGAGCGGGATGCATGCCGCCTCGGCGGTCTCGTGATGCCCGAAAGGATCTGCATGCGTGTCGGATCATTACCCCGAACCACCTGGAGCAAGGAGAGTATGATTAACAATTACGGTGCCATTAGTCAAAACGAAGAAAAGAATGTTGAAATCAAATTACAATGGAGAACATTCATTCCATACAACTGCATCCAATGACGTGGGAAGTAGTGTCTTTCTCGACTCGCGAGTCGAGAAAGGCCCATAAAAGTGAAAGTACAACCATTCTCATTAGAATATGGTTGCATCCAATCACACACGGAAGCATACAAATGGTTTCGTCAACGAGACAACCAGTGCCTTTCTCGACTCGCGAGTCGAGAAAGGCCCAGGAAACGCAATGTACAAGCATTATCATAATAGTTTGTGGCTGCATCCAGTCACACAATCAAACATACAAATGGTCTCATCAACAGGACAAGCATGCCTTTCTCGACTTCGTGAGTCGAGAAAGGCAAAATAAAACTCAATATACTGATATATTCATTACAAAATGTTCAATACATGTGTTCACGTTTGTTTACAATATTCACACAATTTGACTATCTGAAAGCAGAGGTCACTCTTCTTGTTCACCAAAATATTTGTCGTCCATAGCTTTCATGATCGCCTTGCTCTCTGGATCGGGTTCCGTGGAGGCTCGGATAGTTCGGGAAGCACATCGGCGACAAGAATGGCAAAGCGGGATTCTCGCCAAGACAGACACAATCCAAGGACAACCACCTATCCGCCTCATATTTCTTCAGGTCGATATGGCTTAGCAATGATTGTATTTTGGCGCTGCGTTATGATAGCACTTGTAGGCGGAGTCGTCTATGATCAGCGTGTTGTGTTTGCCATAGTCCTGGAATTGCTCATAAACCCTGTCCAGCCTTTTCACCATTATATGCTTCCCCTTTGTGACGCCCTCGATCGAGGTCCGACACATGCTCGACCCTTCGCTTTCCCCAAACGAACTTGAACTTCAAAACTGAAATGCCGAGAACACCAAGAACATTGACAATATTTTTCTTTGCCATACAAGACCATATGCCCACTTCAATCCCCCGCCTGTGCACCATTCAACAATTTCCTTAGCTCTAGGCCTCTGGATACACTATTTTATGCTCCGCTTTGGTGGGATCTGCGAGGTGTTAATCTCGGGGGCGTCTTTATCGTGGTATACTGCAGCTAATACTCCATTGACGCCAAATATTACAAGCTTGGCGGGACCACCGGATCCCGCTTGAGTTTGGCTCGACCATATATCCGGGTTCATCGGGATCCAAATGCGGGATCATTATCTTTTCGTGTCCTTTTCGGGCCGTGGAGCGTCTTGCTCGATTGTCTTTGTCCTTTTCATTCTCCTCCTCGCGACGTGAACCGGGCTGCCCAATGACAATGAGCCGAGTCGTTGACCTGAAATTCCAAAATGATGACATATGTCGAAAGGAATGAGTTTTCTCGACTTCGCGAGTCGAGAATGAAAAGAAAAGGTATTGAAAGGAACGAGTTTTCTCGACTTCATGCGAAGTCGAGAAACACCGATAGAGCAAAGTAAACTCACCTCAATCTCGGTTTTCAAGAATGTGTTCGGCAAAGATTCGGGTCCAAACCTTCGACATTCGTCGCCTCCGCTTTGTCTCCCTCGCCCTCGCCGTCTTTATCGCTTCTATTTGTCTTCCTCCCCTTGAAATGCTCATGAAGCGATCCGGGTATGACCGAATGGTTTCAACCATGTCCTTATTTCCAACCACGGATATAGGTTTCATTCCAAACAAAGATAGCCCCCCCGAGAGAACAGGCCATTCATGTACCACTTTCGATACAATTTGATCTTCCTCGACCAAGCCGGGTTATGAAGTACTTGATAACTCTTGGCCGGATAGGAATTCTATGTATAGGACCTGTCGCACCATCTTTGCTGACCTTGTCCATCGATGGAACATCCTCCATAAATCTGCCCCCTTCCAGGGTTCCATCTGCTCTTGAGAGATCATGAACTTGTCGAGATAATGATGCTCGCTAGACCACCACTTATCCAGTCGATCACCGATCTTGAAATCAAAACCAAAACTATGTTGGCAAAGCTTGGTGCCTTCGGCAAGCCAAGTCCGCACTCATAATCAAGTTCGTGATATGGAGTGCATGATCTTGTTGGTGAAGTTAATATCAGCTGCCCATTGGGAGACAAAGCGGTTGTCCGATTGCCCGGCATGCAAAAGACAAGGAAACCGAAAGTACCCAGGTCGGTCATGTCCGCACCGCCTTGTACCAATCGCTCTATTTCAGCTTTGTCATAAAAAGGGTGGGGTCTTCGATCATATTGATGGCAAATAGTGCCACGGGTCCAGTGCAGCCTGCACCACCAAATCCCTTTGTGTCCCAAAGTTACCAAAATGGGGGGCTATCGTATCGCTTTTTAAATGGGACCACCCCCCGAATCCAAGCTTCCTCTTCAGAATTGCCATAGCACGCTCAGGGAAAGGAAGGGTTTTGACGCTGCAGCTTCAGCTTGGTGTTGATGTAGGGTTGACATAGACGGTTCAATTCCTTCATGTCTTCCTCATCAAGGGCAGCCTTTTCCTTGTAATAATCAAAATCATGGTATTCATTAGATGCAACGCTGCGTAACTCCGTGATGCCTTCTTCTAACGCACGACGTAAACTTTAGGACTGTGGCATAATCCTTTGCGCCCCGCATTTTAGAACTCCCCGGTCTTCCTTAGTAGGATTGTTCCTTCCAAGATTTTGCCTTGTAGGTCAAGCGTTTCTTTGTCCGTCCGGGCCCTCGTATCCTCTTCATGAACCGCTTGTCAAACAACTTGGGGTCCGGCCTGCTTGAAATTCTCCATTGCTGTCCTTCTTCACTTTGCCTCTTGTCCATTGAGCCCATATCTCAGTCCATTTCTCCCGCACCGCCTCAATGCTAAGAATGAGGTCATATTGGTCCGAGAGAGACTCCCCGCCTTTCCTTGGTGTTCTCTTCTTCTTCTCCTCTTCTTCCTCTCCCTCATCGCCTCTTCTGTCCCTCTAGCGTAACATATCCGCATAGTTTCTCAAAGGTCTTCCCACTTATCCGAGGGAGCCACTGTTTCCTTTAGGGCCGAGGACAACCCAATGCTTTCCACTTTGTTGCCTAGCGTGTATGATCTGTCGATAAGGGCCGATTGATCCAATGTACCAATGTCGAGCATGAAAGTATCTACAAACACCCTAATAAGCGGTAAATAGTAGCCGGGTTTTCTCGACTCGCGAGTGAAAGTCCCCTTCTTTACTTATGCGGGCTTTCTCCGACTCGCGAGTCGAAAAGCTCTACATCCTTTGATTTTACGTATTTACCACGGCTTTCCGACTCGCGAGTCGAAACCCGATGATAATCGGAAAACGTTAAGATGGTAGGGCTTTCGACTTCGCCCGGTCGAAAGTCCCTTTGAATGTCTAATTTTCTTTTACTTCTCTCGGGTTTTCGACTCGCGAAGTCGAAAAGCTCTACATCCTTTGATTTTTACGTGTTACCACGGCTTTCTCGACTTTCGCGAGTCGAAACCCCGATGATAATCGGCAAATGTTAGGATTGAGAGTTATTTACCTTCGTAGCTTCGCTTTTCGGCTGCTATTGTGTTACGGCGGTGGCTAATCTTTGGCCGGTTCGGTTGTTGGCGTCTCCCGCCAAAAGAACTCGTGCACTCTCGGCATATCTATCCTTGATCCTTTTCGCGGCACCTCCTTCTCCGTCTGCAATACTTGCGCCCCCTTAACCTGAATGCTGACCGTCTACAACCCGAAACCGGACGTCCTTTCCCTTCGGATCTTCCTCGGACTTCCAAATGAACAACTCACGGTCGATTCGCTAAAGGTATGACATCCGCGAGGCATTGGATGCCTGCAACAGGATGTCGCACCATCGGGTCGTAATCTCCGGCATGTGTGCTTGGATTAAATTCCCGGTGGTTGAACAAGGCGGCATCCCCCGTGCAAACCTTCACCATCTAATGTCCAAAGAAGGCTTTGTGTGATATTCCCAACGGATATCTTGAGCCGTAGCTCCATTTTTCGTGCCCCTCTCTGTGGAAATCGATCGATCATCCGGATCCATTATTGGGGAGTCGACCATATCTTCGTCTCCCTTCATCATCGATTCCTCCCGTGTGGTGTCATCTTCCCCATCTTTGTTTTTGGTGGACTTTTTTGTGTATGAACCACTTCATTCCCCAACTGCAGTGTTGTAGAGTCTTGAAGACAAAGAGAAGTGAAGCTCCCCATTGAAACGCTTTTTCCCCGACTCACGAAATCTCCATTCCGAGCTCCTCGGATGTTAGGGTTCCGGCCTCCTTCATCCCTTCCGGATCCTTCCACCCAAGGTTCTCGACAATTTAAAGCGCTTTTTTTTTTTTTTCGGTGCCCTTCGCCTTGCTCATGGAAGAGTGAGAATAATTTGAAACTGCTAATTTTTGGTGTGATAGAACTTACTCTTCCCGCAGTCCTCGACATGTAGTGTTAAATGCTTCGACCAACCAGAGGCGGAGAGCACAACACCGATTTTCTTGTACTTGTCTCCGAGCTCTTCTTGTCCCTTTGGTGGAGAAATGGATCTTTCTCCTTCCCACTTGTTGATACCTCGACATACCACCAAGAATCTGCTGGTGTGTCAAGAAGCTCTGTGTCTCCAAATTCTCGATGACGAAGAACGGAGTTCGCCAAAGGATCACTAGTGAGTCCGAGGTGAATGCCGCAAGAAGAAAGGATGGATCAGTTAAGGTATTCCGACAAAAGAAAAACCTCGAGCTCACCCCGGGGTGTTAGTCTTCTTCTTCTTCTTTGCCGCTAGAACTAGCATCCCCCTCCGGCCTTCTTCTTGAGGCCAGTCGTCATGTCTTCATGCCCTCTCATCCTCTTAGGACCCTTACAGAAATTAAGTTTCCTCCGTAGCGTTGTGTTTTAGGACTGCATGTAAAAAAGATCGGTGTTCTTTAGTTTGAATTTAAGGACATGCAATCATTTATGAAAAAAAGCGGGCTAAGGGTACAAAGACGGTTAGGCTTTAGCCCGCCCAAACACTATTTCAAATTTAATCACATCAAGGGACTTAGTGAGCGGAGCGAAGTTTATCTTCACCGCAGCATTGGCGACCTCGAGTTCGGAGGGGAGCATCGACCGTATGTTTACTTCGAAATGGCCGCGGCACGTTAAGTCGCTAACAACGCCTTTGAATGTGTGTTTTTCCCGACCGGCCCCTATTGCAAGCGCTTGATTTGATCGATGAGCACGGAGCTAAGGTAGGAAGCGGAGAGGAGCTACTTCTGATTACGGAACTCTATATCGCGCCATGGAACGGGGATACGCGAGAATCGCAGTGATACAAGTATTAGATGAGAGTGCACTCTTGATGAGACCGACAGAAGAATGCTCGACTCTCGGTGAGGCTGCGGGATCCGTGATACAGTGGCCCAAGGAATTTCTGCGTGAAGAGGTGAGTTTCAGAGATGCCTGTATTATTTTGCGTGTAGAACATGCCGTCTGTGTTTAAATCATGGAACTGCTCATAAGCTCGACGGGTTTATTGTTTCCTTGTCCAGCATTTTTCAGCTTCGAGAGATGATTTACTCTCTGGGTTGAGAGATGCTCGGCAAGGAAACAATGGATCGGGGGTAAACTTGAACAGATCCATTTTAGGTGTATTTTTTCTTGGAATGTTTTCTTGGAATGTTGTATATAGATCAGGCTAGGTCTAAGGCCCTCGGCAAGGAAACAATGGATCGGGGGTGAACTTGAACAGATCCATTTTAGGTGTATTTTTTCTTGGAATGTTTTCTTGGAATGTTGTATATAGATCAGGCTAGGTCTAAGGCCCAGGAGATGCGGTTCAAATGCATCCTCATGTGGTTAGTCAGAGAGGCCTCCACCCAGTCGGAACCACTCCTCTTCGCAATATTCGAGGAAGATGATTCGAAGGAGAGTGGCTCAGACAGGCTAGAGGCACCTGGGACTACAAACAGGAGAATACAGTGCTTGGTTGTAGAGACCTATGCTAAGACCCAAAGGCACTGCAGCGTTCGGGGGCCACTTCCCTTCGCCCAATTGACGGTATAGTTTGAAGGAGAGTGGCTCACTGCTCTAAGAGCACCGAGAATGCGGGGAGCCGGGCATTGCTATGTGGGATTGGGCTAAGGGATTCTCGACTTGCGAGTCGAGAATGTAAACCTTAGCTTCCTCTCTGCAATCTCGACTCGCGTGAGAATGCACCCGACAAGCCTGTGGTTTCCACATTGGGGTTAGTTGTAGAGGCCTCCCACCGGTCCAGCCCCTCCCCTTGTCCGAGGAAGATGGTTCGAAGGAAGTGGCTCCCCCGGGAAGCAGAACCAACGTTCCACACACGGGAGAATTGGCTGGCTAAAGGGATTCGACTTGCGAGTGTCGAGTGTTAGTTTCTGTCTACATTCTCGATTCGCAAGTCGAGAATGCCTTAACTCATCGAGAACTCCAGATAGTACACATGGAGTGCCGGTGGGTAAGGCATTCCCACTTCATGAGCCGAGAATGCATCTGACAAGCTCACGTGGTTTCCCCGTGGGTTAGTTGTAGAGGCCTCCACCCGGTCGAGCCCATCCACCGCCCAATATTCGGCGAAGATGGTTGAAGGAGGCGGTCTTTGATTTGGGTAGAGCCAAGGCCTTTGCAATAATGGAGAATTGGGTTGCTAAGAGTTGGCCTAGAGAAAATCAAAACCACTTCCCTTACGCCAATATCCGGGGAAGATAGTTTGAAGGAGAGTGGTTAAGATCGCCTACTACCAGCCCGCAGAAGTCCACTAGAACTGCGTTTTCTTGACTCACGAAGTCGAAAACCGCCAGCACCTCTGTGGTTAGTCGCCCGAGGCCTCCACCCGTCGGAGCCAGTCCTCTTCGCGTTCGATGAGCATGGTTCAAGGAGAGTGGCTCGGTTGGGTGGGAGGCACCGGACGCACAAAGGGCTATTGATTGTATGACATTCTGACTCACGCGAGTCGAGAAGGCCGCAGCGAGCTTAAAAAGAATGTGAAGACGTTGGGTAGTCGTGTGCAATCCCGAATCACGAAGTCGAGAATCCCTCAACCAGCCAACAGTCCAGAGTGTACACTCCCTCTTCTCGCCTCGCGAGTCGAGAAGTTCTCGACTCGCGAGTCGAGAAGAAGGCCTGTACTTCCTGGACTGTTGGCAAGCTGAGGTATTCTCAACTCGCCACTCCCTTCTGCATGTCTCTACGCAGTGGAGGATATCTTTGTGAGTTAGAAATGCATTCTCGTGAAGCAATTCCTATTCTTAGTTCTCGGTGGGAGAAAAACATTCCTAGTTATGTTACTCGCTATGAAACATTCTTAGACAGGTTTAGCTATATCTTTTGTGAATCTCTCCTAGTAATGTTCTGTTAATGCTCTGCAATATCTTACTTACTAACACCTGTCTCTGATGATTTCTATCTCGGTTGCTTGCTACTACTCTTACCACTACTCTCACTTGTGCCTGTACAATGTATTCAATTCAACCACAAGCAAGAAAAGATAACGTAAAACGTAAAACAATACAAAAGGAAAACAGATAACGAGAGACTAGTGAGATTAATGAGAAAAACAGAACGGTGGAGACAAATGAGATTAATAAGAAAAACAGAGCAAAGAGAGAGAAATGAGATTAAAAAGGGTATGATATTACAAAACAAACCCGGAAGATTTGGTTGGATGAGGAGGAAGCTCCCGTGTTCGATTCCATGTGGTACAAATGTCGCAAAGCGTGAATAAGGATTTGTCCGGGCCGTAAATTGTATCGAGGATTAATAAGAGCCTCTAACAACGTAATATAAGTAAATATGCAAAGAAAGGACTTACGTAAAACTAAAAAGCAAAGCAGAAAAAGGCCTCACTTTCTTCTCGTGCAAAGAACGCCGGCTCGAACACTCAATCAAGCGAAAACTTCCGCTACTGAAGCGTCTCGATCCGTCGACCAAAGTCATTGTCATAAGATGGCCTTGGAATGGCTCGGTTCGATCGATTGCCTGATCGGAAGACCGGGCGCTTAAGGAAAATACAGAGCGCGAAGAGTGATCAGAGAAAACAGGGGAGGAAGAATGGTCGGGGGGGAGAGGAAGAGGGTGCAGTTAATTCTGGCTGCACCCTCGAACCTCGTAAAAGTGCAATAATAAACTTACATCACGTGTGGGCCATGCCCTCCATGGCGTGGCGGTCTTGAGGTTCTTGACATGGCCACGCTTTCAGCCTCTCAGGAGGCGCCACGTGGCCATGACAAGATATTAAAGGTTATGTTATATGTGTATATATGTTATCTTATGTTATATATTTAATATGGTTTCAATGGTTGAATAGTATTAAAGGTTATATATGGTTACAATGTTTACATATGGTTTACAATGAATATGGTTGTATGGTTTAATATGGTTATATGATTTTAGTTAATATGGTTGTATGATTTAATATGGTTTAATATGGTTATATTTAATATGTTTGTATGGTTTTATATGGTTCATATGGTCATATTTGTGGTGGTGTTTGGGGCTATATGGTTTTAATGTGAGCTTTTTCATTCAGGGAGCATGTGAGAGGAGTAAAATGGAGCCAAGGAAGTCCAGCAGAGCATTGCCCTAGGCTCCAATGGAGGAAGATGGGTTGCCTTTTGTTGCATCCTTGCAACTTTACTCAGATTTGCAGAGGGGCATAATAACCTGCAGTTGATCCATTTGATAGTGTGAATGATGAAAGGCTGGGAGATGAACATCTTGGAGTTGGTATTGTGAAGCTTCTTATCGGTTGATACAATCATGTCCCGGGGAAGCTCTAGTGATTGCATTGTGTGCCTGTGGTCACTCTTTGAGTCCCAAGCTCGCTTGAGATGGCCAATTAGATATATTACACACAAGAATGGTGATACTCTAGAATGCCCTACTGAACTACACACCCCAAGGCCCACCCAAGACCATGTGGAAGATTTGGTGGTCGATGAGCATTCCTTTGATCACAAGGAAGAGACGCTATGTTTTTCATAAAAGGCAGCCAAGGGTGCCCAAGAGGCCTAGAAGTGACAAATATTTAGAAAGGGTGGAAAGTATGGCACCAACCAAAGAAAACCTAGAGGCAATTAGGGGTCAAGAGTGTTGCAACCTAGATTGCACAAAGGCAAGACAATGTGGATGACCTCGTGCAGATAAGGTCCCAATACATTGGACAGCTTCAAAAAGATAGGATTAATTTCATTTACTCCTTGTGTAGGAATTCCAGCTATGATGAAAACACAGGAAGGCTACTATATCAATTGAGGGGCATGAAGGTATGTATGAGAGCATTGAGATGGATTCTTGGGGTGAGCAAGTCTTCATTTTACAGATACTGGGAGCAGGTTAGAAACGGGCACGGTTTGTTCCAACATGGTAATGCACTCACTTGAAACCCGAGAGCAAATACTCTCAAGGCCATTGCGCCTTCGAGAGCTTTGTGAGATACATGTCTCAATCTATGCCCCACAAGTCGGTGAACGAGCACGGTGTGAAAGTGGTGCAAAGAGTGTTGCCACAACACTATATCCAAAAGGAGTGCCTTAAGGAGGTCAACTCCATCCCGAAACTACTTGAGGTAGGCCTCTTTCTCAATCACATTTCAGCAAGTTATGGAGCACTCACTTCTCGGGCGTGAGTGTCCTACAACACATGCCATTCTCAAAGTGCAACACTTGCATTCAACTCAAGGATACACTTGCATCAACTGCAATAGAGAAAGAAAGAATGGCAATTAGGGAGCAATTTGCAGATCACCAAAGGGACCAAATATCATGTAGACAGGTTGTATTGGCAAGTGGAGAACATTTTCTCGAGATGCAGACGACAAATTTTTGTGTATAATTCATGATAAGATGGACCAACACAAGACTTTCTTGCCAAAGCTAGATCCTTTACCCAAGCGTTGTCAAAACGCTTTTGATGAAAGTAAGTCTGGCGGGTGTATTAACACATGGTCATGGAACTGGAACATATGGTCATTTTGTGCTTGATCTATGGAGAGATGATCCAAACTTCCATGTGAGCTCTATTTTCAAGTGCCCGAGAACACTAGAGAAAGGATCGATAGAAGGGAGGAGGTATTCCCTTCAAAGACCCATTTTTGAGGCTTTGATGGATGATCAACCGCTTTGTTACCAAAGGCAGATAAAAAACCTCACATCCAAGGTGTCTAGTGAATCAAGGAGGACTTGGGATGATTTCCCCTTACTTGAGAAATCACTACCTGAGGAGCTATGTGTTCAGTTGGACAACTGTTGGAAAGAAAAAACAAGAATAGATGGATGTTTGGGGCAATGTCATACTTGGCGCCAGTGGGAGTATTCAAAGTTGTCAAAGTGGGATTCATGATGGTTGGGCATACGATGATGATATAGATGGATTATTTGGAACTTTCTCCACCAAGCTCAAGAGAGAAAACGTGACCACTCTCCCTGAACTAATGGATGTGTTTGAGAGCTGCATTGACCCCAACCCAATGGCTTTCTTGATGAATGAGGTTGCAGATTGGAAATCATTTGTAGAGGGATACTTGCTAGATGGTAAGGACCAGTTGACAGGACACACAAAGCCACTTCAGTTCAAGTTTTGGGTTAGGGATGGAATACCAATCATGCAATATAAGTGGAGACCAGGTGACAAGTTGTGGATGCCCGTACAAGGTATCGAGTTGTGGCAAAGGGTGTCACCGGGTGAAGTTCTCATTCCTAAAGGGCAGCCAAAACCACTACCTCCCTTCAAGACACCAAAGACTCTAGCCAACTAGTGAAGGGCATCAAGGATTACATAACGACCGGGATGATGTTCAAATGGAAAGCACACCTCCACTCTTAAGAAAAATCAAATGGACTCCCTAATCAAGTCTTTGGGAGAAAGTTGTGACATGCTTAGAAACCCAATGACCATGTGGGAGGGAGCTAAGAGACGGGTTCTTGCCAGAGTCAAGATGGGAGGGTTCTCAAGGTGCAAGCACGTCTAAGAATGCTCACTTGGGTCCCAACAAGGGTTCCAAGTGGTTTGTGGGAAGTAAGGCCTCAAGGCCTGATGATGAGGACTGTCCAATATGGTTAGGGGTGGCACTCTCTGATGTAACCACCACTATGCCTGATGGAGAGGAGTTGCGTCCGGGATTCCAAATTCAATATTGGGAGCCCATTGGGAGACACAAGAAGGGCAACTTGAAGGAGCAATACACTGACTGCTGGGAGAAGAAGTGAAGGGCAAATTATGCTGACCCTCAAAGGAGGGAATTGGTGGAGTGTGTGGTATGGTCATATCCAAGTTCTCACATTGCGAAGGACAACACACACAAGATCCCAAGAAGGGAGATGGACAAGGCCATGAGCAACCTCCATGCTTTATCATTGTATGAGGGTAGATAATATTGAGAAGTCTGAAAACTTTCTCAACTAGTGGTTTGTAAAATTTATGAGGAAAACAAGTAACCCAATTCTTTGTGTGTCATGTGTAATTCTATTCAAGCAATCAATTCAGAAATTTCCTTTTTGGTGTGTGAGTCCCATTTTCAGTCCGAGTCCCAAAATTCAAGATTTGTCCCACTTTAATTAAATACGACTTTTTTACCATTTTTTACTATCCTATGGGACTAAATGATATGCAAACCACCCAAAGTTGGAAAGATCTCAATGAGATCTATCTATTGCACGAAACAAAAGCTCATTTGGACTTTTCTATCAACACTTATGCTAGAAAATGTGATCCAGTGAGTTAGTTATAACTGTTTTGCTGACTGGATTACCGGTTCTGTTTTTTGATTGGTAGTTCATATAGCTTAGTCAGCAGTTCTTAGAAGGCCCTTTTATGATCTCAAAAAATCCCTAATGCTTGCGATTCTAGCCTAGATTTTATTTTATTTTTATTGAAAGATGCTTTCATTCATAATGGGTTTTTTTTTTATATGAAGAGGGTTCTAACGGAAAACTTATTAAAATTTAGTTGATGACTCTAGTCAAGCTTTCTCGCTCATGCTTTTTGGGAAAAAAACTTTGACCACATTGTGTCATGTTGCTGTACGTGTCTCACAAATGGGATCCCTAAGAATATGCCCATGCATCTTTCATTTCTAGGGCACGAAATGACCCAACAAGAAACATGAAAACGAAACAAAAAACATGAAAACACACTCTTGGGCCACAGAAGGGCAACCCGTCGTGCGCAGCATCTTGTTTCATCCTTCCCATTATTCACATGCTACACTTCACACTTCATTTACCCTACAAAGAACTGGAAGCAATATCACCAATAAGACATAACCTAGCAAAAGGAGAGTTGTTTAAGGATTAACTAAATTTTTTAATTTTGAACTTTCGTTAATGCCATTTCTGTAAATTGTTAAACCATGCCATATAATTCTGTTCAAATAAACATAGTCTTATTCAGCAACGTAAATTACATGTCATTTATGAAAGTGGTATCTCTTTAAATATCCAACCTCCTTAAACCAACCCATATCCCAAGCTGCCTTAGCACTGTTGCCATTGGCTTTAAAAACATATGAAAAAAGTTGATTAATAACTTCTTTATAAACTTTAGATTGTTAAAGATGCTCATCATATAAAAATGTTCCAACTTGAGTATATATTCCGCACAATGCCATGCAAAAAACATTCTTTTATTGTACCTGCATCAATAACCCAGTTATCAATGGCATGAGTTTAAACAAAAAAAAGCATAGAATTTGTTCATAAGTCTCAATTTTTATTATGACTAAAATAAGCAAAATAATACAATGAACATGGCATTCTCAAAGTTTCTAAGATGTAGAACAATAAAGTATCAGATGTAGAAGTCTAACATAACATCATATCTTACTACGACAAATGAATTTACCTAATCAATTGTCGCTGCCTGTGATGGCTTCAAAGAAATTTTTATTTGGGCTGAAACAAAGCATGTCGTGCATAAATATAAGTAAATAATATTAGGAATAAATGAAAGAATAGAATAGAATAGAAGCCTAGAAGTACAAATCATTTGCCTTGCACTTCTTTGAGATTTCACTTCCAAATACTAAAAGAAAAACATACTTCAGTATAAAAATTGAATAAAGGAAGGAAGGTATTTTTATCGTCCACGGAGACCAATCGGTCTATGGGACCCAATACAAAAGCGCAGCAAGCGGATTACTACACGGATTAAAAAACCCCCGCCCCGAAGGGTTTTCGAGGGAAGAAGTCCCACCATGAAAAGCCAGTACTTTACTATATCTTGAAGACATCACTTTCTTTGTATAAAAAGTGATGATGAACACAGGAGTGCTCACAGAGGTCAACCATAATCATCCATAGAACTGAAAAATAGACTATCATCTAATCTATCTACCTAAACATACATGGTTAGGTTCTTTCGTTAGCGGCTGAGATCTTGGAATCTTGGTCCTCTAAGGCTAATGAAGATGCTAACTCGGCCTAATGTCAGTTGGAAGTCGGCATTGCACAACAGATTGACCACATACCGGATCTTTGACTCTCTCCCACTCCAAGAAAGGTGTCCATGCTCTCGATCTGGCCTGAGACAATCGAATGCGCGTGATCTATTGGGCAATACTGGCTTTGCGGTGTCTGACAAGGCGGAATGGTGCAGGCGCTTGGTCAAAATAACTCTTGGAGACTGGAATCCTAAAAAGAGGGCACTTTTAGGGTTCCTGCCTCTTTATGCCCGCGTTTTAAGGTTAGGGTCTAATGGGCCATATGGCTCATATGGGGTATTGCCACGTGGCAATATAGGATAATGTTGCATAACAGGTGCAATATAATGGGTTCTAATGGTTGTGCCCATGGCACAAGCCGCCATGTACATGTCGTCGTAGTCGACATGTACTAGTGATGTGGTTGTATTTATACCGTGTATTATGTTGGAACGTCACATTCTCCCGACCTTGAATTGATGTTGTCCTCGGCATCACGAGTTTTCCCACTTTGGAACCCTGCATTAACTTTACAATATATTTATTTACATACTTACTAGCTTATACAAGATTTAAGCAATTAGTTCCTATAGTAAAATTATATTTACTCTAGGCTTTAACAATATTTACGACGTTCACATATGTCTTAACGCGGTTATATAAATACTAATCATAATTTAGACAATCATGTTGCCTAGATAAGGTTTTAATTATCATACACGAGAATATCATGTACCCTTAGAAGTATATACCTAAGATGCACCTAAGTGTACCTGAATTTTGACCTAAGTGGACCTTGAAGGTCGTACATCTATCCTTGGAAGGAATTACATCCTTACCACGATTTAGTTAACATCTTAATTAAGCATTATCTTGGAATCCTGCATGATCCCTACTGGACTTCTTTAATGCATGCAATTAAATTAATTACCTTAAGGTAATATTTCCACATTAACATTACAGTGATATTGGATATATTGGTTTCAATAATCTTATTTTTAACTGACCGTTCTATCGAACTTTAAGGCCTTTAAAATATATCTTCGTGCAATTATCGAGGCAATACTTATACTTTAGAAATTACTCTAATTATTTATCACATAGCTAGGGTTTATATCATCGGATCTAAGTGTTGAACGTGTGACTCTCGCTCACTACTTGGTTGGCGATGTATCAACCTTACATGTATATACTTTACAGTTGCTATAGTTATGATAATATAGACGAATTCTTCATTAGGGATTTTTTGAGATCATAAAAGGGCCTTCTAAGAACTGCTGACTAAGCTATACGAACTACCAATCAAAAAACAGAACTGGTAATCCAGTCAGCAAAACAGTTATAACTAACTCACTGGATCACATTTTCTAGCATAAGTGTTGATAGAAAAGTCTAAATAAGCTCTTGTTTGGTGCAATAGATAGATCTCATTGAGATCTTTCCA
Source organism: Isoetes taiwanensis (assembly GCA_021234155.1). Lineage (NCBI taxonomy): Eukaryota > Viridiplantae > Streptophyta > Lycopodiopsida > Isoetales > Isoetaceae > Isoetes > Isoetes taiwanensis. Next base: position 2,038,645 of record JAJEKV010000037.1, read on the forward strand.
ACCTTAGGTGGTTTGCATATCTTTTAGCCCCGTAGGATAGTAAAAAATGGTAAAAACTATATTTTTTGAAGTTTTGACAATTATAAGTGGTTAAAATATGTGCAAAGCACCTAAGGTTGGAAAGATCTCAACGAGATCTATCTATCGCACTAAACGAGAGCTCATTTGGACTTTTCTATCAATAGTTATGATAGAAAATGTGATCCAGTGAGTTAGTTATAACAGTTTTGCTGACTGGACCCGTCAGACTCTTATTTCTGATTGGTAGTTCATTTATCTTCATTTGGCTTAGTTGGCATGTTTTGAAGGCCCTTTTTTAATCTCAAAAAAACCCTAATGATTATATTTACCAGGACCCTATGAAGGTTACTTAAATGCCTTTGGAAGGAATCACGTCCTTAAGAAGGTTGAACTAAGATTTTATGTAATTATTATCTTACTTTTCTCAATACTAAGATATATACACAAGATAAAACTATCTATGCAGTTATTATGAACATATAATTTATCAACAAAACATTAAAGCTTATGATACATGCCCTCATGAAGTGCTCTCAATGCAGGCTACTAGCTCATTCCTAGGTATGAATGCAGGCACTTGATCACGACGTAAGGAAATTATGCTTTTCCCATCATGCCTTCTATCTACACTCAGATGCAAAGCCTCTCCCCACTTTGGTTGTCGCACCCGCTAAGGCTAGAATACATCCCCCTATTGAGCCGATGTCGACTAATTTGGAGACGACTTGGCTGTTGCATTGCTTCCATTAATTCGCTCCCCCGCTTTGGTCCAATTGGTTACCACGCCAGTCTTGCATGCTGAAGGTCACATGGACATTAAAGCATCTATCCATCTTATACTCCATCTGCTTTGGCTACTTGCGGAAGGGACTCTATTCTACGGATCGACTAATTTGATGGCGATACAAGCCTTAAGATACAGGTAGGTTCAGTCCTAAGATTGAGCCCCCAATTTCTTCATAAGAAAATGGTCCTACACCTCTCCAATAATGCTATCCAATGCACCCTATCATCTGAATTGATGTTGTCATAACATCTCAGCTATTCTATCTACCTTAAGAGGTTATATGCTTCTTACCTAACGCATTAATTTGCTAGTCTTAGCTAACATATTTAACCATCTATCCATCATGTTTAACATATCTATCCCTAAGCGATGGGTTACCGAATTATTTAGAACAATTCTAAACCGCAAGGTTTTGTCATCATGACAATTCCTTTTGTCTCGAAATACTATATTATTAATATACTTCTTATTTTAGGTGTACCTTTCATGTACTATCCAATTTTATATTCTAGAGATCCACCCTTTCTTAGTTATTTACTCTCGTGGAATATTCCTATCAATTGAATTGATGTCATCATAACAAGTTGGCCAGACTTGTTAGATTAATTCTTTTCATTCAGTTGGATTATTCCTTGGATGTACTAGCTTTATACATGGTCAACAAGTATCCTAGTAATGATTTCTTCTTAGCGAAGTGATCAATCTCACCAAGTGGTTTCAATACATTGGATGTCTATTAACAATCGTGTATACTTGAGTTACTCCGATGCATTTCCTTCCCAATCATTGATGCTTAGCTCAACTTGGAGCAATCCTTTCACGAGAATATCTAGAAATGCCTTTCATTCCCATTATAGATGTTATCATCCATAAGCTTATCTTACTCGACTATATGATCGTAGCTCGTCAATCCTGCTAGCAACTCATCCACTCGTTGCCTTCTTGAAGCATAAAGGTAACGTTCTTTTGAGTTGCTCGAGACTCGGGGCTCCTCCTCGATATAGAGGTCGACCTTCTTCATTAGAGGCCTCCAATTGCTAGTGGTTTTGATGGCATAGTCGACCACTTGAAATCTTCTATGTCTCTTCCCAAACGCCTGAAGGTGATAACTGGATCCGATATCGTTGTGTCAACTCCCTCAACATCTCTCACGTCGAGTCCTTCTCTTGTTGGTATCATGTTGTCCGAAGAGTGTTGAGGATGTTGATTGCTTGACTTCTTCGAATTGCTCGGCATTCCTTCCCTTTGATCGATTACACTATGGGAGGGAGGGAATAACAAGAGGAATATATATGCAAGGCATATATTTTACATAGTTACAAATACAGGTTCACCTAGTACCTCGAGTTGCACACATACTCCATGGCAGTATTGTCGATGATCCTCCCAGTGCGCTGGTGTTGAAGATCTATATCCTCCTATCTGTACGTCAGCTCGTGTGCTTGGTAGACTCTTTGATATGTTTGAGCTCTCCAATGTCTCCTGGCTACGGCATAACATGCTTTTGCTTTATCTCTAACTAGGGATGTGACAGATATTGATGCTTCGGTGTTCCGGTCCGCTTCTTAATCTTGTTCTTGGGCAATAATTGTTCTCCCTCCACAATATCTGAAGATCTTTGGAGATGCCTCTTGAAGTTGTGTGCAATTCCTTTGGCTAGACTTCTAAAGAGTTGTTCTCTTCGTTAGTTACCTTTTGAATTGTCGATCTTTGGGTTCGCCATGTTGCATGCGAGCTTCCGTACTCTGATGAGGTTTCTCGTTGAATCGTCGATTATTCAGTCTGGTTTGCCTCGTCGCTTCTCCATCGAGGTTGCAGTCTTACCTGTTGAATCCCCTCGATTTGATGGCTTTAGACGTTGTTGTGTTCTATGGTGCTATGATGCCTTCTAGTCTTGTGGTACCTTCTAGTTGCACTTAATCACACTCCACAGTTTTGAACCTCATGTTGCATCTAAGGAGCTCGTGGAAGTAGTAGCAATTCTCTAGCTTCCAGTTTGTGGCATTTGTCCCTCAATACATGTGCGTCTCCCTGGCGAGTAAAGCCTCATGGATCTTGTCTTTGATTGCTTTGTTGTCGGGGATGATGTACCTTTATATCTGCACAGCTTGACCTTTGAATTGAAGAAATTTCTGCCCTAGATCTACTCTTGTCCTTGAATAGCCTAGCTATTGTCTTGAACTCTCTTTTTTCCGAAGGTGCTTTGGTTGCTATCCTTGTAAGGTGTCGAATGCTTCTATCTTGAGCATTGAGGTCTGTTGTGTTGGGGATACGTTTGGCGCCTTCTCTTCTAATTGTTGGTAGTACTTGACGAAGACATCACCTAATTGTTGAATGAGCATAGGTATAACCCATCGCTCCGGCACCTTTCATCAGTATGTCTCCATATAGCACGCATGTTACAAGCATCACTATACATCACCATAAGGGGGGATTATGGTCGTCGAGAGGTTGTTTGGGATTTCAATCCAAGATTGAAGATCTAGACTCATTTTCGTGACATTAAGCATTAGTTTTAGAGCATAAGTTGTGGTTTTAAGAGGATCAACCTCAATTTTGAGCTAAACTACTAGTCTTGGTTACCTCATTACCTCGGTGACCATCATGGCCCACGATTTAGCAGTTTACGAACTGCTTACTTCATGATCTTACCATCACTATACCTCGTACATGATCCCCTAGAGTTGCATCCTCATATATCGCCTAGAATTGCAAGAAAGGCTATAAGCTTAGTTGGGCTGGCATGCTTAAAAATAAAAATAATTTAGACAATCATGTTGCCTAGATAAAGTTTTAATTATCATACACGAGAATTAAACATTTGCTTCTTATTCTCTTACTTGGGTTTTGCATTACCCTTACAAGTATATACCTAAGATGCATGTAAGTATACCTGAAATTAATTTATTTTTACAAGGACCTTGAAGGTCGTACATCTATCCTTGGAAGGAATTATATCCTTAACACAGTTAGTTACCATCTTAATTAAGCATTACCTTGGAATACTGCATGATCCCTACTGGGCTCCTTTAATGCATGCAATTAAATTAATTACCTTAAGATAATATTTCCACATTAACATTGTAGTGATATTGTTGCATATATTGGTTTCAATAGTCTTATTTTTAACTGACCATTCTATCGAACTTTAAGGCCTTTAAAATATACCTTCTTGCAATTATCGAGGCAATACTTACACTTTAGTATTTATTCTAGTTATTTATCACATAGCTAGGGTTTATATCATCGGATCCAATATTGAACGTGTGACTCTCGTTCGCTACTTAGTTGGTATGTATCAACCTTACATGTATATACTTTGTAGTTGCTATAGTTATGATAAGATAGACAAATTCTTATTATATTTACCAGGACCCTATGAAGGTTACTTAAATGACTTTGGAAGGAATTACATCCTTATGAAGGTTGAACTAAGATTTTATGCAATTATCTTACTTTATCTCGATACTAAGATATATACACAAGACAAAACTATCTATGCAGTTATTATGAATATATAATTTATTAACAAGACATTAAAGCTTATAGAATAGATGGAATGCTTTTAATGCAGGCTACTAGCTCATTCCTAGGTATGAATGCAGGCAATTGATCACAACATAAGGAAATTACGTTTTTCCCATCATGCACTCTATCTACAGTCAGATGCAAAGCCTCTCCCCACTTTGGTTGTCGCACCTGCTAAGGCTAGAATACATCCCCCCATTGAGCTGGTGTCTGACTAAATTGGAGACGACTTGGCCATTGCATTGCTTCCATTAATTTGCTCCTCCGCTTTGGTGCAGTTGGCTACCACGTCAGTCTTGCATGCTGAAAGTCACATGGACTATCCATCTTATACTCCATCTGCTTTGGCTACTTGCGGAAGGGACTCTATTCTACAGATCGACTAATTTGACAGCGATTCAACCCTTAAGATGAAGGTAGGTTCGGTCCAACCCCCACTTTCTTCATAAGAAAATGGTTCTTCATCTCTCTAATGATTTATTCAATGCACCCTATCCTCTCAATTGATGTTGTCATAACATCTCAGCTATTCTATCTACCTTAAGAGGTTATATGCTTTTTACCTAACACATTAATTTGCTAGCCTTAGCTAACATATTTAACCATCTATCCATCATGTTCAACATATCTATCCCTAAGCGATGGGTTACTGAATTATTTAGAACAATTCTAAACCGCAAGGTTTTGTCATCGTGACAATTCCTTTTGTCTCGAAAGACTATATGATTAATACTAGTAATGGTACCCAGCCTTGCTGGGCATAAATTAGGAACCTTTAATTTCTTTCTTTTTTTATTCTCCCTTTTTTTTTTCTAACCCCGTTCTCCCTCCCTTTGCCTTCCCTTTCCCCTTTCCCTTTTTTTCTTTCTCTTTTTCTTATCAGCTTTTTCCCTTCCTTTTTATCTTTCCCCGCTCTTCCCATTTTTCCACTACTCTCTTTCCCTTTCCTTTTCCCCTTCCTCTTCCTTTTCCTTTTCCTTTTCTCTTTCCCGTTTCTCATGCATTTTTTTCGTTCTCTTTTGCTTACCTTTTCATGTTCCCTTTTCTTCCTTTCCCCACCCTCTTCCTCTTGATCACGTGCCCTTTTCCCCATCTCTTTTCCCATTTCTCTCTCCTCTTTTCCTCATGCTCTTTTTGCTTTCCCTTCTCCTTTTTCCGCTTCCCTTTTCCTTTCAACTTTCCATTCCCTTTTCATACTTTCCCCACCCTTTTGCTTTGCGATGTTCCCTTTTCCCTTTCCTTTCTCTTTTTCCCCTTCCTTTACATTTTCCCTTTCCCGTTCCCTTTCGCTTTTCATATGCCTCTTTCCATTCCCTTTTCTCAACTTTTTTTATGTACCCTTTTTCCTTCTTTCCCCATCTTCTTCCCCTTTTTCCCCTTTCCACTTTCTCCTTTCTTGTTTCTTTTTTCTTTTCCCTTTCCCATACTCTTTTTCCCTTTCTTTCTTCTATTTCCTCACCCTTTCCCTCTTCCCTTTTTCTCGTGCCCTTTTCTCCTTCCTCTTTTCCTATTCCTTGCTCCCTACCCTTTGTCTATTCTAATTTCCCCCCACCTTTTTCCTCATTTTTCCATCCTTTCCCTCTTCCTTTTTCTCGATGCTCTTTTTGCTTTCCTTTTTCTCTTTCTTCACCCTTTCTCTTTTCCCCTTTTTTCACGCCCTTTCATTTTTTCTCTTTTTCTCGTTCCCTTTTCCCAAGTTCTCTTTTTCCCTTTTCCCCCTCTCTTTTCCTTTTTACTTTTCTTTTTCCCATAGACTTTGCAACCTTTTCTTATTTTCCCTTACCTTTTTCTCCTTTTCTCACCTTTACTTCTTACCCTTCTCATGAATTGCTCTTTTTCCGTTCCCTTTCCCCCTCGCCTATTCTATTCCTTTTTCTATTTTCTTTTATCTTTCCATTTTCCTTTTCTCCTTCTCTTTCCTTTTTCCTTTTACCTTTCCTTTATTCCTTTTCCTTTTTCCCTTTTCCCTTTTCCCTTTTCCCTTTCATCTTTTTCCTTTTTCCTTCCCCTCTTCCTTTTCCCTTTTCCCTTTTCCCTTTCATCGTTTTTCCTTTTCCCTTCCCCTCTTCCTTTTCCCTTTCATCGTTTTTCCTTTTCCCTTCCCCTCTTCCTTTTCCCTTTTCCCTTTTCCCTTTTCCCTTTCATCGTTTTTCCTTTTCCTTTTCCCTTTTCCCTTTTCCCTTTCATCGTTTTTTCCTTTTCCCTTCCCCTTTTCCTTTTCCCTTTTCTCTTTTCCCTTTTCCCTTTCATCATTTTTCCTTTTCCCTTCCCCTTTTCTGTTTCCCTTTTCCCTTTCATCGTTTTTCCTTTTCCCTCCCCCTTTCCTTTTCCCTTTTCCCTTTTCCCTTTTCCCTTTTCCGTTTTCCTTTTCCGCTTTTCCCTTTTCCCTTTCATCTTTTTTTCCTTTTCCCTTCCCTTTTCCTTTTCCTTTTCCTTTTTCCCTTTCATAGTTTTCCCTTTTCCCTTTCATCGTTTTCCTTTTCCTTCCCCTTTTCTTTCCCTTTTCCCTTTCATCGTTTTTCCTTTTCCTTCCCCTTCCCTTCCCCTTTTCCCCTTTTCCCTTTCCCCTTTCCCTTTCCCCTTTCCCCTTTCCCCTTTGCCTTTTCCCTTTTCCTTTTCCTTTTCCTTTTTCCATTTCCCTTTCATATTGAAGCCATAGTCAAGATGAAATTTTAGTTGAAGACACGCACACATCATCTCCACCATTGGTCAATCAAATCCTCGACCGTCCAATTTAGGGTGCGGTCCATTACACAACATTATAATATAAGATTATATTCTAGAGATTTCCCCCTTTCTTGGTTATTTACTCTCGTGGAATATTCCTATCAATTGAATTGATGTCATCAACAAGTTGGCCAGACTTATTAGATTACTTCTTTTCATTCGGTTGGATTATTCCTTGGAGGTACTAGCTTTATACATGGTCAACAAGTATCCTAGTAATGATTCCTTCTTAGCGAAGTGATCAATCTCACGAAATGGATTCAATACATTGGATGCCTGCTAACGATCATGTATATTTTAGTTATGCATTTCCTTCCCAATCATTGATGCTTAGCTCAACTTGGGGCAAACCTTTTACAAGATTATCTAGAAATCAATCTTGTTAATTTGGGTTTTTCCGGTTTGGCCAAAAACTTTTTTGGAATTTTTTTAAAGCCGATTTCGTATGATTTTTGGGTTTCTACCTGCCGGAAAAACTTACTGATTTTCCAAAAATCGTTGCTATGGTTTTCTTTCCTTATTTTCATCTGGCAAGAGTGCATGCTGAGGAACCGACATGTATCGCCGTGGCCCACGAGGATATGTTAAAAAGAAATTGGCAAGCTGAGGCAAGGCATTTGTCTATTTTTATCTGATTTTTGTTGCAGATTGATTGGAAACAGGGGTTCTTCATGGCAGATGGTGAAATCCAAGGGGACCTACCCGTTGCCCGTGGACTTGGAAGTGGGGAGGGCTCTGCTGCAGTTGTAGTGCCTCGCTTGACCATCAATCTTTCTGGAGGGTCCTCAATAGCCGGTTCTGAAGTCACATTGGAGTGGGCTGGAAATGGGAGATTGTTCTTGAAAACATCCAAGACTACTATGCAGTGGGTGGAAAAACGTTTTGAGGAAAAGGGAAAATACGAGGTCAAAGATGCAGGGACTGTCAGAAATTATGGCATAGTGATATTGCCTTATGCTGAAGGCCTTGGCAAAGGTGGAATTCCAGGATTTGGTGTACCGAGCCCGGAGGATCATGGTGCAAGCTGTGATGTTATTATGGATGAAAAGAAGGCTATGAGGGGAAGTTTAAAAGAAGATGGGAGGCAACGACGCAGGCGCAGGAAGAAAGCAATTGAGATGGTGTGTAACATATGCCGTCAGAAGATGGAACCTGGGAAGGATGTAGCTACTCTTTTAAATTGCACGAATCTGCAAATGGTCTGTCATAGCAGAAATTGGAGAGGGATGAGAAGTTTAAAATTTCTTCAAACAATTTTTCTGTGTTGATTGCAGGTGTAGGTTAAAGTAGACTAATTACTTATATTGAGAAAGATGCATCTAAAAATTCCAGATATACAAGTACTAATATTATCTGGTGTATTGCATACATAAATGATTATGCAACATCATTAGCATGGTAACCATTTTGAGCAATTTACATTTCCAAAGCAATACTATGGTTTATCATATTTTCTATTTATTCTGCGAAAGGACTCGCGAGAGACACAAAACCGGGGCTTGTCATTCATCACAGCAGCAGTATACAATGTTTGGAAGAGAGAGGGGTAGCCGACCATAGGAACAATATCGGACTACCCCATAAGAAAATATGCCAAGGCAATATAGAAGGGCAATGGCGACAACTTCTCATCGGGATAAAAAACCCCGCCCTTTCGGGTTTTCGAGGAAAACCCTAATGAGAAATGGTCGCCACCAACCTCGAATGTGTTGCCTGGAGAACAGAGAGAAAACGGACGAGAGCGAAGGCGAACATAGAGCACGACCCCAGACAATGGTGAAAAACCCCGAAGGTAACGAAGAGGAGGACGAACAGAAACGCGATAGGTCCCCAGCAACTGGCGGAATATACGAAAATCTGCAAGACCAAAGAACTCCCAAAAAAAAAAAAAAAAACACCCGTAACGGTTAGAACCACAAAACAAGCATAGCCATAAAAAGAAGCTGGATCAACAAAGGACCGAAGAGACGAGAAATAAAAATAGGTAGAAAAAGAACATAACAAGAAAAGATAGCATCACCCATAGGGTGGAAAAAGCATCACCCAGCGGGTGGAAAATCACTATATCAAAATATGCCTCACCCTCAAGGTAGAAATAAATAGCATCACCCACAGGCGGAGAATAATACAGTAGAATGCGAAGGAAACAACAACATGGAAAAGCCACACCCACAGGTGGAGAACACAAAAGTGCATGAACAAATAAAAATATATAAATGAAAAAGAGGTATATGCCCACGCAACAAAAGGGGGGGAAGGAAGCTGAGAACGAAGAATGCCGCCGCGGAGAAGACGCCGATAACCAGTAGCGAAACGACAATGGCCTAATATTTTCTCGTCCTTTCCCAGAATGGCGATCCGATGGCTCGGATCGATGGGATTCTGGGAAAGGACTCGCGAGACACAAAAACCCTCCGACTACCAAAGGACTTCCTCCACTATAAGCCCGGCCGCGCGACACCTCCAAGTGTTGAGTCTGATCATGCTGGCACATAGCCCGGAGTGAGAAGAAGAAGAGCCGCCAGGTGGCGGTGAGCACGCCTCGTATGGAACTCATGTGGAACTCCCCGACAAAGCTGAATGCTGAAGCCTCCTCCGACGAAATAATGAGTACCATACTGGGATGGATTTAAGCCGATAGTCAGAAGACACTCCTGTCCAAGAATAGGTCCAAAACCAAATACATAATATACATATAAGAAATTTAGCCACAAAGGACAAAATACTTTAATGGGACAGAAAAGGACTCAGAAAATTTAAGTGGAACGACAATAGAGAGAGAGAGAGAGAGAGAGAGAGAGAGAGAGAGAGAGAGAGAGAGAGAGAGAGAGAGAGAGAGAGAGAGAGAGAGAGAGAGAGAGAGAGAGAGAGAGAGAGAGAGAGAGAGAGAGAGAGAGAGAGAGAGAGAGATGGTTTTGGAGGCAAACCCGAGAAGAGAAAGCTGTGATGTCGCCATAGAAGAGCCCGAAAGGGATCAAAGTGGGCCAGGTTGACAAAAGAGTGGATGGTCATGGGCAGGACAATTGTGTGGAAGGAAGAGTGGAGAGAGCGAAGACGGCAGCAAGGGGAATCAAAGTCAAATCGAAATCCCAAGCGCAAGATGTGGAGCTAACGAAAACAAAGAATCTCCCAAATCCCTAAAAATGGTACACCCGAAAGAGGAAGCTGTGATGTCGCCATAGAAGAGCCCGAAAGAGGCCAGGTTGACAAAAGAGCGGAGATAGTCATGGGCAGGACAGTTGTGCGGAAGGAAAAGTGGAGAGAGCGAAGACGGCAGCAAGGTGAATCAAAATCAAATCGAAATCCTAAGCGCAAGATAGAACTCCAAGTCAAGAATGAGGAGAAGTGCGCCAACCCCTCCTGCGCATCCAGCCAGAGATACCTGCAGAACAACATCGAAGGAGCACTACTAGACCATGACAGGAAGAGGTTGTAGACTAGGTAAAGTGACAGATTAAAAATAAAGCTAGGGCCATATATAGGGTCTGAAATACTAAAGCAAAAAACAGTAGTGGACATGATAAAAAAACACAATGACAATCGGAAGGGACATGATAGAAAAATAAGAATGCCTGTTGAAATGTAAAATATAAAAGAACGCCTAATGGTAGGGCCGAATGAATGTGCATGACGGCGAAGCGGCAAGCTGCACAATAACTCAAATCGATGTGAGCGATTAGTAATGAGGAAATCAACAATACATGAAAAAGAGAAGATAGCATCACTCGTAGGGTGGAGAAAAAGCGTCAGCCAGCGGGTGGAAGAAAAACCAGGATAAATACAAATTCGCGCCCCCGTCGGGGGGGAAAGAAACAACACCACCCACAAAAAATAGTTCAAGAGAAACTCATGTCACAAAATTGCAAAAACGCACTATTTGGCACCTCTAGACATAGCTAAATAGCAAATATGATAAATAATAATAGCACAATGCACGATGATATCCCCATACACAGTGAACAAAGAGCTCAACGGCTAGCTAGAAATGTATGCCCTGGCAAATGATGCATAAGGATAGCATAATGCACAATGCACAATGATAGCACAATTTATAGTGAAAAAAGATCTCAACAACCAGCTAGAAAGGAATTCCCCAAGACAACTAGAATGCGACAAGACGAGCACCCTCCCTGGATGTGTCTAGGAAGTTCTTATATGAATGCAGATCACGGACTCGTGTCCGTGGAGGTTTTCCCATCTGAATACAGATCACGGACTGAAGTCCGTGCATGTGTAGCCCGACACATAGACAATAAGACAAAGAAGAAACTCAACCTAGGGCAATGTGTAAGCTGTATATACAAAATATTCAAATCCAAGTATAAGTCCAAACCCAAATACATAATATACATATAAGAAATTTAGCTACAACGAACAAAGAGGTGGAAAACAGGTCGCAAAATACTTTAATTCCAAGAACAGAGAATGCAACTTCATGAAGCAACAAAATAATTGTGCTAATACAATGAACAAAGGAACCAACAAACACTAAAGCTCCTGGATGATCATGCCAAAAAAGAAGAAAAATCTTAAACGCAACCCCAAATATTCCACTCCACGTATAGGTCCAAAACCAAATACATAATATACATATAAGAAATTTAGCCACAAAGGACAAAGAGCTGGAAAACATGTCACAAAATACTTGAATGGGACAGAAAGGGACTCAAAAATTTAAATGGAACGACAATAGAGAGAGAGAGAGAGAGAGAGAGAGAGAGAGAGAGAGAGAGAGAGAGAGAGAGAGAGAGAGAGAGAGAGAGAGAGAGAGAGAGAGAGAGAGAGAGAGAGAGAGAGAGAGAGAGAGAGAGAGAGAGAGAGAGAGAGAGAGAGAGAGAGAGAGAGAGAGAGAGAGAGAGAGAGAGAGATGGTTTTGGAGGCAAACCCGAGAAGAGGAAGCTGCGATGTCGCTATAGATGAGCCCGAAAGGCCTCCAAAACCGAGAAGAGGAAGCCGTGATGTCGCTATAAAGGAGCCCAAAAGGGATCAAAGTGGGCCAGGTTGAGAAAGGAGTGGAGATGGTTATGGGTAGGACAGTTGTGTGGAAGGAAAAGTGGAGAGAGCGAAGACAGGAGCAAGGTGAATCAACGGCAAATCGAAATTCCAAGCGCAAGATAGAACTCCAAGTCTAGAATGAGGAGAAGTGCGCTAACCCCTCCTGCGCATCCAGCCAGAGATACCTGCCATTCATCACAAGATAGATAGAAAAATAAGAACGCCTGTTGAAATGTAAAATATAAAAGAACGCCGAATCATAGGGCCGAATGAATGTGCATGACGGTGAAGCAACAAGCTGCACAACAACAAGCACTCAAATCGATGTGAGCGATTAGTAACGAGAAAAATCAATAATACATGAAAAAGAGAAGATAGCATCCCTCGGCGGCGGAGAAAAAAGGCACCCAAAATGGAAGAAAAAAACCATGATAAATAGAAATTGGCGTCCCCATCAGGGTGGAAAGAAACAGCACCACCCACAAAAAATAGGGAACAACCACCAAAATTGAGCCAAACTTATTCTAAAGTCATGTAAACACCAAAATGCGATATCTATCGATAACACCACGTATACAAACTCAAACCAAACAAGATAAATCCAATCTTATGTCTAGATGTAAACATGGGTAACGCAAGACAAATAGGAAATGTAGCCTGGAAACAACTTGGTCGAGAGCTATGACCAAAAAAAAAAAAAAAAAAAAGTATGAAAGGAACATGAAATTCAATATCTAAATAACGAAGATAGATCGTCGGATAGAAGCCAGAACATCCCAAGATAAGGTACCCTTATTGCATACCCCAGAGGCATAGGGAGAAGTAAAACTTTTAACTAACAATACGCTAAAGTTGGCAGAAGGTTCCGAATATTGCCCACAAAAACAACTCAACAGTGAAGATGACCTTCCCTAAAAGTGAGAAGACCGCTATCAAAATAGATCACGTGAATGCAACCTAGGGATAATAGCAAGGGAAACAACAAGAGTGACGAAAACATAAGGTGCCAGAGATGAAAAGGACAATAGATGTAGAATAATATGCCATAAGGACCAGAATCGCCCCATATTCAAAAAGCAATATACCCGTGCAAAAATACACCTCATGGAAAAACGCATTAATTATCAAGTGAAACCCATGCAAATGCACCCATAAGTTCAAAAGGCCAAAGCTCTCCCATTATCCTAAAGAAATTCCAAACCAACGAGAAAGAAACATGTCTAGACAAATTGATTATGTAACAAGATGAATCTTAACAAATGACCCCAAAATATTACGCTAAGGAGTACGAAATGAAATGCACATGGGAGCAAATGCAGCAAATAGGAAACATGCGAAAACCACATTTGCACAATGAAAATCCCAAGGTCTATCCGTATGTGCCAAGCTAGAAACCTGCCAAGAGAAGTTACCTTAATTGTTGCGTAGTAATGTGTTCAACCTCAAAAGCACAAATGAGAATGAACCGAAGAGAATAAAAGAGCACCACAAGATTAAAAATTTAACATTGGCAAGTCCCAAATGCTGTCGGGTGGTGAAGTTGACAAAAAGGCAACATAAGCTAGACACGAGAAAAAGGAAAAATAAAAATAAAGATGTGCTCCAAAGAGCAAAAGACCACAAAAAAGGCCAGAGTAACAAACGCGATGCAATAGTGCAATGAGTTAAGAAATGTAGGGTGTAAATAGAAGATAAAATATGAAAGAAACAAGATGGACTAAACGGAATGAATATGGGTATGCATATAGTAGAATAGAGGAATTCCAATAAGCCAAAAGTTGAAGGATGCGATGCCAAGCACGTAAGGAAATACCAATACAAAGCCCCATAAGTAAAGAGGAATATGTGATGAACGTAAGCTCTAAGGTAAATGAACAAAAGGAGAAAGGACAAGCGAGCCCGATCACGGACATGGAGAAGGCACATGCCAGAGATTGGAATGGCAAAGGAGGCTGGAGAAGTGACGTGTAGCAACTTACAAGGGAACTAACACACGATAAAGGTGTAAAGCCATAATAAACTGAAAAGAGTCGATTGTGAAAATAAAAATGTGGGGGTTGACAATAACCGAGGAAGTAGTTGGAAGTTGAAATTCTGGGATATGCCTGTGATGGCAAACTGGAAACTAAAAACCAATAGCACCAATACGCCTGTGACGGCAAACTTGGAAATCGAAAAACGAATACTGCAGGAAAAGAATTACCCTAAACATGCACGATGGTAAAGAAAAAGAAAAGGTTGCAATTAATTACCTTAAACATATACGATGGCAAAGAAAAAGAGAAGTTTACAATTGCAAGAGACAAGAATCGAAACTGAATCTATAGGATTGCAGGCAAACAGCCCTACCAAGCAGATAAAGCCCTATATTGCATTAAAATTACCCGATTTGCTATATAAAGGTGAAATCACTGTAACAACTGAAGAAAAAATCCTACAAGAAGAGGCTGCGACGGCATGTAAATCGGCTGGCTGCATGCAAACGGCAAATGATTCCACAGGACTACTCTGACGAAGCACTATCGCTGCTAGAAGCTTCTGGAAGACCATTTGCTGTTGTGACAAGAAGCAGATGGCAGATGTATGTAGAATAGACAAACCTGTGGGCGTTGATTCGAACAGACCTGGCATAATGTAGAATTTGAAAAGGATAGCAAAAATTTCACAAGCGTCCATGGCAAATCGAAAAGTGCGCTGCCTAAAGGAGGGAACAACACAAATATAGATAATCCGGTAGAAATTGAACCGATATATTCCATACACCGGATGTTGCCCGTCTGGCTATTTGCTGTATGCAGAATGTGCTGCCCGATCCAAATCCAACAGTAGAATAACGCGTGAAGCAGGAAAGAATATGTCAGAATGAAGGAAGTAAGCGATTGGGACTTGGGAATGGATATGCCGCATCGGAATCAACCGGAAAAACCCAGCAAATCTCTAGAAAGAACTCCATCCGTTGTGGGCCGATCCAGTAAAGCATGAATCGAGAGGGAACAGAGGATAAGTGGATAATGCATGAATGTAATAATGCATGAATCGAGATATAACAATGGAAGAATGCATGAATCTAAATCCAATCACAGAGATACCCGATGTTATACTGAATTCTGTCAGTCATGAGAACACCATCATCCGCTACATTTCTTTGGAGCATTCCAGAGCGAAGAGGACGAGGTCTAAATGCACCACCATGGCCCATTCTGCCACGGCCACCTCGGAGCTTGAAACCACCTGAAAGACCTGAGGAGTTATGCAACGGTTGCTGTCAACAGCCAATAATAACATGGTAAAAGCGGGTGCAATCCATGCTAAAAACTCCACCGGCCAGGAAAAAGCAATCTGCATCAGCATGCTGCCGAATTCAGTGGTGAAGACTCCACGTGGATGGAGTTGAGCTACAAAACCGAATAAGAAGAAAAATACAAAGAAGAGGTTTCAATTGGATTAAGTAGATCCCAGATTCGAATAGCAAGAGAGCAGCCATCGTTGGACTCCAATTGAGCGCAAAGAGAGAGGCCCCTTGCATAGGAAGAGCCCGAAGATACCACCAAAGTTCGTGCAGAGGATAAAAAGAAAAGAAACCTGCCAAGGTGAATGGAAAACTCCTCCAAGTGGACCTCCCGCGGCAACCGTGAAAGCTCCATATGCACAGGACTTAGGACAGCAATGCCATACCATGCATGCAAGACAAAGAACAAAACCACGAAAGCAATTTAGAGGTTCTAAACCTACGGCTCCTACATGAAAATGCATGCAGGAGAAGCCCCCCTCACAAGCGTAAAAAACATCATCAATCTACACTGCAATAAGAAGATGAAAAACCTCGCAGAATCATAAGTCAGTGCATCCGAAAGAAACCTCATGTGAAAAAGGAGAAGGCGAGGAAAAAGCAGAACAGAACATGAAGGCATGGAAAAACAGAACAGCTCGAAGCATGGATATTGTTGTTGAATCCTGTGCCAGGACTGTGGCGAGGAAGAAACAGAACAACCCGCGAAGGAATTGACATTGAGGATGCATAAGGAGGGTAGAAGGAAGAGGACCATGATGACGAGTATGGAGAATGAAGCCACGAGAACGAAGAATGCTGCTGTGAGAAGACGCCGATAACCAGGCGGAAAACGACAATGGCCTAATATAGGCGCTCGTCCTTTCCCAGAATGGCGATCCGATGGCTCGGATTGATGGGATTTATTCTGCAGGCATTTCATGTTTTCCACAGCAATTGCTTGATTGCGTGGATTTTGTTTTTTGAATCGAAAGAGTGGATGGGGCAACCGTTGACTTTTGCTAACAGTAATCGACGAAGTCCTCGCATGGCTTTGGAAACTATGGGTTATGCTTTGAATATTCAGCAACAGGTTAAAGGAGGTAATTTGAACAAAGTAAATGATCCAATCTTTTGCCCAGAGTGCCAGGACACAGGCGTAAGAGTCAATGGGCAATTGAAACAGCCACGTTATAGACTGGCACAGGTATTTTATATGGGTGTTTATAGACAATAGTTAGCTATTTTGATTGTTGTTGCTGACAGAGCATGCAAGTCTGATAGAGTAATTATTATCTTAAGAGTTATCTGAACCCGAGGAGCTCTTTAATGACCTGAGTCAGCTTCCTTTTGAGCCCAGTCAACCGGAAGCAGGCTATTCTTGATTATCATGCAACTCAACTACGTACATCATATTTACTTCTAATTGCAGATACCTTGCATGTTTTCCTTTGTCCCTTGGTTGTTATGCATCTTTAAGAAATCAATTTGCCAGAATAAACCTACAGCTCATGCTCAAGGTTTCATGGTAATTTTCTGCCATTGGGATTTGCAATGATGACCATGAGTTCAAAAACAAGCAATATGGACATTATTCTTTATTTTCTTCTAGAGGTAATTGTTCTTTATTTGGCCCATAGATGAATAGAGCCTTTATCTTATCGAATGCTGCACAGATTATGGAATTTAACTATTTGCATCACCTCTGCAGCCTTCAACGCCACTAGATTTGAGTAGCACAGACCCTTGAAGCTCTTATATTTAGATTTGACATTTTAGGCCATGCAAATATATAATCCGAGAAGTGCTAATGCAATGGCTATTAAGTAGCCACAGCAAAATATCAATGCCTTTGAAAGATATGCATCTTTAGATTTGCTTGGCTTCAATATTGCATGCTCTTTTGATCTTTCACAACATTGTGTCCATCTTCTTTAAAGATAGATCAAGGTATAAATATTTCTTTTGAGAGTGTGATCATGTATTCGAAAGGCATTGTAGATGTATTTAGCTCCATGTGGTGTATGATGTTAGAACAATGGGTGTATTTCCTTTTCCAATATCTTGATTCATTTGGTTTGGAACTTCTAACATTCGGCTTTGATGAGTTTTGTTCTTTCACATGACTTTAGTTTCACATGCTTCCACTCCAGAGTCTCCTTAAATTGCCTCCATGTGCTGGCTCCATTAGGCTCGGGAATTCAATCTATAGGCAATGTCTGATATAATTTTCATGCTTGCACTTATGGAATTCAATTTATTTCTTATATAGTTTTGAGATGAGATATACATCTTTATTGCTCAGATCTCTATAGCATTTGTCTGGCTTATCTGGTTTATCTGACTTTGGTTGCAAATTGGTGATTTACTTGAGGGTTTCATTATGCTCATGCTTGGCCCATGGCAGGCATCACTATTATGATGAGCCGCATTTGATTTTTGGAATCCATAGATTCGGTTCTAGCAAGTCAATTCCGGCTCGCCTCTAGAATCCATAGATTCGGTTCTAGCAAGTCAATTCCGGCTTGCCAGGTAATTTCTTTCTCAGATAATTAAATCTTTACCATCTTTGCCTTCTTTGTTTATAAGCCAAGTGCATTGTTTTGTCATTTTTAGGAGATGGTAGACCTGAATGTGATGCAGATACATTAGATTCTTTGCTTGCCAATTTCCTTTCTGTTTATCAAATTATTGCTACCTTGGATTTATTGTAACAATTATGCCTGTTATTCTGAATTCACGTAAATTGTATTAAGACAGTTGGTTGCCTAGAATTGTCAAGGTGCAATCTGCAATGAGTGGTGGATGATGGAGTTCATATATAATAAATGGTGAGTCTACTAAAAGGGAAATGTAGGTCACCTTTGAGTAGCTGGCCTATTATATGGCTGTATACTTTGAGCGTGACTCCTTTTGAAGCAAATATAATAAGAAAATATCCATGGCATATTTTAAGATGCAAGAACATAAGAAACACCTGTTAAACAGACCATAACAATGCTGTAAGTGCTTTTCTCAACAGAAAGTTCTTCAGATTTATTCCTAAGACTCACTCACCCTATGAGTTTATTCTGCTATAGGTTGGAAAGATAGAGCCAGAATAGAACATACATAGGGAGAGGATTGTGGAGGCCGATGCCACATCTCTGGTATCAAGTGGCACAGATCAAATTTGGGAGCTGCTTCTATTTGGCTGAGTTGCTTTGGATGCAGACTGATACCCTGGGTGTTTTTTATGTAAATGTGAACAAGAAAAAAATGTGCAGGTTTTCTCCATCTATCCATACAGTTACTTAACTTAGCTTTTATTTCATTAAGAGCTTTTGAGATTCTATTTTGTAAGCGTTGAATCCAGATTGTAGAGACAAGAAGAGCCACACGAGATAACCATGGTCTGTATACTGTTCTACCTTCATTCTTTCTAACCATGGTCTATATACTGTTCTACCTTCATTCTTTCTAATCCATTAGAACTGAGGGTGCCAAAATGGGTTGGTGGACATCTCTCTATCCCACAGCAATTTGGATATCTTCCACAGGTTTGTAAGATAGGTTTGTAAGATGGTAACTCCTCTGTCATCATCTAAGACCTTTTTTCAATTTCTACGTAGATGACGGTTCTTAAGCCTTGCTATTTCTTTGCTCAAAAATGAGTGTTTATATCTGTCCAAGGGACATAATGTTGGAGCCATATATTCTCATTTCTTATTTTCTTCAATTTCTGCCAGATGTTTTGTATCAGCATAATCTTTAGGCAGCAGAAATGGGTACACAGGGTTTGAGGCCAAGTAGCTAAGGATGTTCAGTGCTTATCTTTGGAGCCAACAAATTTTGAGTCTGAGGTGCCATTTGCATTGGGGGTACCATGTCGCAGATGTTTACTCCTTTCATCCAAAAGTGCAAATAAATCATATTCATCTGCTAGAGGCTTAGCCACCAATGTGAGGTAACGATTTAATCAAATCACTTCAATTGTCGTATTTCTAATCACATTGCAAAATATATAAATTTGTGATACTTTTTGCTTCTTGAAGCAAAGAATATCCATGACCTATTAATCGAACATAGAAGCTCGATTAAAATTCTTATGCAACCAGAATATCTTTGTTGTAATTTACGTAAAGTTCTTATTTTCTTCAATTTCTGCCAGATATTTTGTATCAGCATGATCTTTAGGCAGCATAATTGGGTACACAGGGATTGAGGCCAAATAGCTAAGGATGTTCAATGCATATCTTTGGAACAAATTTTGAGTTGAGGTTGCCATTTGCATTAGGAATATCATATGGTTGATGTGCAGCATATCTTATTGTTTTTCTCATAAAATTTGGGAAGGTGAGTCTTAATTCTTTCGTATACTCAATCAATGAGTTCGGGCTCTACGTGGACCATTTTGAGTTCTAGCAGGATACGTCTGAAAAGAAAAAGTTGATAATAAGATTCATATGGAAGAATCTAAGTTAAACCAAATATTTGTATTTGTAATCTATGGTGCACTTTCAGTACCAGTTCGACTTTCTTTTACCTTCAAGCTCCTAGATGGAAAATCGAAGTGCATAAATCGATACTCTATCCGTTTTAGAAAGCTATTAAAACTCCATTAACGATTAAATTTGTAACAGAAATTGCTGGTTTTGTTATCACATTTTATTTCCAAGTATTTATAGAGAAGTGTTCTGCACAAAATTTATGGTGTTGCTCATATTTTACACACCAACGCTTTGCTTTGTTAATTCAGTGGAGTAATGATAGTTATTAGGACAATTTGTTTATTGCCACATTGCAACAATTTGAATACAATCACAAGTAACCACGTATCATAAGCTTTAGCCATTGATAGCCAGACCATGTTTTGAACATGTTCCGTGAAACAACAAGGTGGTCATATGGGTTCAAATGTTGTCATGTTGGACATCGAGTCCTTTGCAAAGATAAGAAGTAGGTTGATACAAAAGTGTTGGTGGAAGTTAAAGACTAGAAATTAGGAATTTGCATTTAAAAGGGTTGATTCATAAGTTCATGCACTTTCTTTTTGTGCTAAAGCTCGACTATTGTTGTCGATGTCATTATAACTACGTAATAAACCTTCCAAAATTTCATAGAGGAAAAAACTATCGCTTACATTTCTGTGCACTCCATCCCTTCACCTATTGCCATTCAAATAGAGGAGATTCAATTTGCTCACAATCATCAGGACGGACTGAATCAAAATAAACTCATGATTAATCCTAATTACCACTTCTCCCCTGAGAGCATGCCTGGATCGGTGGAGCGCTTTAGTGAGGAGGCACCTCCACTGGGCGATTTCCCTGAGCGGTTTCTGAGCGCCGCCTTCCCTGAGCGTTTGGGCGATTGGCGTTGGGGGCGTCTGTTTTCCAGCACACAGTTGTGAAGAGGTTACGGCTCGGAGGCGTTTGGTGAAGGCTTGTCTGTTGGAGGTATGCTTGTTGCTTCTTGCAGCAACATGGATTTTTGGATGTGTAATCATCCTGACAACAGTTTTTTCCCAGGTGGTTTTTAATCTGGGCCATGGTGATTATGTTTTGTTCTGTGGGCTTCGGCCCTTGTTCTGGTTAGGGACTTCGGTCCTGTTTTGTACTTGTGGTCCCATAACCCGATTGGGTTCAGTGGACATTAAAAGTTTCTTCCTTCCTTCCTTCCTTCCCTCTAAATCAGACATTACTCATAGTTGACACAATCCAAATTACATCTATTGTTGCTTTCATATTGCAATACAAATTTCTATAGGGTGCTAAAGCCTACCAATGCCTCACAATAAAATCATTTCGATAGAACTATCTCATAAACAAAAACAACGCACTATAAAATTTCTACAGTTCAACATGTGAGACCAAATCCATTACTTTTTGCACAATGCTTCTTTATCCTTATCAATAAATCTTAAAAGCTTGCTCTATACCACCCTTGCCCCCTCCAAGCCACATTGTTTGCTCTAAGCAACAAATAGAACAACCATCTCTTCAAATTGCTACAAAAGCCCGGCAACGCCGGGCACTATAACTAGTGTCTTTTAATCCCATTATGGATGTTATCCCCCATAAGCCTATCCTACTCGACTATATGATCGTAGCTCCTCAATCCTGCTAGCAGCTCATCCACTCGTTGCCTTCTTGAAGCAGAAATATAACGTTCTTTTGACCACTTGAAATCTTCTAAGTCTCTTCCCAAAAGCCTAAAGGTGATAACTGGATCCGATATTGTTGTGTCAACTCCTTCCACGTCTCTCACGTCAAGTCCTTCTCTTGTTGGTGTCATGTTGCCCGAAGAGTGTTGAGGATGTTGATTGCTTGACTTCTTTGAATTGCTCGGCATTCCTTCCCTTTGATCGATTACACTATGGGAGGAAGGGAATAACAAGAGGAATATATATGCAAGGCATATATTTTATATAGTTACAAATACTACTAAAGCTATTAAGTTCCCCTGGTACCTCAAGTTGCACACGTATACCATGGCATTGTTGTCGATGATCCTCCCAGTGCGCTGGTGTTGAAGATCTATATCCTCCTATCTGTACGTCAGCTCGTGTGCTTGGTAGACTCTTTGATATGAATGTCTCCTGGCTACGGCATAACATGCTTTTGCTTCATCTCTAACTAGGGATGTGACGGATGTTGATGCTTCGGTGTTCCGGTCCGCTTCTTAATCTTGTTCTTGGGCAATAATTGTTCTCCCTCCACAATATCTGAAGATCTTTGGAGATGCCTCTTGAGTATGTGCAATTCCTTTGGCTAGACTTCTAAAGAGTTGTTCTCTTCGTTAGTTACCTTTCGAATTGTCGATCTTTGGGTTCGCCAAGTTGCATGCGAGTTGCCGTACTCTGATGAGGTTTCTTGTTGAATCATAAGCAGAGTTTCATTAAAGTTGGAATTTTCGTGATTCCAATTTCTCGTGAAATCAGTTTCTTCCCTGTTTTATCACACATTTATGGCTAGATATGGCACTATTTACTTAAAAAGAAACCAGTTATCATGCAAAAACCGCTACATTTAATATAAAACAGCGCGGTTTTAGTTGTCAGGAAGAGAAGTATGGCGCCATTTACTTGGAAAGTATGAGGAAAAGCGGCCCGAGAACCACAAAAGCAGATATTAGATTGCCAAAAAGCGCCCAGCAAGCAAACAAAATGGCGCGGCCGCTCCTTTAGCTTAGAAATAACCACAAAGCAAATAGCGCAAACGCGCTATTTGCTTTAACGTGAAAGGAAGCAAATGGTGCAGGCACGCTATTTGCTTGAATGTGAAAGCAAGCAAATAGTGCAGGCGCGCTGTTTACTTCAAGGTGTAGAGTGAGCAAATAGTGCAGGCGCGCTATTTGCGTGAACGTGAAGACTAAGCAAATAGTGCTCTCGCGCCATTTTGCTATAGATAACACATATTTTCCGAAGACCATGTAGATATATATTAATAGAAATATTATATAAGATACAATTTTTCAAAACAGAATTTTTTTAATAGTCATTGCCGAAGTGTTCATCATCGACTTTATCATAATCATCCAGGTTAATTTTACTGCAGTCAATTTGGTCCTGCTCTGCTCCACCTTGGCCCGACGTCTCACCTTTCTCTGTATGAGAAGCTTCTTCGTCTGCCCCCTTCTGAGATTCACCATCTTGCAAAGTCAAGACTTCCCGTTGGCGTTGGTCAATGGCCTTTGGGTCAAGCCAGGGGTACATGACGTTCTCGATCCTACCCAGAATGCCCGATACGCATTTCATCTTTCCTAAGTCATGCTCTTATGTCACACTGATTCTTCCTACATGAAGGGATGCCCTAGAGAAGGCTCCACCAGAGAAGAAATCTAGTACGATGTTACCTTGAGGGCAGAGCTTATCAACAAGGTAGAACGCAGTTGCAGGACCAATCTGTTTATGCACCAGATATTCTCCCTCCATACCCTGCCAACTCCACTTAAACCTGTCTTGCATGAGTTTTTTAGCCATAACATCGCCCTCACTTCCGATGGCTTCCTTAGGAATAGGAGGAATTTGCGGGAGCTTTCTAGGATGGTCGCCATATAGCCTGAGGTCCAGGTCTTCGTCAGGCTCTCCCGTCTGTGCCGAAATCCTCGTAGCAAATAGAAGAGCTTGTGGCTCTTTGATACCTGAACCACCTGTAGCTCCAGTCTCCTCTTCATAGATTCCTACAAACACTCTTGACCTGGATTCTAGTCTTTCAAGCGCACTGGCAAACAGTAAGTTATGCTCCGGCCTGACGAAACATAGAATCCAGTATGTCTCTACATCTGTCATCTGTGAGACTTTATCGAAGAACGCGGTTACAGTCTCACTATTCCAAACTGGAGTAAGCTGCCTTGCATCTAAACATATCATGCTGGCAGGTATAACTGCATGTTCGTGCGGAATCCCCCCGGCAGTGACATGCTCCACAATCCATCTTGGCAGAGCAGATTCTGTTTCAGGCTGAAGGATTTTTCGAATGGATCTGGCCAAGGAGAATGGCATGTGACCATGAACTCCCTCTTTGAGTATTCCTTCCTGTACCCACTTATGGTGGCATACTCCCCAAGCCAGAAGTGCATTATCTGAGAAGTGGTCTGTGGCTTTCCGTAGGTCCTCGAATTTCTTGTACTTAGTGCCAATTTGATCTGCAATGAAGTGCAGTATCTCCTTCTTCATGTAAGCAAGTACTCTTAAGTTCTGCGCCCTCGTCTTGAAGAAATTATCGCCTTTGTAATCTGAGGTGACTTTGACGTATATATCCCCGCTTAAAGCTTCTTCGAGGACCTTTCTACAATCATCATAGTCCAAGCCCCTCATGCATCTAAGGTAGTTGTCACTGAAGTAATCTTTGTCTTTAGCAAAATTGATTACTATAGGTTGACCCCTATTGTCCTTAAGTTCTCCCTTCCTCCATTTGTTCCACATCTGGCGGAAGAGTGCATAGACATCATCTGGCATGAAGACAAACCGATTGACATCCTTCGTGTGTTTGCCCCTCAGAATCTTGTCTTCCATTTCAAGGTAGTGCTGCAAGAGAACTGGCGATTTTAGAACTTCAAATGTTGCTATTACATCTAATGGCGCAGCTGCGCTATTTGCTGCGCCATTTCAACTCAAATGGCGCAGCTGTGCCATTTCGATAAATGTATGGCTAAGGAGACGTAAACGTACCTTGTACTTTCGCCGCTTGATCGCTTTACCCGGCGGGGGCTGGTCTTCCCGCATTCCCGAATAATGCTTGAAGATGGTGGATCTGATCCACATATGGTTCCTTGAAGACAGTCTTTGCTACTATATCATTCACATCCACACTGAGCTGAAGAAGGTCCAGGTCACTGATCTCTCCAGAAAGAACTCTGCATATTCTATAGTAATAGATCTTGCTGAGCTCAGCTCTAGCTTCCTCTGTCCCCAACTTACTGCACACGAGCTGAGCAGCAGCGACCGAATGATTACCATCTATATATAATAATAAAGGCGTTTTATGATAGTCTGTGCGCGTTTTGGGCCCTTGATTTTTTTGCATTTCAGAACTTCTATTTTAGAGCATCAGATTTAAAATCAGTTAGAAAGGTTTGTATCCGGGCAAATGGGAGCGCCTTTCCTTGCCGTTCATGAATGCCGGATGGCCCGGATATGTTTTATCGTGAATTTTCTCTTGCCGCTAGGGATTCCGGCACGTTATGGTACCTAACCTTATTTTTTGCTGATTTTTTTTCCAATTGGGTTGTGCTTAGTCGCTTGATAAATTTGGTTGTTTCGCCAACTGAGTATTAATACTGTTAATCATAAATTGGGTTGTGCATTCTGTTTTATCTTGATGAAAAAATGCGTGAATCTGGCGCTGGTTTTCATTATAATCTTGTCGGTTTTCATGCATTAATCACATTCGATTCTACTTCTACCTTTCCGATGGGCGGGCTTCCTTTTCTTCCTCAAGTTGATGCGATTGAGGGAAGTCGGATCTATGTCCACTGTGAATGAAGCTTTGTTTTGTATTAAATTTTTAAGGAGGTAGATTGGCAGCGACGGTTTTATTTGAGATGAGACAGTGGCAGTTTTCCTGTGCATTTTGTGGCTCTTTGGTTCCTCAATCGATTTGTGAAATTTGCGAGGAGGCAAAAGGAATTGATAACAGATCCAAGCCCAAGTTCTTTTGGCAAAGAAATACTTTTTACGTTCAATCCAAAGGTTAGGTTTATGTTTATCTTTATTTCTTTCTTAGCCTCCTCTTCTCGCTTCTCCATCGTTAAACCGAGCGGCCTAACCCATACTAACAAAGTTTTGTGCACATAATTTGCTTATAAGCTGACGCATTCTTGCACTGAGTTTTTTCTCCTCTGGTGGCATGGCAGCTATTCCTTCTTGTGCTCAGAAGCTTCTCGATCCCAGTTGGGGTTCAATAGTGAATGGATTTGAAAGGAATGGCAAGACGATAGCGATAGGGACATCTTCAGTTAGAGAAGTAGCATGTCTCCCATTCTAAGTATGATTTCGTCCTTCATGGTTATCCGTTTGGCAAGGATTTCTTGTGAATTGGATGCTTGATGTTGACAAGAGAGCTTCTCCCATTGCATCAGTTTGCTGGTTTTTAATCTTTTTTACTGTATTCTAGAATTACATACCAAGCACAGTTTTAGGGCTCTTATTTCTCAGTCCTGCAGGAGCAAAAAAACAAGGCACTATCTTAATCTACAAGCGTCCTCTAAGCTTTACAGATTTTAATACCTCTTTCTCCTTCTCAATCCTTTCCATTAGTTACAACGACAATGGCATAGCATTTGTGATGGAAGAAGATGCGAGCCTGGGTTCAAACTCTGCTGCCGCTGGTGCTGGATACTTGGATGCTTTCACCGACAAGAACTTAAGCCAGAAGATTTTTGGACCATGGAGATCAGACAGAGATTGGAGAAAGAGGCATTAATCCAAAAAATAAAGAATACAATTACCTAGGGCGGTTTATCAAGATTCAGATATCTATCTTCTAGATGATATATTTAGTGCGGTGGATGCAACATTTGAACATGCTTGTTCAATGTAATCTTTCCATTAAAAGCTTAATTCATTTAGATGTGAGATTTGCATTCTATGTAAAAGCTTAGTTCACTTAAATATGAGGTTTTTTCAGAGTTAAAGTTTAACTTCGGTTCGAATGTAGGAAAGTATAATGGGAGCTCTGGCTGACAAAACTATTATTCTTGCAACTGACCAAGTGGAGTTCTTGTCTAAAGCAGACCTAATTCTGGTAAGGACCTTATTATTCGATATACTTTACTTAAGTTGCATATTAGAATTGGCAGAAATAGGTGTTGGTTCTCTTTTACAGGTTGTAACTGCACCTTTCGCATGGTAGATGGAAAATAAGAAATGCTTATATTAGAGATGTGTCATGCATACATTGAGGAATTTGAATCATGGAGCTCATAATTATTTCTCTTCTAATGCAATGTCTTTGCCAATACAGGTTATCTGAAGGCCCTGCTTCTCCATAATTTTCTGCTACATAAAGCAGTTCATCATGGTTTGGATTTTTTAATGGAAAGCCAAAAGAAGAATAGCAATGCACATCATCCTCCTACTATTCCTGGTTTTGAGATAATGTGAGTCTTTGATCAAATTGCTGCTATCTATGTCACTTTGTTTTCACAATTCTTGTCTCTGTCTTTTTTTTGTTTTTTGCTGGGTTTTTTTTGCCAGAAGAAGCCGTGACTTTATTATACATCCAGGTCTTGACTGTTTCTTATTATCCTTGTTTCTTGTTATAAACCATCAGAGTTTGTCAAGTACCCGTCTTATTTCCTTGTAAATGACTAAATGATGAGGGTTGTTGCCTGAGTGTCTAGATTAATATTGACATGGTAAGCTAAATCCTGCAAAGCCAAATCAAGCCGTCCAGTTCTTCATGTAGTAATAGGTTGCTATATTTTCCAAGGGCTACATACATATTGTTTACATGGCAAACCTGCATTCTCTGAATAGGAAGGTTGGGCAAGTCCGATACTTGGGGGAATATTTTGAAATAATCCAGCTGTATGTTCAGGTTTCCATGGTCTGAATGGCTACGTGATTTCGAAGCCCAATGGTTTATCTTAACAAAGCCCATTTTTTATGCTTAATAACTTCTATGTGTCAAATTGAGGTGATGTTTTGCTAATATTCTTTTGCAGTGTAAGAGATGTAATGCACCAATGCAATGTCCAGCAGCATTGCCACCTATTCCAGACCCATTGTCAGTCCCACTAGCTTATCAAGGTACGCCTTGCCCCGATATGGTGGTCGTGAACTTCATTGTTTATTTGCCCTAATTCGTTCTTATGGTAGTTTCTGGATATAAACGTCATGCATCTGAAGAGCCAATTGGGGATTGGTTGAGTAAAAGGCCAAATCTTGGAGCTGATGTCCTGCACCACCAATATTTGGTATTTTTGTTTTCCTTAGAAATCATCACACATGGTCTCTGTGGTTCCTGAGAAAATCAGATGTTTGCTAGCTTCAACAGTCCCAGCTGCAGCTTTTTGCTCCTTTTGGAGGCCTTGATGAACGGGCAAGCTTACTTTTTAGCCATTTGCCTCACGGAGCATTAAATATGGGATTGAACATGAATATTGCACCTCCAACATTGCATTTGCCAGAACAAAGCATTGGGGGTCCTCCATCATCCAATTTAGGGAAAGGGTGAGTAATTTCCTCAGTAGTTTAAACCTTGTATAGTTGAATCACCTTCGTATTCATCTACTGATTAAAAACCGGCGTGAAGGAGACCGGATCTGCGGTATTTGTAATAATCACAATTATGCTTCCCGTCAAACATGCAACCTGTGCGTCTCTAGATTCCAATATTAACAAATATATTTACAGAATGTTGGGCTTGTCAAATTCTGGCAACTTTCAAGACAAAGGGTACATTTAATGTTATGGTCTTCTAGATATATATTAAATTAAGGTGGCCATCTTGTTCTGTGTGGACGTTTATTAAAATTTAAGATGCCATTGTAATGTATTACAGAATATCTTCTATGGAGTTGCAGAGTTGTGCTCTAATTCTAGAAGCAAAGTTAGGATTAATTAATAACACACTCAGCTACTATTACTTTCTTCTGCTTTGCAAAATCTAGCTAGATTTTGAAGCTATTACTTATTTGTAGGTGTAACCGCAATAGAGAAGGTGTACAAAATTCCCCGCAATAGAGAAGCTGGAATTTACAAAGTTTTTACTCACTGTAGTGCTGGACACTTTATGAGTTCAATTGACAGGTGGGATAGCTTATTAAAGTCTTGAGCCAGTGAATACAAGTCCTTTTGAGCAATGCTTTTAACATCAAATTGAATTGCTCAGAATGATTTTCTGCAGCTCACAAATGCAACACCAGCAGTGAATAGATCTTTATGAAGTTATACTGAGGTGGTGTCAAAAGTGATATTTACGGTGTTTGGTCTCATGGTCTCAAAAACTCTTTGTACTATATACAAATTGGAACCTACGAATGGGTGCCATTTGTTATGAAGATTTGTGGTCTGAATTGTTATCGCTTTTGGACACATTGTAAAGATTTTCTTGGACTCGTGTCCACAAGATCTGAATTGTAGTGTCCACAAGATCTGAATTGTAGATTCTCTCCGTCGATGAACATTAAATATATGGCGCTTAAACTATTAGGATGGTGCAGTGATATTAGTAATTTGGTTAACCGGTGAGTGCCCTGCTTATGGGAACATATACTAATACCCTTGCATTAAGAAATCATTTCTCCAGAGCATAAAACATAAAGTAATATAATCGACAAATTTAAGTGTTTAAATTGGGGCAATGATTATGTTGTTTGCTCCAAAATATGAGAATAAATGCTGACGCGTTGGATTTATAAAACTGCCATTGCTGAATGCTGACCTAGAAGAACACGCAGCTCAATAAAATATTCTAGAATATTTTGGGAGTTTGCCTTTACATAACCCTTAATAAATCTCGACCTACAAGAATCTTTTTCTAAAGTATTTTTTCCCTTGAAATATCCATTGACTTTCAAGTTCCCTGTAGGCACTAAAACTCGCGCTTTATCTGCCTTTTGTGCTCTGTAGCTCTTCTTTTGTACTCTTACGGCTCGGCTTTGTCATACAGCTCGTCATCCAAAATTTAGTTTTCAGGTTAGCCCTGTTTGCCAACAGGTTTGAAACTCAATTTATGCTCTTATTCGTTCTTTCTATCCTGGAACTTTAATCTTTGTGTTTCTTTGCTTGTTAATAGTTCGTCCCAGTGAAGTTTTTTTTAATTGAACCTTGACGTGTATTACAGATCTTCACATGCATCATAGATAAACATATAATATAGACAGATGACTGGTGCTTGGTATCACTCATTTTTGCAAACATGTACACAATATTCCTGAACCAAACAATAATAATAAGGTTAATTATCTCATGTTGTAATTCTTGGAGTTCTTTAATTGATTAAAATGGTTGCATAATGCTTGTGCAAGAGGCAGAACTTACAACTTGTCAACATGTATTTCTAACGCAATCCATAGATTCTTACACAATAGAGGGTAGGTCCCATCAAGATAATTAAAGGTAGAATTTAGATCTCCAATGTTCCATCATAATTTTTTCTCAAGATTTCAACATTAATATTTATTCACCTTCTAGCACCAGTAATGTTTGTCCAGCTAGATGGATGCTAAAGATTCCATACAAGCAACTTCATTATATCAGCTTAATGAAGTGCTTTAAAAGTTCTCTTCATATATGTTGTGTTTTTAGGTTCCCAATTATGCAATGTTTTGTGGGCTTAAACCTGGCTATGGACCCTGGCTATCGTGATTCCATTGTGTGATACCAAAGATTGTAATACCAACAGAGCATTTCACAACTCACATGCACAATAAATGCATCCAAAATGATTGTGTTTGCCCCTTGAACTGCTTGAACTATTTTTGTGCTAGATGGATTCTCCTCTGACACTCCATTTCAAGCTAAATTGAAATAGGATGCCTCATAAGAATAGATAGGAGCGAAGAAAAACAACTTCTAGATTGAATCAAGTTCAAACATTGGTGAAACCCATGCATTAAGCATGTAATTGTGCAGTTTTACCATGCAGGTAGGTCCTACCATCTGGCAGGGATAGGTTCAATACGCTGTACGTTTTATACGGAATACGTATGAATTGAATGATACGGCACAAATTTGCCGTATAAAACGCAAAAAATACGGCGGAAAATAATTCCGGCGTCAGAAAACTTTCGGCGTCACGCCAAAACAACAAAACCGCAGCGTCTGTGAAAAAATTTCGCGCGTCTTGGAAGATTGCAGCTTCGGCGTCGCGAAAACCAATTTTTTCGTCGTCGAAAAACGACGCCACCGCTGCGTCGCCAATTTTTTTTTCGTCTGCGGTTAAGAGTTTTTCGCGTCTGGAAATAATTTGAACTTCCAGCGTCGCCGAACATAATCTTCGCAGACGCGAAAATATTTTCGCGTGTCGCTGTTTTGTTCCTTTCACGGCGTCTGCGGCGAAAATTTTCTAAACTGTTTTGCCCCGTTACTAAGCAAAAAAATTTTTGGCGCCAATCGTTTGACCTGTTTTGTGGCACCGCGCATAGTATATATAAGAAAAACGTGATTAGCCCTAGAATTCACCTCGAACGTTGACCGCCGAGTTGAGTCAAAATACTCCTTGGGAAACGGTTTGCCTTTGAGGTGTCGCCGAGTCCTGACTGACGACGTTGGATACCGGAACGTGAGTTTACTCCGTCCGGTGGTTTCCGACAACAGGTTGGCATCCGCTTCCATAGAATATCCTATAGGGTCCTGTCCAACCCCTTGATTCTTTCGATTTAACGTCGGCGTAACATATGCATTGTGAGCTTGCTCCTTTGCATATATCGTCTTCCTTTAGTTCGTGTAATCAAGGAGTCGATTAAGAGACATTGTCACCGGTCCGAGCAATGGTGGCTACTGGTCATGCATCTACCTCGGAGGTGCGGCAGCGTCATGCATCTACCTCTAGAGGTGCGAGGATCGCGGTGTGCGCGGCAGGCTGGGGGCGGGACCGCAACTCGTGCACATGGTCGCTGATCGAGTTGGTTCTTGCGGTCGGAAAAGAGGCCCGTAATGGGAGTTTGTGAAAGAGTTTGGCTTAAAATGAGTGGGAATGTGTGTTTTGTGGATACACATCGGTAAATGGTTCTGCAAACAAGAATTGAGCTCACATCTTACGCGAACGAGACGTCGGTGTCGCAAACTTGTACCGCATCTGGCCGACTTGCGAAAAGGATGCCATCGAGAGATTGTCTCGACCGGATGGGATACGCAAAACGAAAGAATAATATGAGAAAAAGACGAAGTTACTTAATACTCAAGAAAGTGGTCGCGTAAGGACAAAGATAACTATACCACCCTGTTGGGACAAAGATACCGTCGAGGGCGGACTAGGGTCAATAGGTACAAGCACGGGAGAACAGAGAATGATAGAGACAATTGAAATAGTGGAAAGACAGACGAAGCAACAGAGGGTTGATCATTGCTTAACATCAGAGCAATTGAAGAAGACACAACTGAAGGTTGTAGAGGCATTTTTATATGCTGGGCTGTCTCCACATATTCTGGAGCATAAAGCAATGAAAGAAGCCTTCCAAGAAGTTGCCAAAGCAGGACCGGCTTTTAGACTGCCTTCATACAAGCATGCCAACAATAAGATGGTTGATGAAATACATGGAAAAATGGTTGAGAGGGTGGAGATGAAGTTGTGTCGTGTGACTGAAGCGCGGCCAGCTTCATTAGTGACTGATGGTATCACACGAACTGCAATTCACCATTTTATTAGCTTTCAATCTTAACCCAAGAGAAAGCCCAGCAACGCTGGGCACTTTTTCTAGTTGATAATATAAAATCTTTTCCGAATCAGATCAGATTCCTGTGACCAGCTTATCAACTCCTTTCTATCCGGATCAAAGGGCACCACATCTGCTGGAGTGAATACCGGGTGTGGATCCTCAGCGAATGATTTGCAGAGCCTCCTAACATGCTCGGGGTTAATAACCCTGGCGGTCATATTAGGTGGGGCCTCTTCTAGATCCCAGATAGATATTCTTCTGGTGTATGTGACTCCAAGGGGGAACATGTGGCCGTGCTTTTGTATTTTCTTTAGTGTTTCCTCTGCCATTTCTTCTTCGGCGTCACGGTCCATCTTCAGTTCCTCGGGCACTTCAAGATCTGCAATCTTTTGTAATTTCCTGGCCCTTATCTGTGCTTTGGTTTCTGGCTTTCTCTTTCTTTGGAGTGCTATCTCTGCTTGTGGATGCTACATTTCTTATGTGCTTTGTAGCCTCCTTATTGTCACTAATAGTCACGGTCACTATCGGCCGAGGCTTCTCATCAACGGGCTTCTCGATGGGACTCACGGGGAATCAAGTTTGTGAGCATCGGCCTCATCCCTCTTCTCATCCTTATGCTTTCGTCCATTTTCTCAACGTCTCGTCCTTCTTCTTGTTCTGTCTCCCTTTGTACTTCATCACCTCCACCTGTTTTTGTTCCTTTGCCAGCTTTGGTGGTTTGTTTAGTTTTTACACCTTTTCTCTGCATCTCTCCCAGCAGCCATCTGCTATCCATTACTGCTGGCATGTTGCCTGAGATCTTCGCTCTTACAATGTAGGACACGGAATTTTTGGACATGTCCATTGCCGCTCGCAGAATACCGAATCCTTTTAGGATCTCTATCGTGCCTTTGATATCCGCTTTCTCTCTCATAAGATGGCGGCGGCCAACCCTTTTTCTTGGCCGACAATTGCACGGTCCTTCATGCCGGACTCCATCATTGAAGGCTCGTAGCCTTCGCCAATCCATGCAATAGAGATCAATGTTGCCGGTGGCCGGATCTTCCATCAGGTGCACCAAGAAAGTCAAGTCTTCCTTGTTTCTTGACTTCCCTCATGTTGACAATGATACCCATCTGGGCCACGGCTGAGGCTCCTTCTTCACCTGCACCTGATTTGACAAGGAGGCAAAGTTCTTGCCTCTTGTCTCCCTTGGTTGGGTCTACACCTTCAGTCAAGGGTATGGCTCTAACGATCTCCATACACCAAGATCTTCCAGTGAGGACTATGCTCCTCGAAGTCACCACGTTCCATTTCTTCTCGCGATGAGTCACGCGAGGTAAGCATGGTGAGAAAAATGGCATGTGCTAGAAAGTTAAAACAGCAAACGGCATTTAGACTAAATGGCGCAGGTGCGCCATTTAGAGTAAAAGCTAAATGGCGCAGGTGCGCCATTTAGATGGCGCAGCTGTGCCATTTAGACTAAATGGCGCACCGCGCTTATTTAGTAAATGATGCGCTTGCGCCATTTAGATGGCGCAAATTGTGCCATTTAGATAAATGATGCAGTCATTGCTTATTTTAGTCTAAATAGCACACTCTGGCGCTTTTTGTTCATATAAAAGCTAAATGGCCCCATTTAGCTTTTTATATGAACAAATGGCGCAAAGCCATTTAGACTAAATGGCGCAAAGGCGCCATTTGCTCTATTATGGGTCCTTCAAAAGCAAATGGCGATCGTCATTTAGACTAAATAAGGCTTTCTGCCATTTGCTCTTCTATGAGTCCACTTCTACAAGAATATTAACAGACATTATGGAAATGGCGCGCCTGCGCCATTTCATAAACTATAGGAAGAAAGGCTGCTACAAGCCAACCCTCTGCTAATGAAATGGCGCGTCCGCGCCATTACAGACCTAAGACACTACAAATCCATAAGAATAGAAACAACAGATACTAACCTGAGCCTGGCTCCTGGATTTTGATCGAAGATTGCGCCATTGTATAAAAGTATAAAAGTACAGGACCGTATAAATCCTACTCCACTTTTTCTCCGAGCGCTCCCGGATCAACAGGCGCTAGAGAGAGAAAATGGTTGAATAGGAGAGAGAGTGTGCAAGGCGCTAGGCGCTGGCGGAAGGCGGAAGGCGGGGGCGGGAGAAAATAACAATGAAATTGAAAATGAAAATTGGACGGAAAGAAAAGAAAAGAAAAGTCGGGGGAAAGAAAAGAAAAGCAATTTTACCCGCCCGCCCGTCTCTTCAAATTTGCGCGCCCGTCCGTCTCTCGAAATTTTGAAAATTTTGATTTTTCCCGCCCGCCAGTCCGTCTACAAATTTTAAAAATTTTGAATTTTCCCGCCCGTTCGTCATTATAAATTTTAAGTAGTTTGAGTCATTCCGCCAGCACGCCTGTGTCCCGCCCGCCCGCCCGCTCAAATTTGAAATTTGAATTTGCCCGCCCGTATTTTGAACTTTGAATTTGCCCGCCCGTCCACTTCATAATGGGCGCCTTTCGCTGTCTGCTGTCAGGAGGCAGACATGGTCATTAGAAGGCGCTATAGTCGACTCCGACGGTTGCGATTTTATGCACCTCGTCCTCGTTTCAATATTCGTAGGTATTTGCGCCTGAGATCACTTGGTCGACAAAGCAGGGCGCTTCTCCGACGTCTATTCCGTCTTAGACGTTGGTTCCTTAGTCGATAGCAGCAGTCGCCAGCTTGGCCGCTTGTCTTTCTTTTGCAGCCGCTTAGCCCTTGTCTTCATTCTTCAGGCGCGCGGCTTCGTTCTTCAGGCGCTCGGCTTCATTCTTCAGGCGCTTGGCTTCATTCTAGTGGCGCTCGTCTTCATTTTTCAGGCGCTTGTCCAGATTCTCCAGGCGCTTGTCCAGACTTGTCCAGATTATTCAGGCGCTTGTCCAAATTCTTCAGGCGCATTCTCTGATATGGCAGATCCTGAATCGTCAATGACCTCCAGGTTAGAGGCTATTCAGTTCTAGTATGTTAAATGTTTTAGTATGTTTAATGTAGGA
Source organism: Isoetes taiwanensis (assembly GCA_021234155.1). Lineage (NCBI taxonomy): Eukaryota > Viridiplantae > Streptophyta > Lycopodiopsida > Isoetales > Isoetaceae > Isoetes > Isoetes taiwanensis. Next base: position 2,073,789 of record JAJEKV010000037.1, read on the forward strand.
TGTAGGATGTTAAATGTTTTAATATGTTTTAAGGGTAGATCTTCTCTATCTTGTTCAGTAGATAAGTTCTCAACAATTGATGTCTTGCTGAATCTTGTAGTAATAGGAATCCATAACTCTAGCTATTAGATATAGCATTTAGATTAAAGATGCCATTTACCTGTCAATGGGCCATTTTCCTTAAAATGGAGCAGTAGCGCCATTTTCCTTGAAATGGAGCAGCTGCGCCATTTTCCTTTAGATGGCGCAAATTGCCATTTTAAAGGGAATGGCGCAAATGCCCATTTCAAGGAAAATGGCGCTATTGCTCCATTTTAAGGAAAATGGCCCAGGTAAATGGCGCAGCTGCGCCATTTAAAGGTAAATGGCGCGACTGCGCCATTTCGTAAATGGAGCAGCTGCGCCATTTGTCTCATGTCGTATAATTTCTTTCACATTTCCGCGCTATTTTTACTAAGTATATGTCATCGAGGCTTGCATGTCTTTAACAAGTATATATATATATATATGTGTATTGATTCTCACAGGAAAAGGCCCCTGCGTAACCTTGTCGATGGGGATGTGGTAGTTGCCAGGGGACATGAATTGCATAGAGGCCATCTCGCGATGGCGAACATTCCATGGTGCAATGTGGTCGGAGGTCACCGGAAGCCATAGTGCCCACCCATGTGCTTCCCATTCCGGTGTGAGGGAGCGGATAACATTGCCGGGCCGCGGGGGGACATTTATCGAATGGCCTCAAATCAAGTGAAATAATCGTGAAGGAGCCCCAACTATGTCATCGGAAACGCCCCGATAATCGAAACCCCAACTTGCCTAGTAGTCCCTCCACAACATCATCGACTTCGGTGTAATTCCACTCCGGCCCTTCAAACAATGGCGGCCACGCAGAATATGGTGAACCTTGTCAAGAATAATACCGTGGGTTGGTAAGGGTGTCTTGGTGAATAGAACTTGCATCCATGGGAAGAATGTTGACGACTCAACGTAGCGAAGGCAAGTTACCGAGGTCGTGGTGCCTACCCACATCCTTCCGATTCCATGTGATGGCGCCGACAACATTGAAAGAGGTCAGGGCACGTTTATCGAATGGCCTCGGTAGGATATAAGATATCCCATTGATTTAGCTTACTCCATCATCGACCTCGAATGTAGAATCAGAGAGGCAAAGGTCGATGCGATGAAGAAATTGATCCTACAAAGGGATCTAGGTACACGTTTTCCTCGCAGGGATAGCATCGATGATGATGAACCACCACTTAGTTTCTCAAGAACCCATCTCTTGGATAAGCATTGCCACATTCTTCATGCATGTGACCGAAGTAAATATGTAGAGGCCATAATTGTCTTGATGATCCCCGGATGCTTTGACGATGAATTTTTAGGAGACTCAAAGGTGGGGCTCAGGGAAAAGATCCTTCCCCGCACTAATTACGAGGGATCTCAAATGTCATGCTTGTGCGAAGGCCGGCCAAAAATGCACTTGTACAATGGGAAAATAGCGATGTGATGTTTGCAGGATGGAAGGACCCATCTCACAACATCCGCAAGCTCGAGAAGCTAAAGAAAATAAGGATATGGAAATAGAATCATTTGAGGACAACATTCAAAGCTCAATTCAAACGAAAAAGGAAATATACTTACACACATAGGATTCCAAGACAACCCAAGGGAAAGAGCAAAGAGGAAAGGCTATGCTCCATAACTTCAATCAATAAGTTCATGAAGTCAAGTCTTTGCAAAAATACTTGCAACAAGAAACTTACCAAGCATGATCAAGTACGTGAATTAAGAAAAGAATTTTTATCCCAACCATACAATGCAAGGGTTACATTTTTTTTTTTGCGCCTTTGAGTGTGACTTACACACAGAGAAACAAGAGGACGGGATAGTGCTCAAGGGGATGGAATTAATGCATTTGGGTGGCGATGGCTTTAGGTATCAGTCGACCAACATTTTACAATTGGAGAAACAGATTTGAAGCAGGTGCAAAGGTAGCCGAACATGGTAATATCGGGCTCTAAGAAGCCTAGATCTTCTACATTGGCCAATCAATGTGTGCTAGATGATTCATTCAGAGAATGCCGAAAGTATTCCCCATAGGAGCAAAAAAAGAGGTAGAGATGATGTAAGAGAAAATGTACGCAAGCTTCCTTCCATTCTTAATAAGAAGCTTATACATAAAGAAGTTGGTGCAGTCGTTGAAGAGCTTACAGGAACAACTGTAGCCTTGAACTCTTTTTATAGTATATGGAAAAGAGAATTTCCGATGTTAGCATTGCAAAAAATACAGCCTTCTCTAAATGCAACATCCGGCGTGGTAATTAAGCGTAAACTGAAAAAAAATAAAGATACGAGAGAGAGACGAAATCTTGCAATTCAACGTCGGTCTCATATGCTAGAGCAACGCTCTTGCGTCAATAATATTGGCATTGGAGAGCATTGTCACAAATGGTCTCACGAAAATCATCTATGTATAATACATGATAAGATGGATCAGTTTAAGACTTTAGTGCCTAGAAGTCATCATCTAGCAAAATCTGTATGGAGAGGTGATCGCTTGAAGAGCAGCGGTTTGACAGAGCTCGACTCAAGGGCACCCCGGTGGTCGTGCCTATGGTCATTTCTCACTTGATTTATGGAAAGATGATTCAAACTTCCACATTGGTTCACTTTCTAGGATATTGCATAACTTGGAATTGGTACAAGAGGACAAGATAGGTGACTTATGTGGAAGTAAGCCTGCAGATTGCAAATGGATGCAAGCGAAATAAGGATACCAATCCTTTGAAGAACAAACTTGCTTCTATGGCGTAAGTATTGCCAAGTGCTTCAACTACAACGAATCCTGAGGTGTTCAACCCTCTCCCCCGAAATCTCTATTTGCAACTTGATAATGCATCAGGGCAAAACAAAAATAGGTATGTCTTTTCATACTTATCTTACTTGACTTGGCTTAAGGTCTTTGATGAGATCCAAGTGGGCTTTATGATGGTCGGCCACACCCATGATGATATTGATGCTTTATTTGGGAATTTTTCAACCTTGATGAGTTCATCGGATGCTTTGACACTACCAGAGCTACTTTACTTGTTCAGCAAGTGCAATGCAAAATCTCCAATTCCATACTTTATTGATGAAGTTCCAAATTGGAAGGCTTTTGTGAAGGGATTCATCCCTGATAAAGGCCAACGCTTGGTTGGGCATACTGAACCATTGCTCTTCAAATTTAAGATGGCAGGAGATTGGCCTGTTATGCAATACAAAATGCGTCCTACACATAAAGAGTGGCTTCCAGCAGATTCTCCAGGAGCTAGAATGTGGAAAGAGGATGAACATGGTCAGCCAATGATACCAAGTGGTGTGCCACAAAATATTCCTCCTAGACCAACATTGAAAGATCTTCCAGGGTTGAAGGATAGCATCAACAAATACATCTCCCTATGGAAGGACATATGTAAGAATCAAGAAACTAGCTTGTTTGCAAGGCAATACACGGCAAGTGTTGAGTATTGGAGCCAGCTTCTTATCTCTTTGGAGGATGTTGCTCCAGGACGTCCTCAAAATGATGCATTTTGGCCACAAACAAGACAAGCTCCTCTAGAACAAACAACATTTGTTCCAGAGGTCGACGTATCTGCCTTGGTCACGCGACCTTTACCATCTTATTGTGGCCCGTTAGATGGCCGTCCAGTGTTGTCTCTTGAAGAGTTTGATCCTCACGTACATGTGACAAAGGATATGTTTGTTCTAGTCAGACCTGGAGATGATAACACTGCCACTTGGTTAGGATATGCAGAGGAGAATGCTGTTCTTGATCCAGAATCTACATATTTTGGCCATATATTTGTATCGTGGTGGAAGCCTACTGGAGGGAACTACAAAGACTGCTTGACTAAGCGTTGGCGGCCTAATCCTTCCGATCCTTCAAGGTACGAAAACTTAGATGCTATTCATTATGCTTGGGATGCCAATGGCAAGAGGCCGAAAAACAAAATCAAATTCAAAATATATTGTAGACATGTGGAAAGACATAGCACATTTCTCATCTTAATACATGAGATCTTGTACTTGTAATACATATCTTTCATCTTAATACATAAGATCTTGTACATTACTATATTTGTGATCATATATAACTGCTTACATCTTTAATATATAAATGCATACATGATTCATAGATAAGATGGTCAGAAGTGCTTATATGTTGAACAGGTGATTCATTCATCTTCAGGATCTGTAGTAGTGATCCCTGATATCTCATAGCTCATGCGCTCAGGAAGCCAAATCAGATGGATCATAACACGAATTGACGCAGGGCAATGAATCTCAGCGCCCAAAGCTTTTCTTTGCAGGTAGGGATCAAGAAGAAGATGCCTGTCTAGGCAACCAACAAGATCAGAGTGGCTCATTGAGCACTTGATCGCCTCGATGTAATGAACAGAAGAAGGCAAATAATCTATGGGAGATGAATGACCTCCAGCCCCGAATGGAGCTATTTTTATAGTGAAGTAAAATTATTGATGTGAATTATTGGGGTGGACTGTAGCGCCATCATTGAGCGTATACAAGTATCATGTACTCGTACAGGTATGATTCTATCATGTACTCAGATTCTATACATCAACTAATATTCACTATGCTTATATTATATATATTCTTAACAGGTATACATATCATCGATGATTCACTCATCATTGCTGCTTGACTAATATAGGTGTGATTGAAATTAAAGACAACTTGCATAGTTCATAGGTACTCATGTCATTATTATATCCTTAGCAGATACAGATTCACTCATCATCAACATCAAAGCACGTGATGCTATTCAGCTCATAGATCTCCTGATCAGGAAGCCAATAAAGGTGGACCTTAACACGAGTGAGCTTCTTGCAAGCACTCGCAGGACCATCTGCTTTGGACTGCAGCCATGGATCAAGTTTGATACCATTTCTGTAGCATTCACACAGATCATTATAGCTAAGGTAGCACCTGAAGGATCGGATGTTCTCTGGACGATCAGGCAAGGAAGCCATGGGAGATGAATGAGCTCTACCACCGGATGGAGCTGCTTTTATAGTGAAGTAAAATTATTGATGTGAATTATTGGTGTATGGAGCCATTATACGAGTACCATACAAGTATGTATATGATCCAATAATTTCTATGTATATACCATCAATAATTTTGGTGGGTATATACCATCAATAATTTTGGTGGGTATAAATATACATCAAATTGTCGAGTGCAGCAACATTGGCCTCCGTCTAGCTATGACGTATTCTGGTCTTGAACGTGATTCTATCTATCACTTGCAAGATGAATCATGAGGACTTCAAGCGGTGCCGCGAGCGAGATATACCGCTTGAAGACTGGCTCACCACTGTTGCTCTCAATCCTCGCCATTATCCTGATCCCGTCGATGTTATCATCCATCTCCTGTGGAATAGGGAGTATCAAATGTTCATGATCGAAAGGATCTCTGAGCGCCTACGCTGGTTCTCTGATCATTCGAGTAATAGTAGAAGAATAATAGTACTTGTTATCTTATTGTAATCTGGTTGTGTTAGTATACAACAGGTATACATAACCTTTTGTAATACACATAACCGTACTATAAGTAATAGTAGAAGAATAATAGTATTTGTTATCTTATTGTAATCTGGTTGTGTTAGTATACAACAGGTATACATAACCTTTTGTAATACACATAACCATACTATATGTATTGAGGTATACTAGTATGCAACAGGTATACATAACCTTTGTAATACACATAACCATACTATAAGTATTGAGGTATACATAACCCTCCAAGGTATACTATATAAAAATTATTCCAACTTGTCTTCAGAATTCCAACTTTAATGAAACTCTGCTTTCATCGATTATTCATTCTGGTTTGCCTAGTTGCTTCTCCGTCAAGGTTGCAGTCTTACCTGTTGAATCCCCTCGATTTGATGGCTTAGACGTTGTTGTGTTCTATGGTGCTATGCTGCCTTCTAGTCTTGTGGTACCTTCTAGTTGCACTTAATCATACTCCACAGTTTTGAACCTCGTGTTGCATCTAAGGAGCTCGTGGAAGTACTAGCAATTCTCTAGCTTCCAGTTTGTGGCATTTGTCCCTCAATACATGTGCGTCTCCCTGGCGAGTAAAGCCTCATGGCTCTTGTCTTTGATTGCTTTGCTGTCGGGGATGATGTACCCTTATATCTGCACAGCTTGACCCTTGAGTTGAAGAAATTTCTGCCCTAGATCTACTCTTGTCCTTGAATGGCCTGGCTGTCTTGAACTCTTTTTTTTTTTTCTGAAGGTGCTTTGGTTGCTATCCTTGTAAGGTGTCGAATGCTTCTATCTTGAGTATTGAGGTCTGTCGTGTCGGGGATACGTTTGGCGTATTCTCTTCTAATTGTTGGTAGGAGTACTTGACGAAAGCATCACCTAGTTGTTGAATGAGCATAGGCATAACCCATCGCTGCGACATCTTTCATAAGTGTATCTCCATCTAGCATGCATATGTAGTCAAAGTGATGGAGACCCTCGTTCTAAACGCTTTAAGTAGGGCTCCAAGCGCATTCTGTGAGCAATGGACCAACCATCATTCAATTAAATTGGGATTATGTCTATTCCAAAATCGCGCCGTATAAGCCTTTTATTGACCATTATATTGAATTAACCACACTTTTGCACTGAGTTCATTTTCGGGCTAGGAAGATGCATTTTATGTTGAAATGCAAAGGCATCCAAATATTCGGTGCAAATGACCCATATTATGAAAGAATGTTGGCAATATAAAAAATAGGAAATTGCTTATTAATTCAAACAATCACCGACGACAACGAAATCTAAACATTGAAATTGTAGTGTTTTACGAATAAATAACAGCAAGCAAGTTGCTACAAAACAGAGATTTTCAAGGGTCAAATCGCGCATGGCGCAATTTTATTCGCATAAATAACGTATTATAGTGGAACATAAACTTTAAAAACTAATCCGAATCATCGTCGGCCGGCCGCAGCGGTGTCTTTGAGATCTGTCGATCATGAACAAACCATGCTCGGATTCCATATAAGATGGATTACAACATCAAAGGGATCGAGGATAGAAGCGGGGCCGGGATTCATAGCAACGACATCAAGCCGGTCCCGAAGTTCTATTTCTAGCTCATGGCACTGCAGAGGTCCGCATGGTTCATCGGCGGTAATAGAATGTGCCATAATAACAAGCTGAAGGCAGAATCCGAAGCCGATGGTTTGCCAATTTCATGCATACGTATTTATAGACACCTAAATTATTGACGGTATATACATACAAATTATTGCAAGTATAGCAAACCATACACATAATATAAAAGAACAATACGCATACCGTAACCAATAATGCTGATATAAGAACACAATATATATTCGAAAGAGGTTTGGTGTAAAGTATATTTCATATTCAAAACTTTTTGGAAAGTGTATTTCCTGTATACATATATATATCAAAAAAGTTCCCTTCTAGAACGATCTTCTCTAGGTCCCTGTCTATTTCCCCTGTCCGATTAAGTTGCAGGTATAGTGTTTGTATCTCTTCGATAGTTTTTTCTGTAGCTATTTAGGTGCAAGATCTTGACAAAACGGGCGGGGAAGTCATCTTTGTCAAAATCTTCGGGATGATAGGATGGTGGATTTAGTGATGTGTGTGATTGAAGCAACACTTCAAGGCGTCATCATCAACTATAATGATGTCTTCCTTCTCCTGAGCATGAAGTCATCCATCATGTCGCTCAAGCATTTCACAAATATTTTTTTTTACCAGTAGGATCCTTGGGTTATTGAATGACTTACATTTGCTCGATCCCAAACGGATGCCCAATCTCTATGTAACTTCGGGAACTACTCTCTCAAAACTTCACAGATATTTCTATTCTCCATCGGCGACCAAATTGCTGCAACGAAAATAAAGTGAAAGCTTGGTCTAACATCTCCTTCGGTCTGGTGTGGATATACCCATTTAAGTATATGTCTCAAATGGTTTACGTGCATACCATGATAAAGGGAATTGTGCTTTTAGGTAACGTTTTGCAGAGCACTCCATTCAAATCGAACACCAGAATTTTGGAGGAAACTGGATTAGGTCTGTAATAATAAAGCACACACTTGTGAGACAAGGAAAAAGAAAATTGAAATCGCGCCTGGCGCGATTTTCAATTCTATTTGAAGAATTGAAATCGCGCCAGGCGCGATTTTCATTTCTGTTTGAATCACATACCTTTCTGGTTCCTATTCAACATCCGCAATAAGGTGCTTACTCTCGGCTGTCTTCGGTCTGCCAGAAGTGTCAGCCACATCACTTAGTGTTTGAACTATGGTTGATACTTCATTACTCTTTATGCTAACCTGACTCGAGCTTTCCGAATCCACTATATCATCTAGGATTTTGTCTTCTTCGTTTGCGTTACCTACATCCACTTCAGTCGGATTTTCCAATGTGATTGGAATGATAGGCATGCTCTCGACCGCATAGTTAAGCTGCTGCTTGTCGATATTCTTCTTTATGCCCTCTAGATGCTTTCTCATTTCTTCCCGCTCTGCAGCCAGATCTGGAGGTAATTCGGACTTAGAGGTGGAAGCTTTATTTTTTGCACTACCTATCGGACCCCTAGGTGCCACCTCTAGCACTTTCTCGAAAAAAATATCAAGGAAGTCCTTGGCTTGACCATCAGAGACCATACTTTGGCATTTCCTAGCTAGCTTCAGAGCTTCCGCCCGACATAACCTCCAACATGAAACTCCCAACATGTAGACTCTAAAGGGCGAAGGCTTCAATCGAAAACTTCGAAGGGCCAAAGAAAACCCGTGCTTATTCAGCCTCCCCCTTATCGCCGTCCCGGTAGCTCATACTTGATTGGTGAATTAAGGGCCGGTCGTCGACCAGTTTTTCTTCTTCCTCTTCCTCTTAGTCCTCTTCAAAGTCCACATCCACATCTGCAGTCTCCTTCCCTTTGTCTTGACATTGGATTCGACATAAAAATATTTTTCAATAGGGGTTCATCTAGCCGATAGCACTGCCAATCAATCTTCTCACCTTCTGGTTTTCCCTTGAGTCTTTCATATTCTTTATCATCCATAATGGCTATCATAAGGACTAGCACATGTGAGATCTTACTTTCGGTACTAAACTCACTATCTTTGTTTTCATCTATCATTCTTTGCTTGCCTCATCACTTTAATGCATTCGACATCATTTGCGGCAGCTAGTGCATATCGTGGGACATGTCGAGTGGCAAACCGTCACGCGATAGTATAATGCATCTCGGTCGTCAAACCACCGCATGTGTTGAAGAAGGTGCTGTAATCATCCTCAGGTCCATCTCGTGCCATGGCTATCAAGAACAAATAGAGTGATGTCGGTTGGCCCTTCATCCACCTCGGCATGGCACACTTATAACCGATGGACACCTTATAGAAAAAAGGAGACTCCTCTTTACCGTCTTCTTCACCAAAGCAACTTTTCTTTTTAGGTCGGGGCGCAACTTTTAGTGTGTGAATCCCCTTAAGAGTTGCCACATTCTTGGCCTTTTGTTTGCTTCACAAAATCTTTTGACCAAAATACATATTTTTAATGTCATCATTAGATACGTTGTACTTTTGCATTAAGCCTATCTCCTCGATAACATCATGTCTCCCGAGTCTTTTGCGTTCTCTTCGCCAAATGACTTTTTTCAGGGACTTTCATATTTTTATCGATTCGCATGCATCTTGAAAGATGTCAAGTGCTTTGTTTACAGACGTTTTCTTGTAGATAACTTCCTTTCGATGCAACTATCTAGAACAGAGATTAATTCTGCATCATCCAATCCTTGTGCCTTTCTCATTTTACGTGATATGTATATCAAAAATAGACGTATCTTCGCGGAGGAAACCCGCCATACGAATCGGCAAACTTCTTTTCCGAATAGGCGTCCCAAAATTGCTCCACTTTTCCCATACACGGTCAAAAGAAAAACAATCTTGCGAGGGCATCCTTTGGCACCGCTTTGCTCTTTCCGTACCTTTGTGCATTCCCTTTTTTTTCTTTGATCTAGTGCCTTTGGTCTTGTCCTCATTATGATTTGGCACGGTGTCCTTTCTAGTAATTTGAATTCGGCACTCTTAGATTGCCCTTATCCGGGTCGGCATTGGTTTTCCATATTCGATCCATTGGTTACTGGCGTCGCATAATCTGCTCCACATACGGTTGCAAAATATGGGCCGTTAGATAAAAAAAATAGTCGGTAGTGAAAGTAACATATAAAAAACCAGCGGTAGCGTTTTTACCATCGATTTACAAAAACGCCGCTGGGCGCGATTTCTTCATGATGACAAATTCGCGCCAGGCGCGTTTCTTGTAAATCCGTCACACAAATAACAACATAATCACGTATTTTAAAAAACGCGCCTGGCGCGATCTCTTCATATATGCCATATGAAGAAATCGCGCCAGCCGCTTTTGTAAATACGCGTGATTAAAACTACCGCGCGCGATTTGGAACGCTATGTGTGGGAGAATAAAATACCTTTTGTATAGGAATGTCTTTCCCATGTCATTCAGTAGCATGCTGATTTCGGCTAATTCTGCTGCTGTTGTTGAGCCACTGAGGAACCGGCAATTTCGATTTGAATACGATCTATAGAATAACCGATTTCCAGTTTTTGTGCTTGATCGATCAAACCTTCAGCCTCCAGCGAATCTTTGGCCATCTATTATCATGAAGTGAATATCGAGGGTTGCCAATTAAGTCTTCAAGTTTATTCCATATCAACACCTTCTTCGTCTTCATATCAAAAGGCACCACATCTGTAGGCATTGGCACCTTTTGTCACGGGTTTTCTATCATCTTTGTTGACTATTTCCATTCGCGTCTTTGCTTGTCGTATCTTCTGGCCGACAAACATGGCCTTCGTGGACTGAAAAGCACGTCGACATGGATAGGATCGCGGAAGCTAAAGGCCCGATGGATACTTGTCGACATATTTCTTGAGTTTGCTCATGGCCTCTAACTGTCTCGCTTTGTCATCATCACTAGTCATATCTGTAATGCCTAGAATGTCTGGTGTTTCCCTGGCTCTAGAACTTGCATCTTCCTTCTCTTTTAAAGCTTGTAGGTACGAACTAGTGGACGGCCTTTGTCTTGATTGCTCTTCTCTCACGGTTGAGAGACCTTCACATATTGTTTTTGGTGTCAATAGATCACCACCGACCCGATAAATTTGAAGAGGTTATCTGCGGCCTCATCCGTTCTTAGGGTTATCTCTTTAAAGGAACTGGCACTGCAGTAATTTAACTTCTTCAATACTTTTTATTTTTCTCGACCCGCTTCAAGTAATGTCTGACGGTAAGAATCGTCCTATTCTTCGCATGTGATCGAGAATACCTTGTTTCATCATTTGATCTGTTTCCTTAACTCTAGACATGAAAATCGACCGTCTTTTCCGCTAGTCTTGAAGATCTCCACATACCATTCGGGATCCCTCTCGTAGATCTTCTTCGACATGGAGGCTCTACACTGAGCCTTCATTATTCCTGTCATTATCGTCTATGGTCTACAACGTGCCAAATCTGCAAAATGATACATCTTCATCCGTTCTTGGTTTTTCGTGGATGTCCCTGGACCTCGGGAGGCTTTGCTTTTCTTTTCACATTTTTAGAAGATCCTGAAAGTTACAATCATGTGGTGAGTAATGAAATCGCGCCGAGCGCGTTTTGATAGATGCCTTACCTTCAAAAACATAAATTGTGCACAGGAAAAGTAGCAGACAACCAAAAACAATCATCTCTACATTATAAATCGCGCCGAGCGCGTTTTTAAGAGGGGCCCTACAGACACCTCTTTTATAAGAGACATACTAGGCTACAAAAAAGACTTGTCAAAAGAACTGGAGAATACAGAACAAAAGTATAAACAAACAAGTCTGCAAGAAACTATAATTAAACGGTCTACATTATACAAAATGGAGAATACAAAACAAAAACACAGTAGTAGGAGAAGATTATAACAAAAAATACACAAAACAAGGTAGTAAAAGCAGTAGAAATGACACAGAAACAATATAAAAGGTAGAAAATACACAGAGATACGCATACACAGAAAATACACAGGTAGAAAAACATCCTGAAAACCTAACAAAACAAAAACAAAAACAAAACAATTACAAAAACAATTGCAGAAATCAATTACAAAACAAAAACAGATCAATTACCTGAGGCTTTTGGTTTTATGATTTATGCGCTTGTTCAAGAAAGATCCAAAGGGATTTGTGCTTTGGGCTGTCGCCCACCTCTACCAGGCGCCCTGGCCGCCGCATCCTCTAGACGCCATAGAACTCGCAAGTGCGGATAGTATGAGACTGGGTTTTGGTTTAAACTTATATGTATGCGTTCATAATCTAGGCCGCCGATTTACAAATCAGAATTCAAATTCAAGGCCCTTTTAAATTTATACCGCCTTTAATTAACCGCCTCCGGCCCCGCCATTTACAAATTTAAATTGTGTTTTTTCTTTTAGTGCAATTTCAAGATAACAATTAATTATTAATTTCAAGAAACGATATGTGGCAATCTACTACCACCTAATCGGCCACCTACTATCGAGGCGCCAAGATCATTCCTACTATCGAGGCCAAGAACAATCGACTATCGAGGCGCCCAAGATCCGCTTACAACGCCTTCAATCCCATTCGATCGAGCCGCCTTTCAATCCCATTCGATGTCTGTGAACTATGGTGAGTGTGATTCCATTCGAATGCATTCTCTTGTTCTCTATTTTTCGTCCTCTATTTTTTCCAATGCATTCGGTTCTTTATCGATTAATGGGAGAAGAATGCTATCTTTTAACAAAGAAACTTGAAGCCGGAAGTAGGCTTATGTAAAATCGAAGATCCGAATCCATGTTCTATGTGTCATGGTGTTCCTCTTGGAAACAGATTCGTAAGATTTCCATTATAAACTGCAATTATGAAGATGAGGCTCTTCCAAGAAGACATCCCTGTGGCGATCTGAGTTGGTGAAAGCGTGGGCATTTGTAGCATGGCCAAAAAGAACGTCCCTAAAAAGGTATGTATATTTGGATATTCAAAAAAGAAAGAATATATCATAACATCTGCGTGATGTTGTGAATTTTGAATTCTGTGATGGTCTTTAGCCAGTCTTATCAACCCCATGAAACTACACATTAATGAAAATATGTAGTTTCTTGGGGTTGGTCATACTGGCTGGAGGGCATCACAGGATTCAATGTTTTCGACATTGCATATAAAAAAACATAATAAACTAATGACAGAAAAGTTTAGTGCAAAATTGCGCCAGGCGCGAGTTTGTATTCATATTCCAAACTCTTTTGCAAAAATGCGCCAGGCGCGAATTCTTTCTATCTCTACAATATGTCACACAGGCCCACTTCATCGGCCCAATACCGCAAAAAGTCCCACCTGAACCACCCTAATATGACAGGATCCTCATCTTCCCTGCGAATGTCGAGTCTTTAAACCAGAGTGTTGTATCGATCCTTGATACTATAAATCAAATCCTCGTACTTATTTGTTGGCATGAGCCTTACTAGGAGCATGAGGAGCCGCATATGTCCAGAGATGCGATGGAAGTGTTCCCATGGCCCCTGATATAGACTGTCTACTGGATTCTCCAACTCTCTTTGAACGTTTTGAACAGCACAATCAAGTAATATCTTGTACAGGGTCCAGAGTTGATGGTCGTCCAGGGGAAGTGTATTTGAACTAGAACCAGCCAGTGTATTTGAACTAGGATCAGCCAGTGTCCATGCATAAGGAAAATCCATGGCACTGGAACGAGAGAAAGTAATTAGCAAATGATATATTACTCTCCCCATAAAACGATTCTGAACATACATAATTCAAAACGCGCCAGGCGCGCTTTGTGACAAGCACAGTGCCTGGCGCGATTTGTATAGAGCTGTATGAAATTGAAAAGCCAAACTAAAAACGCGTCTGGCGCGCTTTGATTAACCTAGTGGAAAAATGTAAACCAAAAATAGAAATGCGCCAAGCGCGATTTCTCCCATTCTAACATATTATTCTAACAAAATGCATAATGCAGAATGCAGAATGCAGAATTCAAAATATAAAGCCACTCCTTGTTTAGTTCAATATTTAGTTCATTGTTTTAGTTCATTATTTAGAGCAGATAGAGGAAGAGCTAGTGAAGATCTATGATCATAGATAGATCATAGATCATAGATCATAGAGCAGATATGATCTATGATCATTATTTACTTCATTATTTTAGATCATTAATTAGAACAGATAGAGGAAGAGCTAGTGAAATAGAATAACTTCATTATTTTAGATCATTAATTAGAACAGATAGAGGAAGAGCTAGTGAAATAGAATAACTTCATTATTTTAGATCATTAATTAGAACAGATAGAGGAAGAGCTAGTGAAATAGAATAAGAGCAGATCATATAGGCAAGATCACAGAACAAGATCATAGAGCAGGATCTATATATGAAGGTGGTAAATATACTGATGCATGTAAAAGTAAATAACATGCTTTCTGTAAAATAACTACATGTAAAGAATGAGAGATACTAACCTATTTGTGTTCTGTACCTATTTATGTAAAGAATGAGAGATACTAACCTATTTGTGGTAAAGAATTGAGCCTTTGACTTCGAGCCGAAACCAAAAGATCGAAAACCAATAGCAGATGATTTGATTCGAGATGATTTGAGCCTTAAGAAGCCGAGAAAAAGCTTTAACACAAAAAAAGCGATGATTTGGAGACCGAGAAGCTTTAACACAAAAAAACCAAAGTCGAGAGCCGAAAAACCAAAAACCAAAAAGCCTACAAACCTTTGAGCCGAAAACACCTTTGAGCCGAAAACCCTAAAGCAGATGATTGTAGAAGCCGAAAAGCTCGAAAAGCCGAGTTTAAAGCATATAGAAGCCGAGTTTAAAGCATATAGAAGCCGAAAAGTCGAGATTGATGCAGATTGAAGCAGATTGCATGCAAAGATTGAAGCGCCACAGAGATTGAAGCAGATTGCATGCAAAGATTGAAGCGCCACAGAAGATTGGAGCCACAGAGATTGGAGCAGATAGATCGAAGCGAAAAAGCGATTCGAAAGGTCGAAGCGGCAGTTTGAAAGCCGAAGTTCTGAAGCGCACTGAGTTCAAGTTCAATGAGAGACGTAAAAAGCTGGAAAAGTTGGAAAGGGATTGTGAACTGGAAATAATAACTGCTTTAAAAAATTTCGTACCGCGCCATAATAACTGCCGCGAACATTTATTGCAAGGGTTATATAAGTTATAAGATTTAAGGTTAATAGTTTTAAGGTTTATAAGTTAAGGTTATTAGTTAAGGTTAATATTTTTAAGTTCATAAATAAGGTTATAAGTTTAAAAGTTTATGAATTTGAATTTAGAAGTTTTAAGTTTTAGAAGTTTTAGGCTAAGGTTATATTTATTGAAGGTTAGAAGTTTTAACCTTAAAACTTCTAATCTTAAAAGTGCTAACCTAAAGCCTTAAAGTTGTTTCTAAGGTTACAACATTTAAGGTTATTATAAGTTAATATATTATAGGTTAACTTATTATTATTATTATAGATTAAGTTATTATAGGTTATTAAGGTTATTATTAAGGTTAACTTTCATTTAAGAACATGTTAGGGAGATGTTATTTGGATATGCTAACTTACTATAGGTTTTTATGCATTTTAGGTCAATGGCATGCAAAATGCTAAATCCCCCAAGGCCCCCAATGATGGTGATCAAGGCAAGGAAAAATCCCCAACTAATGAAGATGACAAAGATGATGGGAAAGGAAAGGAAAAGACCAGAAATGAAAAGGATGAAGATGACAAAGATGATGGCAAAGGAAAGGAAAAGACCTCAAATGAAAAGGATGATGCCACAGGAAAGGAAATTGTACTTTATACTCGGGTCGATTGGAAAACAAAAGGTCAAGATCCCGCATGCATGCAAGAGAGAGGCAAGGGGAGAGGGGATTATTGTTCTAGCAGATTCTATCAATGCAAAGAATGATGAAAGATTAGGGGAGGACAGGGTTAGGTGTGGCAATCTCAAAATTATATGACAATTGGAAGGAAAAGGGTTCGGCAAACAAGAATGCCTAGCTTGTGTGAAGCAACTAGAGGTTCCAACTATTGTTGCATGGCCTAGGGACAGATATTCAACCGAGGGGAACTACACGCTTCCTATAGATGTAGAACCATTGTCAATAATGTTCACACAAAGGTAGCAAGAGGCCACTTCCAACTTTCAAACATTATCCCACCAAAAGATGTAAGTCGATTATGATTGTTCTCCTACGAAGCCCCGATGCAAAGTTAGAGGAAGTGAATGTTGTTGGGCCTCCCCGTATTAGAATGTTCACAATAGAGGAGATGGTGGTAGCAAGAGCTACATATCAGGAACATAAGTGTGATAGCGGGAGGAATTTCATGTACACCATATTTGGCTATGCAATTGTGATGAAAGATCAAAGAAGAAAAGATTCCCATTGAATGGAAAGTGGATATGTTCAAAAGCATGGATGGCTATACATGGAATTACAACCTCTTCTTGGCACAACCCGCAAAAAAAGAGACATGAAAATGGTAGTAAAATTGCATTGCATGGGAACACCGCCCCGGTAAGGCCTACCTCAAGAACTATAGCTGCAAAGGAAATATTTGAAAGATATGTGGATTTCAATGCGTAAAACATGCCACATAAGAGTAAGAAGGATGAATGGTAGAGTTATTGTTGAAAAGAGATTGCCATCCCATTGTACCCGAAGAGCATATTAGAGGAAATAAATGCATTGCTTGGGAACTTGGAGTGGCCTCTATATCCCAGCCCCCCGTTTAGTAGGCTATGGAATAAGCATTTCAAGCATGTGACCATAGCAACTTCAAACAACTTTGCCAAGTGCAATTTATGTGCTAAGCTGAAGGAGACACTAGATAAGACCGTGCAACCAAGTCTAAGGGCAAAGATAAGGGAACATATGAAGGACCATATGACGGATCAACTATCATGTAGATCAACTTATTGGATGTGGAGGACCTTATCCGCAATGGAACCTAATAACTATCTATGTATTATACATGATAAAATGGACCAACGAAGACTTGTCTTCCACAATTCAAGTACATTCCTAAGTCATGTGGAAGATCATACCCTTTGCGATTTCAATGATCGGGCAATATTGCATGGGCGCCCTCGGACCTATTATGGCCATTTCGGTTTAGAGTTGTGGAGTGATGGTCCAGATTTTCACATTGGGATCATCATGAGGCGGTGCTTCAATGGCACCCGAAAAGGAAGTTGGCCATCAACCGGTTCGCCTGCCGAACCCCTCGAGAATTACCAAAGCCAACCCCCCGAACCCAAGCCGAAGTCGGCAGGCTATGGCGGCCGGCTTACTTGGCATTCTTTGCGGGTTAAGCCAGCGAACCCTAACCCGGGTTACCTCTGCAGGAGCGTCCGTGGAGCGTCAGTGGTGCCTGGCCACCCTACCGGGTTCGCCCAGGCCCGAATCTGGGGCGTGCATGATGATGTGGCGTCGGTCGCGTCGATGGAGTGCCCCGCCACCCTAAGTTCGCCAGGTAATCCTGGTGCTGGCGCCCTGCAAGGAGCCATTATAGCGGTACCGGTAGCGAGACGTGCAGCCACCCTACCGGATTTACCCAGCCGAATCGAGAATTAGCAGGCCGCGCCAACAGCCCTTGGTTTTAAATTCGGTGGCGATCGCGTGCTGGGCACCCTAGGGTTCGCCCGAGCGAATCCAGGGCCACGCATTAATCGGCGGATTTGGTGGAGGAAATCCAACTTTTCGGTGCTTCTTGAATCAACTTTCGGTGCTGCAATTCCACGAAAAGGAATCTATGAACTTTGAGTGTAGCGTCTCGAGTATATATTCATACCTTCGAGGCGCTTTGAGTGTGTATGTGAAGCCGGTGGGCTTCGAGCGGTTCAAGTTCAGCCCCGATCTTGAAGCCAATCTCATGGCTGCAACGCCTATCCGCTCAAGTGAGTTTCTATCCGCTTGGTGGGCAATTTTTTCTTGTTCTGGTCCATATTTTGTTAAAATGTTTTATTCTAAAATGGCGGGGAAATTGCTTGATATTGTCATTTTCTCGTGGAAAAAAGCTGCCATTCTTCTTGCCCATCTTGTTACAATGGTCCGCCAGCTTGAAGACCGCCTTCGCGACGTTGTGTCCCTTCTAGCAAGAATGCTCCTCCTCCTCTTCCTCCTGTGGACATCTCCAAAGAATCCCCGCTTCCTCCTCCTCCTCCTCCTCTAAGGGACATCAGTCCCCCTACTCCTCCGCTCCTTTCACCGCCGCTGCAAACGATGAGTGAAAGGGAGCTCGATTGCTTTAACGTCCGGGCGTTCCCTCGGGGGAACGATCGTAGAATGGCTCACCGAGCCAAATAAGGATGAAACAATGTTGGATGTGCGTGATAATGATGCAAGTCGTTGCATCCAATTGTCAAGTCCTCGAATGGACAAAAACAATGTATAATATTTTTATGAATGGGAAACAAGTAGTATAATGTGTTGCTTTATAATTCATATTTGTGTTTTTGTGAAGACCCCAATGTATCTATAGCTTTGTACTCGTGCTTGTGTTCATGTTCGACCGTACCTCACTGATATCTATTCGAGATCGCTTGGTGCTAGCAAGCAGCTGCTATAGCAGAGAATGGTCGAGGTAGTCACCGACGACTCGGTCGGTGAGATGTCGATGAAAAATGATAGTGAGTATGACCTTCATGACAACGAGGATGACACAATGTTGGAGGAGGACACCGGGATAATGTAGATGACGGTGGAACCCGCCTGGTCAAGTTGCTCCACAAGTTACTCCCACCAAAAATTCCCAAGAACCGCTTGTACATGAAGTGGTCGGTGTCTACCCGACCCAGCTTCAATGGCTCCGTTTGCCCCCTGTGGTGGTTATGCCCTCAACGAAGTCCGGTATGGGTTGATGAGGCCGCCCTCAGAACACTATGTTCCCCACCGGCCGAAATAAGTGCCGCTGATCCCCTCTTGCCCCCTGGTCTCGAGAAGCGGAGGCCACCCATCGAGCACCATGTCGCTGATGTACCGATGGGCTGCATATTGTGAGGAGTTTGCGCTTGACGATGACTCCAACGGCTGGTTGTACCGGGCGCCAAGAATCGGGCCTCATAAGTTAGTCCCTTACGTGGAGTTTTGGAGCCGCTTGGTTGCCATGGGCCACTTGAATGGAAGCACCCATCGGCCCCCCTCGCCACGTTTGAAAAGATTTCGTGAGGAATGGGAAATTGGTCTCCGGCGCCATGGCATCCCACAGAATACATAACCGCATGCATGGAAGTGTGCATCGCAAAAAGTGGTCGCACCATGAAGGACAAATGACTTCAACTACGCCGAGGAGGAGACCACCGTGGACCTCCTCGAGCAAAGGGTGATTGAGCTTCAAACCACTCATCGTGTCCGCTTGGTCCATGGACATCAACGTGTCGTATGGGCGACGGGCGAGATTGTGGATGACTATGCCTCGCCAATCGATGGAGGCAACCACGCGAGAGGGACCCGGGGATAGGCAAATCGACGGTCCCACCGCCAGGGTTGCTTGTTTCGCTTGGCGACAAAGGAAAGATAATGGAAATGGTGCACGATATATCGCTAGCACCAACACACCGCCATGATCCTTTCACCAATGCGAAGATTGGTCCATGCCCGCATCCCGAACTCCTTGCGGTGTCGCACTAGAGCTTAGAAGTATTGGAATGACCCGCGTCTTTGCGCGGGGACATCGCAAGAGCACGGGGACCACAAATACGCACGACGGTGAGCCCAAATTGAGAGAGTCACATACCGCTTCACGATGGCGCAGGAGGATGTGTGGCAATTGGCCTACCGGCAGAGAATACTCGGTAAGCTCCACTTATAAATCTTTTACTATGGAACAGTGATGTTGTTGTAGATTTATGAGAATGCTTAGTTCGCGGCGAATAGTAATGAATTTGAAGTTCTCGCGCAACTTTGTCATTCTGGATATGCACCGTAAATATTTTATCATTTTATGCATCGTAGGCGGGAGTTTGGGTACGGACTGGGAAAGCCTCGAGAGCGGGATTGACGATTGGAAAGCCTCCGGGAAGGTGATTTTTCACCAGCCTTGGAATCCGCATGCTGCCGAGCCGTTGGACCGACCATGGATCCTAGTCATCCAAGATGACAGGATGTTGGAGGCTGCTGTGAGATGGAGCGCTGGCGGTGGTTGGGCCATGGATTCAACCTTCTGTACAAATCTGTGGGAAGTTTCCCCATGCGGAGCGGTTGTACCGATTGCCGTGGGGTGTGGGGTACCCGGTTTTACATGCTATGCAGCGGAGGCCGACGAGGGCACCAACGACATGCCCTCGAAGATAGCGCCACGCCTTGTCTTCGAGCCGAATGGGCACAATCGCATCGAGGTCAATCACCATTGACATGGACGGCCGTGGAGAGACGGCCTATCACCGAGGTTGTGCCTGAAGACCTAACATTGTTGGGAAGATGGCGAAAGCGTGTATGCCGACCGCGCATTGATTGTATCAACACATTGGTAACAATAGCCTCGGTTTTGCAAAAGGTTGCAGCAATGTTCTTGCATGTTGGTTCCATGCGAAGCGCGGCGCGGCAAAATATCCGCTTCCCGCCTGGCGCCGGGAGATGCTAAAGAAAGACGTGGCCTTGGCGGCCGCCGGGTTGATGATGAGCCAAATGCCAACGCCTACAATGCCCACCGGCACAATTTCAGCTTCTCTACCGGACAAAACCACATCATCCAAGGGTACTTGAATCACAACCGGTTGAATGGGGCGACGGGGATGGTAAATGGCGTAGACACAAACGGCTGTTCAACCATGCCAACGCCGACACAACAAACTACGGAGTCACACCGAAAGTTTTGAAGACTCAAACCTTGCGCAGCAGTAAAGTCAATATAAGGATGTACACACTAGTGTCTCATCTCATTGGTTTTCCTGACGGACGATGCCACCGGAGGCACAATCCTAACTCTCGGTGCGAAGAAAGATGGAGTCTTGGTAAGTACAAAGGGTGTAACTCTCTCTCGTGTGTTGGCCGTAACCTCTCTTTTCCATGCAGCCGAAGTTTGGACGCTTATAGCACGCCAGCCATATCCAAAGAGACATGCTGGTGCTCACTCCATTATCCAATCATTGCACGATAACCCCAACGCCATCCCGGCTGGAAGATGCCGCAGACGCCGTTATCTATGGCTAGCCACCAATCGGAGGGACCGAGATACACTCGGCATATGAGGATGCGATATTGCGACGCCCATGCCCTCATCATGCCGTGTGCAAACATCTCATAGCGGAGACTATTTCCTTACCTCGCAGCCACCCCGCATTGTACAATGAGCTATTTCCCAACCGACAATTCATTCCGCCCATGCCTCCGCTGACCGCCGCGCACCAATGAACGACGCGCCGATGTCCTCATGCCGCTGCTACAACAATGGGATGCGTTGCTCATGGTCGAACGCCGACCGCAAGCCACTATGCAAAATGCTCATGCTCTTGACCCGTGAGATGTGCGTGAAATTATATCCAAGGTTCGCAGCAGTGATACGATTCTATAGAGACGCAGCCGCCCCCGCTCACGCCTTTCATGGCGGTTACGATAGACGCTTAAGAACATGCCCGCAGTGGAGTCCACGGATGGCGTGCAAGGCCGACCGCAAAATAGGGACCAACCACCACGACCTCGGCGACGCGAATGAGAGGCCACACAAAGAAATCCGATATGCCATCACTCATAGCATTGTCACATAAATAATGTCGCATATAATGTTACATACATGATTACATGATTACGGAGAAAAGCTTCTAGCTAGATAGATCCCAAACAAAGACTAACAAAGGACCACCGAAGTCTCTGTTGGTACCAAGACACCCTACAATAAAGCAGCCCGACTACTACGGGCCACTTCACTCCTAAACAAGCCGACATCGCCCGGGCCAACCAGCCCCGCCATTCCAGATAACAAGATCCGCCGGTTTGCTACACGCCCCGCACGAGGTGGCGATGATGAAACCAATGTGCATGCCATTGTATTGTTGTCGACCAGCAAATGGCACAATGCAATGTGCGCACATTTGAGGCAAAACCCCATCGGATGTAACCCGGCCGGTGCCCCCATTCGCCAAGACCCAAGCGTCGCTACTGCATAAAGAGAGTGGCAGTGTCGATCACTAGTGGCGGCACGCTGGGAAAGACAGGGGGACTAGAAACACTCACGAGCTTAAGCGCTGGTAGGTTGATGCGCATCTCGAAACCCCCGCCGCGAAGGCATGTTGTTGAAGTACCACCAGCCCACGGATCGCCATCTCCGAGGCCTAGGGCGAAAAGCGCACGCCGGGCGGATCGTATGAGAGCAACAAGCATCCAATGACCAATCGCACACGCCAAAGATGTATGACTTTCGCTTCCCTTAAGTCGAGGATTGCCTCGAATTGAAAGTAAAGCAAAGAATCGAGTACTTACCTTGTGACGATGGGCCAGAGCACCAGACGTAGTGCACCCCAACCGATGATGCTCGGTGAAGAAGGTGGGAGACGCACTCCTCTGGAGGGGACGTTTCCCGACACCGATCGAACATAGTCGTGATAGTAATCTGGGTCTATCATCAACAGCACACGGCGCCTCTCCAAGCATCCGCCGCAACACGCTACATATAAGCACACGCCAAATATCGATTTTGTCGATCCATACAAACTAAACATAAACCCGACACGCACCTCATCAACACTCGAATGTGCCCCTCCTCCCACCGGCCCATCGTGGGCGACGCCGAGGAGGTCGATGTTAGCCGTATGCCGCATGCTGGCCCGGCGCCCTCTTGCAATATCCAAGTCGCCGCACCATCTGACGCCCTGCTCGCAACCATGGCAAGGTGTTCGGTGATCTGCTGGCCGTAAAAGTGCGTGAACACCCTAACCTCTTCCCGTAAAAGGGATCAAGATGTAACCTAGCCGGATCTCGTAAGTGCTCGAACCGTGGCCGACCGCCTGCGGGGTCGGTGACCATCCTCGAATGGGTACACACACCGTAGCTCCAGATGGTGTGCCCGTCGAACTCTCCAAATAATGGTACATGAAAAACCGGCGTTTTCGGGTCTCTTATCCATGCCTCCGCCTCCTCGACATTGCGATCAAAGGAAATGGGGAAGTCAATGTGTGCCATGCCCGTGCACCGCCATCGCCGCCCTCATGATATCATCGAGGACCCGGCGACCCCCTCGGTAGGTCAGCTCCCATCACCGCTGCAGGCGCCCTATGGAAGGAGGGGTGGCCATGTACGTGATCGGGCCGGCAAGCCGACGTGTCTCATGACCGGGGCGGATCCGACGTGGGTCCCTACCTCTGACCGAACTCTTCCCTCGTCATGCCTCGGCAAGCCACTCACCTCCCGCAATGGAGGGATCGGTTGGAGTGTGGATGCTCGTGGCAAAGATGACTCCGCCAGAATAACTTTGGCTAAGACTCCCGTATCCCCGTGGAGCTCAGCCTAGCAACTCCTCCTCTCGTGGTCAAATGGCCACCGATCCTCAATGCAATGGCCCGGTCATTGAGCATAGCATGTGCGGTCCGGGCTTTCTTCTGGCTGAACGCCACTGTGCCACTAGCTCTTACTCTAATGCGACCTTCATGATAGGTCAGATCCTCCTCAAGGCCCCTTTGTCGTGTCTTGGCCTCATAAAACATGGCGTCCGGCCCCTCGGGAAGGCATCTAGGGCCGCCTCGAGGGTAAGGGACATCTTGTAGGGCGCATCGTTGTTGCTCCTTGTCTCCTCGCCTCTCTATGTCTCGCCCAGCGGCCTCCATCATACGCGGCAGCTTTTGCGGGGATCTTCTCGACGTTTTGCAGCCCCTCTCCCGCCGGACACCACTCTTCGCACTTCACGGGTTGCACCCCTTGGCCCTAAATGTTGCCTCAGGCCACCATTGATCTGCATGGTGGCTCGATGGTGGCCCCAAGCTCCATCATGGTCAATCCCGGAACCGGTCGCGGCGACTTCTATCCACAAAGTGTGTACACCTGTGTGTTTGCAGTAAATCCAATCGGGCCGGCAACGGTGTGGGCCCGACCGCCTTTCAACAGACGCGGACTACAAGACTGTGCACCAAATGCCATGGTATTCCCCGTCACAAAACAAATACTAAGTTAACAAGCACACAAAACATACCTAGCTGATAAGATAAAGCGCTTGGGGTACCATTCAACAATGCTACCGAGCGCGTCGGGGACATCGCCGCCTGGCAGCCAAATGGCAAGGGACGCCATCCATGCCGACCGGGAATCGCCTCCTCTGAGACATGGTCTCCGGCGGATAAATGTAGATTGCTCAAATAGATATCTCAATTCCGTGTGATTATGAGTCGACGGGAGAAGCTTAAACAAAGAAAAAGGAAGGCTTAAATACTTGTTTTAACAAAGCTAAGGAGCCACGCTTCTCCAATCGATCCAACTACCGGAGTTGCTTCGAGCTTCTTGCTTCGTGAGCTCGTTCTAGAGTCGCACAAGGAGCCGCCCGAAATAAGCGCAAAAATTTTCTAGAAAAAAATTTGCCTACCATTGTTATAATCCGTGGCCGGATCTAGGGCCGAGGGCACAATTCCATGGGCCCGATGCTCACGCTCACGGAATCTCGGTGACGGCCGATACTCGCCCGCCCGGCCCACCGCCACAGACGGGCCAGATTCCAGACCGGTTCGCCTTTAAGCTAACCCGTAGCATCTGCCCACCCACTGAAGGTGGTACCCTCACCAGGAAGATCCAGACAAGCCCCGGGTTCCCGCCAGCAAACTCCAGAGCTGGTCCCGGCCAGAATCGCCAGAAGCCGCCAAGCCCGCTGCATTCGCCAAGCCCCGCAACTAACTCGGGTAGCGGGAGTTCGGGCCAGCGGTTCGGGGGGAGGCACGCCGATCCGCCATGCCCCCGACGCCACGCCACGCCCGGCCTCGCGAACCAAGTGGGTTCGCCCAAGCTTTAATTTCCCGGTTCGGCGAACCCACTTGGTTCGCGAACTTGGTTTCGAGCCAATAAAGTGGGCGATCATGAGGTGTTTAAGAAACTATGAGAAGGGTTACAATGGTCACCTACAGATCCTACATACCTAGCCGTGCACTACATAGTGTATTGTTGGATGGAACCCCTAATAATATTGAAAAGTTTAGCAAGGCAAGATTTAGGAGGAATGGACCTAATGAACATGTTGGAGCTTCAACATCTCGTGCTAAACCTCGAGATCTACCCGTAAAGCTCCTCTTGCAACTAGATAATTGTGCTTTGGTCAAAATAAGAATGTGGATGTTTTCTTTCCTATCCTACTTAACAAATGGGGTATTTTTGAAAGAGTCAATTTGGGGTTCCTAATGCCCTGACATACTCATGAGGATGTGGATGCATTGTTTGGAAAATATAGTCATGTATTGAGACAAAGAGACAGCTTACCAACTTTCCCAGCTATTGGAAATATTTCATGGATGTACAAATCCATCTCCTATAGGATCTATCATAGAAGAAGTGCCTGATTGGAAGAGTTTTGTGGATGGTTATGCTCGACATGGAAGGTCATTCTAGACCTCTTCAATTCACTTTTGGGTGAGAGAAGGATTCCAATCATGCAATGGAAAATGAGACCTTCGAGGAGAAGTGGAGAGGTGGGGCGAAATTTGGTGCGGGATGCAAATGGCAAGCCTATGATACCTCCTAGTCAACCAAAAGCTCTAAAACCAATCAAGAAGTCAAGCAATTGGGCTTGACTAAGGATGGCATCAATGACTACATCAAGCATTGGCAAACTAATTCGATGAGACTAATCGTGCATTGATAGATTATTGGAAGAAGGTGATCAACTTGTTGGATGAGGTAGACACATCCTCGGAAGAGCCGAAAGAAGGGTGGTTCCCTAAAAGTAAGTGGAAAACATTAGCCGGTGCCGACGAAGATGATGGTACCATTAGTAGCATTGTGAAGGCATATGCTCCTCCTCAACTGATAAACACTATGTTGGTCCTAAGAAGGATAGGCCAAAATATCTAGGCATGGATTGTTATGAACCTTCTACTCGACGTGGAGTGCCACCAATTTGTAGTAGTAAAACCAGCCAGATCTAGAGACCTATCCAAAGGTGGTTGGGATGGACTATCTCGGATATTTGCAAAGAAGAAGGTGATGTTAACTTCAATAAGGTGCTGTGGAATGGAATGGTGGTGTCCAAGACATCGCTTGAGTAATGTCACCGATAAAGAAAGATATTCAGATTGTTGGACAAAGAGGTGGAGGAGAAATCCTAGTGATCCCGATCTTTGGCTAGACATTGAAACCGGGCTTTGTACTGTGGACTCCAAAAACTATTCCTAGTAAAACAAATGAGTTACAATACCTCGGATGTAAGGAATAAGGTTCTCATATCCTTGGGGATGTTGGTGGAAAAATGATAAACAGTTACTATGTATCAATCACTTTTAATAAAAGTTGTGTACTACTTGAGTTTCATGATATATGATTTTGTAATTTGAAGTTAAGGTGTGAATTTATATTCCCGTGTGTGATTATATGTTAACGTCTATTCTAGTCTAAGGGCAACAAAGTTACTAAAAAGGTGAATTTAACAAAGTTACTAAAAAAGTGCAATATAAAATTTATCCCAAAATTAAGACATAATCCCAATTTAATTGAATGATGGTTGACCCTTGTTCAAGTCCTAGGTGACTCCGCTTGATGGAAGGGCATTTTCCTGCTTTACTCGACGAGGAGCCAAATTCATCCTTACTTTCCAGTTTTGTATTTTCTAGTGACCAATTTCTTTTTTAAGTTTTATTAGAATTTCATACTTACTTTTGCTAACTAATGCTTTCACGAAAATATCTAGAAATGCCTTCCAATCCCATTATGGATGTTATCATCCATAAGCCTATTCTACTCGATTATATGATCGTAGCTACTCATTCTTGCTAGCAGCTCATCCACTTGTTGCCTTCTTGAAGCAGCAAAGGTAACATTCTTTTGAGTTGCTCGGGAATCTGGGCTCCTTCTCGATGTAGAGGTCGACCTTCTTCATTAGAGGCCTCCCATTCCTGGTGGTTTTGATGGCATAGTTGACAACTTGAAACCTTTTATGTCTCTTCCCAAAAGCCTGAAGGTGATAATTGGATCTGATATTGTTGTGTCAACTCCCTCAACGTCTCTCACGTCGAGTCCTTCTCTTGTTTACATCGTGTTGCGCGAAGAGTGTTGAGGATGTGGATCGCTTCACTTCTTCGAATTGCTCGGTATTTCTGCCCCTCGATCGATTACACTATGTGAGGGAGGGAATAACAAGGGAAATATATATGCAAGACATATAGCTTACACAGTTACAAATACTACTAAAGCTATTAGGTTCCCCTGGTACCTCAAGTTGCACACATACTCCATGGCAATGTTGTCGATGTTCCTCCTAGTGCGCTGGTGTTGAAGATCTATATCCTCCTATCTGTATGTCTGTCGGCTTGAGGTCGTAGCCGCAGTTCCGGAATATGTCGGGCCATTCATCTTTCTATTGTTGAGGACACTCGTGTCATAAGGCTGATAAGTGTTGTTGTTGCCACAGGAGGTAGAGTTGTGTCCCGAAGGTGTCGTCGTGAAAAATCTAGATGGCGCAGTGCTAATGATCTTGACATGACTGGCGTTGTCTCTCATCCTGGCATTGTGCTGGACGAGTGGTCTTCTACTCAAGGCCGCTTCCCGAGTGTTTGGAGTCGAAGCTTTGCTTGGACTCTGGTCATTTCTCCCTCCTACTTGCTCTTCCATTCGAAAACTTGACCTTGGGCTATAGCTGTGCTTCTTTATTTCATCCTTTGCCAGTTAAAGTGATGGAGACTCTCGATCTAAACGCTAAACTCCTAAAAGATGACTCTAGACTCGTGTTTCTACACTATATGTGTGAGCATTCGAGATACACAATAGGCATATACACACTTTACATTGGGATTTCCATTCATCCACTTTTCTAATTTATATATGAGGATATGCTTAAATGTTTATGCTCCTTTAGGATTTCCCCTTCTCCTA
Source organism: Isoetes taiwanensis (assembly GCA_021234155.1). Classification (NCBI taxonomy): domain Eukaryota; kingdom Viridiplantae; phylum Streptophyta; class Lycopodiopsida; order Isoetales; family Isoetaceae; genus Isoetes; species Isoetes taiwanensis. Next base: position 2,101,916 of record JAJEKV010000037.1, read on the forward strand.
TCATGTTTGATTCTTCGGTTTTGCTGCATATTCCTCGTTCTGGTTGACTCCGGGTTTTCTTGAGGTGCTGCTATTATAGTTGACCTTCATGTCTGATCTGAGGTCATCATTCCAAGTTGCGAAGAATGTTCCACAATGTGAACCCTTGAGTGGAAAATGCTCCTCCTTAATATGTATACCTGCCATGTGGAGTGCGGTGGCCGCTTGGCGTCCCTACATGTGGTGTGTCATTGCGAGGTTGAAGATGTGAGGTGCCATTGATTGGTTGAGTAAGATCACCTGGTTGTTGCAGTCGGGCATTCGGGCATGCCTTCGAAGCTATGAGATGGTGCTCGGTAGGTAGATGGTGTCATTTTTCCACAGATTGAATTTGTGAGCGCGACTTCTGTTGCTTAGACTTTATCGTTGCGAGATGCCTCCCCAATGCCTGAAAGTGTAGTCATCTCCATTGCACATAGCATCGCTCCTCTAGGTTGCCTTTGAGTGGACTGTGGTTGTTGGCTAGGTCGGTCCTCCATCCTTTGGATTGGGTCCACTCGAGTCTCGAACTACTTGGCTGAAGCACTGAAGTTGTCATTCCTTGGGTTTTCAGGCATTTTTGGATCTGGAGCTCTTGTTTGAACCGACTATCCTCCTTCTTGATATTTCTCCTGATGCTAATATAGGCCTTCAAGTCGGAGATGTTCCTCCATGATCCCCTATTTTTGAAATCGATGAAAGTCGTTACCGTCTTCCTACTGGTGCAAGGGATCTAGGAGCTCGTCATGGCTGGACTTGAATGTTCTGCAATTGTCTAGCTTTGTTACACCTTTTGTTGATATTGCTTGACATCTGCTTGAGCTGCTAGGTTACGAGATCGTGGTGGTCTTCCGTCCGGTTTCTATGCACTCTTGTGTCGCTATGAATTGTCATTTCGACGGAAGATTACGCTCTCTAACTCTAGCTCGTGATGCTAATCTAGGCTTCCCCATTCGACATTCTCCTCAACCTGCATGTTTTTGCCTTGTTTTCTTCCATTTGGACTCGTGTGCATTGAGTCGATGAAGGGGTCGAGATCTTCTTTCTGATGTGAGCTCGTGGATGTGGCAGCCGGGTGCTTGACAGTCCAAAAGATTCTTGATGCAGATGATTAACATATGTCTTCCATTCGATGAAGATTGCTGATAGGCCGGTGGTGCCCTTGTACTATTCGTTTCGTTGGTAGAGGTGTTTGCCATTGTGCTTCGCTCCCTTGGATCTGCCTTTTCACTCTCCTCCCTTCGTTTGTCAGTACATCGCCTATGTTTTCAATTCTTCTCCTCGTACTCCAAAGCAAACACTCGTATATATCCTAGAGTCTAAGGGTTCAGATCAAATGACTACTTGAAGGGCTCTCCTACAACATTCTGGGCTCTATAAGCAAGTAAGATGGCTCGGGCAGTATCAGTAGAGACATACTTATATCCTTCAAGTCTATGGACATTAGGACATGTGGTTTGGCATGAACTGAGCTTTGTTTTACAAAGCGTTCATGACGTTTGGGACATACTCTAAGATCCTAGCAAAGGTTGGTTTTGGGGGGGTTCCAATACTCTACACATGGAGTGACTTGGGCAGCTCTAGACTCTAGTTCCTTTCTTAGATATCCTGGCAATAGGAAATGTCAATGTGGCCGCTAAGTCAAATTCTATTGGAAAGACAACAAAGTTAGGTAAATGTTTACGCGTCTGGCATGAGAAGAGGTGATGTACCATGCCACGTGGGCTCCAACGTGCCACCCAGGCTCCATTTTGGGAAGATGGCTTAGACATGCCACCTAGGCTCCAACATGCCAAGGTGGCTCAAATATGCCACGTGGGCTCCAACATGCCACCTAAGCTCCAACATGCCAAGGTGGCCCAAACATGTCACCTAGGCTCCAACATGCCACCTATGCTCAAACATGCCAAGGTGGCTCAAACATGCCATGCGGGCTCCACCATGCCACCTAGGCGTTAAAATGCCAAGGTGGCTCAAACATGCCACCTAGGCTCCAACATGCCGAGGTGGCTCAAACATGCCACCTAGGCTCCAACATGCCATGGTGGCTCAAATATGCCAAGGTGGCTCCAACATGGCACCTAGGCTCCAACATGCCAAGGTGGCTCAAACATGCCACCTAGGCTCCAACATGCGAAGGTGACTCAAACATGCCAAGGTAGCTCAAACATGCCACACAAGGCTGCCTCGGTAACACTTGTTGGAGAAAGGGTGGTCTTCTGCCCTTTGAAACTTGGTCTCCAGAATTCCCTTAGAATCATCAATATTCCATGAAGATTCTCATGGAGTCTCCAAGATCCAATAGATCCCCCAGATCTCTTAAGATTCTACAAGGATTCCCATATATTCTATACAGATTGGTTTAGATTCTCTAAGCTTCCCTTAAGATTCTAATATTCCTCTAGATACTTTAAGATTATATGAAGAATTCTCGAGAATCTCCTAGATTCCCTCAACATTCCATGAGATTCTACCAAGGTTCACTTAGATTCCTCAAGATCCCTTGAAGATTCAGACATTATCTGATATTCTATAAAGATTCCTTAGATTCTCGAATGTTCTATATAAATTTCACTAGCTTCTTTAGGATTCCCTTGAGATTCCCATAGATCCCCTTAGATTCCCTAAGATTCCACAAAGGGTCTCATAGATTCCCCTAGGTTCGCTAAGATTCCCATGGATCACTTATGATATCCCTACATCCTTCTAGATTTGTTGATATTCAGTCAAGGTTTCCTTACATTCCCTTAGATTTCCCATCTTTCATGAAAATTCCCCTAGGGGCCCTTGCAGTCCTTTAGATTCCCCAAATTTCATAAAGATTACCCTAGATTCTTTAAGTTATTATAAACACGGTTGATCGAGATGGGAAACTGAGCATGTGAGTTGTTTCCAGTTTCTACATAATCCGTCGATTAGCTTGAAGGGAGCTCCACCTTCAAACCCTCGTCAGCTTGGCGCATGCCACTGTTTAAAATACTATTGAGACGATCCAAAATACTATGGCCGGTAAGTTTGATACGGTCTGACATCAGGCTTTGGCTTTAACTAAAGCAAAACGTGAAGAAAAATTGGCTATTCTAGAAGATTATCTAGGCTACTAGATCTTTAAATAAGGTCATGCTATGCAAATCTCAGTGCGAAGCTTCTATTATGGGTAAGATCTCTGGAGTTTAATTTGAAGTACAATTGAATATTAGCTTATCATTTCTCATGAGCACAAACATTTTGTGAGCATTGACGTCTGTAAAGCTCATTTACTGCGCTGGCTTTGAGCATATGCGGTTTCGGTAGTATATCATTTTTGCACTAGATTGTTCTTGATGTTACATTGGGCACAAATGGTCTCAAATGACACGCATTATTCGTGCAATTAGAGTGAGAAAAATATCTACAAATGCCTCATGCGTCTTGCTACGGAATGATCATTTGTTGAAACGGAAGGTCTACAATTGCAAATGATCAAGATATGCCTTCCAGACGTGATATTGCTAGACCCTAAAAATTTTTCTTACATGTTGTTACGTTTTCTTATTAATCATCTACCTTGTTTTTTTTTTTTCCTTCGGCCGAGATGAATGGCCCAGATGGTGATCCTGGCAGTGTCATCCTATTGGTTCTACTACTTTCCCACTTCGCCTCTGTGCAAATCCGATTAGGTATTCTGTGCTTCGCCAATCCGCTCACTCTCTGCCGCTTCACTTACTCATGCCAGTTCTCCTACTCAACAAATCCAGACGTTAGTGCTGAGCAAATCGGTTCCTGCAATGGCGCTCAGGTTTTTTCTTGGCGCTCACGATTTCTTAGTGCTTAGCAGAGCAGGCGCTCAGATTTTATAGGTGTTTTTTTTATGGCACTTAGGCTTTTGTAGCACTTATTCTGTTTACAGATCAAGGTGACCAAGATGCCGTTAGCATCAACAGCAAATAGAGTGGCCGATTTCCTATTCGGCCAAAAATTGGCATGCTGACGAGCCAAGGGAGGAAGCTGCAGCAGATGCACAGCTCCTGTAAGATATTATGCTGTCCATTCAGGTTATTTATTTAGTTCTTGCTCTATGGAACAACCTTTACTTGTTACGATTCTCTGTGCAGATTATACAAAGGAGATGGCAAAGCGGCTCCTTCTATAGGGCTGGATGAAGAGAAGTGTGCAGCATGATGGATTCACATATGTAGGTTTGCAAATATGGAAAGGGTTACTTACCTTAGCATGCTGGGAAAGAAAAGCAGTGCAAAAGATTTGAGAAAAGGGCCCCTTTCAATCTTTTATTTCAAGGAGGCTATCTGGATAATACTCTGGCTGAAGGCATACAAATTCCAATGACAACATAAGAAAGATGGAAGGCTACATAAATTAGGTTAGAATGTCTCTATTATTACATGTTACATGACAGGTTATGAGTTTAATGTAGTAATCAAGTTAACATTATATCATGCATAGCTTCATTTGTACTTACTGGAAGTTTATTAGTTCTTTAAGTTTAATCTAAAATCAGTTCCTTGCATTGCAGATGTATTGTCACGAAGGAATAGGATGGGATCTTTGTGCTCTAGAAGACTTGCCACTTATTTGTATGTGAATATGCTGGAGAAACCATTACTTACTCTTTGCTCCTCGGATACTAATTGGTCTTAAGAAAAGATGTTAGGTAAGATTGCACGATTTGTTTTTCCTTCTTTTGAAAATAGCTCCAATTTGTGTTGCAAATGTGATCTGCAGCATCTGCATGTTGGCTACTATGCAAAAGAATTTTGCTTGTATTCTTGTTGTTTTGTTTTTCAGCTCTACAAATTAAAATTAGTTGTTGGACAAAATGCTTTTTAAATGCTGCAAGGTTTTAATCATAGGTAATATCCTCATTTTATGTCTCATACAAGTTCTGAAATTATTGAAATTCAAAACTCACATTTATTATAGGGTCTTTGTTAGCTGAAGGGTGACTCACATTTTAAATGTGTACTCATTTGAGAAGTTTAAATAGGAACTGACATTCGTTCTTGTTCAGGTGTCGTGATACAAGCTTGGTGGATGTTTCAGTTCAAGCATTTATGTAATGCCTAGTGGACTTCATTTGGGTTCGATTCTCAAAAGGCAATCAGGATATTCAATCACAATTTAGGAATAGCAGAAATTCAATCAGGATTTAGAAATAGCTTGAATTAGGATGAGCTATTCTTTAAGTTTTATATGCTTATTGTTTTTGTCTTAATCCAATGCATTGTTTCATTAAAACTACAATAAGAAAAACATGCCTTATTGTATGAAAACTATGCCAAAAAAATGCGTTGTTTTGGCCAAAAGATCAACCCTAAAAATTATGCGTTGTTTTTTTTTTGAGCGAAAAATTACACATGTGTTTTACGCATTGTTTTTGTCTAAAATAAAAACCATGGTAAAAATTACCCATAAAATTATGTGTTGTTTTTGTCTAAAAACCACGCTAAAAAACCACACTAAAGACCACACCAAAAAACCACACCAAAAAAGTACGCGTTGTTTCTAGCATTTTCGGAATAATAATATGCATGGTCTTTATGTGTTATTTTTTTGCACAAAAGACAGCAAAAAACTACACATGGAGCAAATTTTGGGGTTACAGTGAAGGATCAGACTCAAGGGGATTGACTGATAGCTTGGGTCTCCAGAGCTCAAAGCAGACAAAGTTCATAACAATGGACTTGGCTGGCATAGAGCATGGTCATTGGGTAGTCCACTCCATCCGTCCCTCCTGTGCATACTTTGAAGATAAGTCTTGGAGCCTGACCATAGCCTGCTGGGTGCATAGCCAAAGGGGCTACTCCTGGGTTATATCTCCCCTGGGCAGGAGGAGATTACTCTCCTCCAGAAGATGCATGCCAATTACAAGCGGGCTAGAGAGCCACTGCTCGTCTACGACTTCAACCCCATTGAAGGTGCCGCATAACCCAAGAGGTGTCGAGCCCATCCCTTGCCCACACTCAGTGGCAAGCTATTAGGCCTAGCCCATAGTGTTCCCCAGTAGACTTTACACACCAAAGGAATCAACCGTAACCAAACAAGTCTTCCTTGTCAGCCAGTCTAGCTCTGCCACCATAGCGAGGCAGGCTCTTATGCACAGGCCGCATTAATTGGGAATTAATGGGCAAATCTAGAATCATCAATTAAGAAGGCTCTGGGTCTCTACCCCCCATTCCCAATACATAGGAGTGTTCATAGAGATCAATGATAATCATCCATAGAACTGAAAAATAGAATATCATCTAATCTATCTACCTAAACATACATGGTTAGGATCTTTTGTTAGAGGCTGAGATCTTAGAATCTATAGGTCGTCTAAGGCTAATAGAAGATGCTAACTCGGCCTAATACTGGTCGAGAAGTCGGCATTGCACAATAGATTGACCACATACTGGATCCTTGAGTCTCTCCAACTCCAGGAAAGGCGTCCATGCTCTCGATCTAGCCTGAAACGATGAATGTGCATGATCTGTTGGGCAATGCTGGTTTTGCAGCGCCTGGCAAGGCAGAGTGGCGGCAGGCACTTGGTCAAAATAGCTTATGGAAACTGGAATCCGAAAAGGGGACACTTTTAGGGTTCCTGCCTCTTTATGCCCACGTTTTGGGGTTAGGGTCTAATGGGTCATATGGCTCATATGGGGTACTGCCACGGGTCAATATAGAATACATTCACATGTTGCATAACATGTGCAATATAATGGGTTCTAATGGTTGTGCCCATGGTACAACCCTTTACGGTCGTCGTGTGCATGTCGTCGTAGTGACGTAGTAGTATAATATACATATTTATACCATATATTCACATTGTCCCCACCTTGAATGCTGTCCTCAGCATCAGGAGTGTCCCCGCTTTGGAACCCTGCATTAACTTTACAATATATTTATTTACATACTTACTAGCTTATACATAAGCAATTAGTTTCTATAGTAAAAATATATTTACTCTAGGCTTTAACAATATTTATGACGTTCACATACGTCTTAGCGCGGTTATATAAATATTAATCATAATTTAGACAATTATTTTCACTTACTACCCTAGAGATTTGCAAACTTGACTTCTCTTAGAAATGTTTACTCCAGCTCCAGCTAAATCAGCAATAATATTGTCAAAATTATTAAGGAAATCTGATCCATGAGCTGTGCAAATGGAACTGTCAGAGATTCAGACGGAGAAAATGTGCGCCTATTTTCTTAAAATCCTTGTCTTATTTGAAAAAAAACATTTCTTGGCTTGAACTTGCAAAATCTTCCTCTGCTTGATCCAAATTCATCTTCAATTCTGGCTACTCCCAGCACTCACATCCTAGCTATCCTCTCTTCATATGCACACCAAAATTTTTGCAATTATCAAGAAAAAAAAAAGAATCTCCTGTGGCTTCTTGAAAGGCTCTTCGTCTGATCTCTGGAACTACCTCATCATACATCAAATTTTCCCTTAGAATCTTTTCACCTTGGAATATACATTCATTCCAAGCATAGTAGAATTTGAAGTAGAAATTACAAAATATTGGTTGGAAGATTTTATGGGCTCCAAGAAAATTGCCCCCTCCGGCATTTTCTAGGTGCATTGTGACTGAGAGAATTTAAGATCATATTGAACAAGACTCTTCGCAATTGGAAGGTAATTCTCCATAATTAGAAAATGATACTTGATTTCATGCTGCTGTTTTTGAATTCTTTTGGCAATAGTGTTGGTAATTGGATCTTTGGGAGATAATGTGGATCTTTCTCTGGTTTCTCTATTCCCTACTAATTCCTTCTCCTTTTTGCCTCCTTAATTAATTGCAACCTTGCATGTGCTTTTGTTGTTTTCACGTGAATTTTCCCTTATGGATTCCAATCCTCACTTTAACCCTAAAAATTTGGTTGTTCTCCATTTCTTTGCTGATCGTCCTTCTTCTAAACGCTCTGCTCTGCTACTATCTCTTCAAGAATTTAAAAAAAAAACCCAATTTTTTTTATTTTATTTGGTAATTTCTCCAGTCTGATTCAAAAAAGGAGAACAATGGATCCAGTTGCTCATGAAGTTCCTATCTAGGATAATTTATCTGTTGATCTGGATTGTTTTGGAGTTCTGCATGCAATCAATCCTATCACATAAAGTCCATTTCCTTACGATATTATTCATTCTGCTCAAGAAATACATTCAGATGAAGTGCTGGATAGCACGTTGAAGCAAAGCTTGCCTCTTGAGGATCGAAAAGGAGATCTATACAATATTTCTTTAAATCTTCCCGATGTGCATTCTAAAATAGACTAGTAAACGTGTGCCCAGCGTTGCCGGACATACACATAGTCTGTATTTATATGGGCCACACATAAGTACGAACACTCACTCATATCGACCTCCTATTTAGGATTATCACTCTTGCAAATTCTGCCATAGAAAATTTGGTCATGTTCATCCTTCTAATGATCCACACCATTCCCATCCAATACACCACATTGTTTATGTACTTTATTTATCATCCCCTAATATTTGATATTATTCCTTATTATTCATTCCTTATTATGGCATTTTTTTTTCATCTTTTGTTTTTGACCATCGGTCTCCGAAATATTCTATGTTTTATACCAGATCAAAGGTCGTTAAATTTTTCATCAAGAATTTGCCTGCCACTTCCAATGGTCCAAACCGAGCAAAAAAAAGGGAGAAACCTCCAAACTGAAAAAAGCAATGGTGTGTGGGCATTCTACTCCGGCGTCCTAAGTCTACTCCGACCTTCTGATATCGGCTGGTGCACAGGCAGCCTGTGTCTCGCCCCAGATTGCCCTATTTGTGTTCAATGATTTCCAATGAAGCGCCCATAGGCAGTGAGCACAAATGGGTTTTGTGGTTTTTGATTAAAATGAGCAGCGCCCATCTATGCCGGAATAAGAACAGAGCATGGATTCTTAAGTCGTCACAACGGCAAATGGCAACAGCAAAGGGCGCAACACGAAGTCATACTAGAATAGATGGCAGCAGATCATAACGCCCATTGCCAGAACCTCTGCTTCGACACACCCAAACTCCCTGCAAACTCCCAAACTCACCCAAACTCCCTGCAAAACACACCCAAACTACCTGCAAAAAGAAATAATGGCAAAGGATAAGACTTGCTTCTTCTCAGGCCTACCTCAAAGGCCCGCCCCTGCGCTGTCGAAATTAGGAAGCATCATCCTATCTTATCCATGGCCTAACAAATCGGGTCCTCTCCTTCACAACCACCTCCTTCTAAATTCGCACCATGCGAACACAAATCGAAATGAACAGCCACTGCAAATAATCAAACGAGGGCTATTGCTCTCTTTTTTTCTGCCAGCAAGCAGCTCAAATCCGTTCAAAAAATACAAACCGGCCTTAACACGAGATTGAGTTGCCTGTATAGACTCAATGCTTCTTATTTCTGCCAATAACAGAAGAAGAGCTTGAGCTGTAGACAACCAAAATGAAGAATAAATGGTAGGTAGCAGTGCTTCTATAATTAAAGGACACGATGCACACAAACTTACCATGAGAAGGGCCTCCATAGGCTAGAGCAAAGCAGACAAAAAAATTTCAAACTTTTCTAGCTCCAAAATTTAAGCTTAAATAGAACCCATAGTCGGCTTAGAAAGAAAAATCCAATCGCCCCAGAATATCCTGGAGACTGCAGCCCACAATCTGGCTACCAGAATGCAAAGCTGACAGAAAATCACACACCATCTTTTCCATTTTGCCGATCTTCTCTGTCCTTACAAGCAATAACAACACGTTGCCAAATCCCTGGCCAGAAGCTATGGTGATGATGTACTTTCCCTATGCCACTGAAAGGCCATTCAAACTTAAAAGGCATGCCTGAAAATTCAAAGGAAATGCAAATAAGAAGAAGAAGCATACTTTATGGATCCAGTTTCAAGAAGAATATCTTGAAGATATTAACACTGTGTTGGATGTCTACGACGGCAAAAGCACCTGCTGAAGAAGAACTCGGAAGTGCCTGCCGCCATAACATTGCTTACCATTTCTTGTGAGAAGACAACCTATCTTAACCCTAAAAAGCCTAAAACGAGATTTGTATTCCACAATTGAAGGGTTGGCCATGTTTTGTTGCATCGAGGATTCCATATTCGAGGATCTGGCTAAGCTTCCTTTGCACGACAACCAAGAAGTCATGTCCAGAAACAAAGGCATTTATGAATCCTTTCTCAAGGATCCCTCATGAATTATGATACTGGCAGCAACACCCAAACGCGAAATTTCATGGTGGCAGATTTCAGAACAAAATTAAAGAGAGTTGATTGAGGACGGGGAGAAAATAAGATCTTTTTTAAGCGAACAAAAAAAAGTAAACTCCTTTATTGTAATACTATATACTAGTAAATGTATGGCGTTGCCACGCTTAAGTAGGCCCTACATCTAGATATTTCAAGCAACTTTAGAACATACTGGAAATCTCCAAAGCAGAGTTTCCCTTAAGGGGTGAATATTCGCTAAAATGCTATATATAAGGGTTTTCTAAAATTTGGATACGAATCATAACTAGGTTTCGTATTTTCTATTTATTTCTAATTTCGTCAAAATTTTATAGTGGAGGCTCCCGTCCAGCTCGAGGTCGCCGTAACGACGAAGGTAACATTATCTGCATTTGTCTGGATTTCTATGCGAGATCTGTCGATTATACTCTGATTCACCTCTTATTATACAACAAATACTACCAGAAGAAGGTGCTCATGCCTAGGTACATACTATTTTCTGCCTTAGACTGCAAGTTTATTCACAGGTATGAATCTGTGCCATATGTTCTCTACTCCATCTTTTTTGTTTAATCGTATTTTACAAGGACAAGTAGCCGATCTGTAGCTGAATAACTGCATGCATGCGCATAACCGCTGCACCTTACTCGTTTATTCAATTGCAAGACCCTCATTGCACTGATTATTCTTTTGGCCTAGCATTTTATCGCCTTTATCACGAGTTGTTCTTTCATACAAACGAAAACCTTCTGAATATAGCAATAGTTCAGTAGTTTAAAACAAGAATAGCTGCAATAAACACGTATCTTATGCCGTTAAAGGGCTCGAACTTTTTCTCAATAGAATATACAAGCAATCTTTTATAACAGAGCTTGCACATGGAAGTTTCTCCTTTACTGGATTTGAGAGAAGGTTAAAGCTTCTGCTAGGAAACAAATAGAAAATTGAAGACTTTGAGTTTAAGAATGTCATAGCAAGGAAAGAGAGCTAGAGCAATATCTATATTATCTGTACCAAGGTAGCTTTGCATCTGCTAAACGTGAATGAGCTGTTACAAAGTTGATTACTATCTGCTTGCCCACTTTTTATGCTCAGATGCATCTAAGAAATAGCTATCTACAATTATAGTTTAAATTGAAAAGCTTGTTGTACATGCAAATCTTGTATGCAGATATTTACATGATGCATGCAGATATTTACATGATGTTAGTGTTTTGGGTTAAAGCATGGTATAGTGTCTTATTTTAGTTGTCCCCCTGTCCCCCCCTAATTAGTTCGAAAATTTATTTTCGTTTCTTGCTTCAACCACCACCGCCCGCCCAAGAGAATTCAAAATTTGGGGGAGAATTTTCGGTGCACCTTCACTGATCACTGATGAAGAAGAATGTATGGACTTTCTCCTAAGATTTGGGTCTGACAGAAGATCAAATTCGGCCTTACAAGAATGTAGAGCCTTTTTGCATACTTTCTTTCGAAGACAAAATTTCGGGTCTGTTGCTTTACTTTGAATCCAAGATTTGTTTTTTATTTGCATGTACCTTTGGTTTCCTTAAATTTTTTCGGGTCTCTTATTATTTGCAGAAGATCAAATTCGAATTTCAAGATTGTAAGGCCTCTTGAAATTTCGTTTGAAGACTAAAATTTGGGTATGTTGCCATTCAAAGTTTGAATCACAGATTATTCTCATTCTAGCAATTAAAATTGATTGTAGTGCTCTCTTTGTTTTGTGTTTGATTTGCATGTAGATTTGGTTTCCTTCTTGTAATCATCCAGAAAAATATATCCGGCATGCATTCAAGAGCCATGCATGAAAAATATATCCGGTTTAATGTGGTGAATTCTGATTTTTTTTTTGGCATATTGAAGACTTAAAGTATTACGATATGTAATTCCTTTTCTATATGATACTTTCTTACGTCTCGTTAATTTTGTAAGCGAGGGACTATTATAGGTCTTGAAGGTGGCGTTTAGAGCAATCAAGATGGAAGAAGTGGAGCAAAGAAACTTTATGGGAAAGAGGAAGAGGACAAGAGAGCAGGGAGACTCTAAAGAAGAGGAAACAAAGAAAGAGAAAAAAAAAAAGAAGAATGCTTTGATGCTTTGGAGTCCAAAGCTTATGCCAATCAAGTGAGTAAACAAAAGATTGTGTTTAATCTAGTGTTCTCATTCAAAAGGCAAGTTTGTCAAATGGATTTGGAAGATAAAAGGGAAGTGCTAAATGATTTCTTGAAGCACAAAGAAATGAAGGATGTCACTTTGCTGATCACTTGAAGGATTCGTGAAGTCAAAAGCCATGTGATTGAGAACATTCGAGAATCTATTCGGACTATAAAAGGATCTAGTAGTTTAGATTCTATGGCTGCAAGAAGAAGTGTACTTGCCATGTCTATTGGGAAGGAGACTTTAAATCAAGCTATTAGCAAGAGAAGTTTGGGAAAAAGTTTTGGGAGTCCATCCTAGATGTATTGCGGCGACCAAGGAAAAACGTAAAGAAGTGGAGTTTAATAAGGAGGGATGGGTATATTTTAGAAGGTCACTTGAGGTTTGATTCAATTGACAAATATGTCATTGAGCTGGTTCAAGTTTTTGGGACACAAATACAAGAGTTTCCCCTAATGCAAAGGATGTGAAGTTCAAAGACTAGAGAGAAATGTGAAGGAGGAACATGCTACATTATCCGGAGGATACTCGAGGTGCAAATTATCTTTTGTTGATTTTTGGTGATATGTGCATCATTTGTAGATGTAGTTGGTGTTGCAACTAAGGTTTGAAGTACGAGTTCTTAATATGCAACTTAAACATTTCGAAAGCTGCTGCAGTTGGTGGTTGAGATTCAACTTAGGTTGTTAGTCCGCAGGTTGGTGTTGCGGTTAGTGTTTGAGCTCTATTACATAGTTTCAGTTTGTGTTGCGAGAGAGCATGTTAAATAGTTAGACTACGATTAGTGTTTTAGCAAGTGTTCGAAGTTATGTCGATGGTTGCGGTTTGTGATTATGTTTGTTGCGATTCACGGTTGGTGTTGCGTTATGACCATTAGTTGCGGAGTTGTATGTTTGTAGTTTATGTTTACGTTGTCATAGTGAGTTACGATGGCGGTTTATAGTTGCGATTAGAGTAGAGTTACATGTTCATGTGTACTTGTTATTTGACATGTTACTCACATATTTCTTGATTATGTTTTGCGAATGAGATGTTCATTAAATTCAAAGAGCAAAGACCCATAAAATTACAATTGGCCAAAGAGCATTTGAAAACTAAAACCATGGTATGTAATGAAATTGAAACAGTTCAATTCATGTTGTTGCATTCATCATGTGAGACTGCAGATGCTCTTGGATGGCTTAAATTCACTTAGAAATATGCATGTAGAATGTTGCACCTGTGCATGTGAGGTATGCCAATCCACAGCCAACTATGTGCTGCCAAGACTAAGAAGTATAAGTCAACCACTCAGCTCGGCAATCCATATTGTGTCCTAGAGAAGAAAATCAAGAATTCCACAAGAAAGATTGCATTTATGGAGATTGTGGCAAAGGTGTGTGTCTCGGCTACCGTGTGTCCTCTAGAGTTGTCCGGAAGAAGGATTTGTGAGTTGGGAGTACCGGGATTATGAGGAAGGAGGTAAGGATAAGTGGGGAAACCCAAGAAAGTACTCCAAATAATGGTGGAGGAAAACAAAACCAAAAAGATCTTATGCACACATTGATTGACAGATTGGCAAAGTTTCCAAAGGTACGCCTTTAGGCACAAATGGCAAGCGATGCGGTTTAGGGATATGTTAGACAACCTCCCTTTGGGGTTATTGTATCCAGAGTAGACTTTGCGAGAACTTCACAATTCAATTGCGGGATCAAGTTCAATCTGCGTCTTGGACAAGCAAACAGTGTCGCCATTCTTGTACAAATCACATACTATTTGGAGCCTTCATCGGTGATGTCATCAAGGACACCCATTACTATATATCCGATGATACAAAACATGACACACTATTCGGCCCAAAGATGCATTTATGATGCATCACAATTCATGAAAGAACGGGGCATACATCCAAAAAGCATTGGGTATTTTCAGATGGAGCCGCATCCCAATTCAAAGCTGCCCGCCATTCTATTTTGTAGGTATTCTCATGAGACACTCATTGAAATGATGTGGAATTTTTTTTTCGCTCCAATCACGGCAAAGGGGAGCATGATGGGAAGGCTGCAGAGTTGAAATGGTGGCTAAGGGAGATGATGAAGAGATCACGCAGTAAAAGTAGAATGTGCTGCTGATATTGTGAATATAGCCAGGGAGAATTTCACTGCTGTTGCTCCATCTTCAAGTGTGAACAAGAAACCAGTAAGAAGGTCGTTTTGGGAAGTGAAAAATGTGGATAGAAAGAATGCATGGGGTCTTTGAGGCCCGTGGAGGACACGAGGAACATTCATTCTGCATGCATTTAACTTAGCATCTCCCACGCAATTGCATATAAGGCGTTTATCTTGTTTCGTGCATATTGCCTTGATGCACAATGGGAGAAGTGTCCAACAAGGAATATGTAGATGATTGGGAGCTCGTAGTTGTTGAGCCAAGCAAGGCTATAGCTGATGAATACGAGTTGCGCAGATCTGAAAGAGCTCTATTTTCTGGAGATGCAGCTGTGTTGAGTGATTTGGTAAGGGAAGGAGATAACTTCGCTGTCGCAGCTCCAAAGGACAATGATGAGGACACTTTATTTTGGATATTATTGTGTACGAAAGAGAAATATGTGGTTCAGACAGATTTTGAAGCCTATGGGAATTGGTTTTATAAAGGGGAAGAAGTTTTAGAGGGAACTTACTACAAAAAAGTCCCAAGATCGCTTACAGGTTACACTTTATGTTCTAACGAGCCAAAAGGCATTGTTTATGCTACCCAAGTTTGCTCAATAAGACTTGATATGGCACAAGCAAAACATAGGCTGAAAGGAAACCAGGTTGTTTACAAACTTTGTGAAGCTGACAGTGAAAAGATTTTAGACAATCTCCCTGATGTGCTATCAGACGAAGAGGATTAAATATTCAGTTACAGTTGGAATGTAGTTAGTGTTGCAGTTCCTGTACTTGAAGCTTTAAGTGAAACAAACAGATCGAAGGGTCTGATTTATATTGTGTGCAGCTATGATGTATGCTGTTATTAAGTTGTTGATGTTTGCTGCTGCATCATCAACAAACAGTTAATTTTTGAAGTCAAATTTTGGACTTCTATTGTACTGTTCTTTTTTCTTGAATAAAACAAATATCCCTGCTCTGGTTTGGAAATATCAGATTGGATGTGTATTTGTATTATCACTGTTTTGATTTGGAAGGGCTCTAAGACAAAACTTCCTGATACAAAACATGAACACTTATATTACAAAACAGATTGGAACAAATCAGGATTGCATACATAAAGTCGTGCTCTAAATAGCACTGATACAGATCAAAAAAAGGCCAACCCAAAAAGGCCATGCAACCAAATTAGGCAAATATATTTATAAAAAGCATCTTTTCTGCTCCTAGCAGAATTCGCATGCATAGGAAGGACCCATCACTTCATACATGCACCACTCTTGCTGGCGACTTCAGGTTTAGGGCAGATCCGGAAGGAAGTGAACCGTGAACCCTAGAAAAAAAAACCAATGGTTATTGCTGGCGTATATCCCACAAGCCTAACCCAAATGAAAGGGCTTCACATATAAGCAATTAAAAAATTATTTCTAGTAAATGGGTTAATGTGGGGGCATGGGATGCCTTCTTGATGCACAGTTGTGTGTGTGTGTTGTCTTGGACCTATGCACAAATTTAGGTTGGATTGGTTGTTCATGGACCCCTGGCACCCTGGAATCCATGAGCAGCCATTCCTTTTGCCAAATTTCCGTGAAACTATAGCTAATCTCATTGCTATCCTTTTGCAAAATTTTCGTGAAACTATAGCTAATCTCATTGCTAGTTAATACTGTGAACTTATTCACTACCTATCTGTTACATAAGCGTGAAAATCTAGCTCCATTTCTTTAGCCATAATTCCGTGATCATCACTTGAATATGGTCTACATAAGTTTCATATGGTCAAATTGTTTTACATCACATAAGTTTCTACATATGGTCACATATGTTTCTACATCACTTGCATATGGTCACATCGTTTCTTTTAACTTCATAAGTGTGTTATGGGTTTAGGGTTAATTAGAACACATTAGAACTATTTATGATTCCATAGTTTTAAATGCCTATTGGAATTTGCCTTTTTGGCACTAGTTAGAGTATCTTATGACCAAATGCACTAGTTTAAGGCATCTTCAAATGCATCCATAGTTTAAGTGCCACAATGTGCCTTATATTGAAATCATGACTTGTCTACATTGTTTCTTTTAACTATTGATGCTTCCATAGTTTTAGATTCGAATGTAAAGAATAAATCTTATCTTATATTATAATGTTTTAGTGCAAGTAATGGACCACGCCCTAGATCGGACGGCTGAGATTCGCTCTCTGTTTAACGGTCAAGATTGCCCCTTGAACATTAAAACTATCCTTTTTTTTTTCTCTCTTTTGCTCCCGCAAGCAGCAGAACGATGGCAGATTGGGCACCGCATTCTTCCACTCTCAAGCCCCTTCTCTGTTATAACCTTATTCGGCTTATGCCCCTTTTATGTGCAGATTATTGCGTGCATAACTTTGTTCCTCTTTGGCCATAGCCTAACCCTATCCGTCGGAGTTGAGGCCGCCTTCACTTACACTCTTGATGCAGCAGTAGCAGTTCAATAGAAAGAATGGAGGTCAAAGTGAATGTAAGGATGACACGAAGGCAACAGGGGATGGTATTGGATCAACTTTTGACTTTTTTCCCATGGCAAGGGAAGGGTCGCCATAGCTGTATATGCACAAACCTTTTTTAGTGTAAGGCTGCAGGTAGGTCTCACTGCCGGACACGCCACCATAGCCATCCTCTGCCCTAACTTCGCGGTTGGAGAATCACAAACAGCAGGCCAGGATTTGATGATCGATTTTATGGCTAAGATTTGGTATGATTTCTATTTACAATTCATATTTTGATCTATATTGTTTCCTTCATCAGATTTGTTTTGAGAAGCTGTCATAGTGGCTGCATCTCGGGACAGTTCAAAGAATCATTGATGTTGTAACTACATTATCTTTTCCCTTTAAAATAATAGATCAATTTGGCTCCCACATCGTATATACGCTTTGTCCTCCTGCTATGTGATATGTTCCGGTAAAAAATTAGAGTTAGCTTGAATTTTATGTCTGCACAACCAGTTTATTCTTCTACATGCATTCATATAAGATCTTCTGATTCTATAAATTTTAGTCCAGAATTCCAAGTTTTGATCAATTTTACATGATTTTCTGATTTGGCTATGGCGGCCATCTCTTGATATTCCAGACCTGTCAATCCAATCTTGAATCCTGTTTAACAGAATGCAGTCTCTTCTTAGCAGTCACTGGCACAATCCTGGCTCATTGGAAGCTTATTCAACCTTCCATTAGAATGTCATGGCAGGGTCATGCTTTGGGACAAAGATCATTCACATCAAGCTAAAGATAACGAGCTTATGTCTGCGGCATCCGCCACATGTATATTACGAAATCCACCATAGGTATATTACGAAATATTTATTCTGATTATTTTGATTCAACAAACAATCTGTCGGTTTCAATAAAGGATCTGTCCATTTGCTTTGGATTTGGCAGGAATGTTTCTGGAATGCTGGAATAGTTGGGAGCAGTGTATTTTCTTATTTCCTTGCACAGTGGTCACGAGACAAAGTTATAGTATGGCAGCAAACCATGATGTACTCTCCTTCAATGCAGAGATCAATGAAAATCCAGTGCAGCAGATGCTGCAACTGAAAAGCAATGAGAAATAGTCATTGACTTTGGAATTCTGTAACTCTTGCTTATAGTGTGGTTAATGGGCTACTATGGATTCATGCTCCTCCTAGCCATTACCTTGCAGACTATAAGGACACCGATTATAAAGCAAGAAGACAATTGTCATTGACTTTGAACTTTGCAAATTCAAGTTACCGACATTTTGCAACTCTTACTCCCTTATAGTCTGCCACATCCAGGACATTATAGAGTAGCTTTACTTTCAACAATTGGATATTTTTCCCATGAGATATTGGGTTCCTCGACTATGTTCTGATGTTGAAAATATGTCATCTCGGTGCGCACCGGTTCCAGGAAATACCAGGAACCTTGAATGTAGACGAACTGGATAGAGATTTACGAGCTGGTCTTTTCTAAAACCAATGACCAATTCATATATTCATATGTACAAAATAGGACTGATCATGAAAAAATTGCAGTTTAGCAAAGATGGGAGTTCGACATGCTTTACTGTATTATAATATGTATTACGGATTTTGTAGTGGCCAGGCAATAGCCATATTGTTATTTTATATCTGAGAACAGTGTTGTGTAAAACAACTTGAAAGATTCCTTCCTGTAATTTCTGATTCTTCCATTAATGGTTTCCATTTCCGTTATATATATATAGCCCGTATTTAGAGTCAAGTTTGAGAGATTCAAAATATCAATAAAAGATAAAATGACTTGAATCGAAAGATTCAATAAGATGCTGCCATAAGGGTTTCCCTCCATCAATGAATCAGGAGTGAGCCGTGCCAGTAAGGCAAGGTGCATTCATAATGCTGAAGATGGGCGGTACCAGGGCCAAAAGAGACCAAATCATGTACATGTCCATTGTGTAGACAAACATTAAAACAAGGAGTTGTTTGGTTGCCCTTTTTGAATTTTTTTCCACGAAATCTAAAACACATACGTAATGATATGAACAAGTAATATAATGATATGCAAGTGTAGTTGTCTCCATGCCCCATCCACATGACAACACCAACCAAAGCTATACCAAGTTAATAAAAAGTAAAGACACCTCATCACAACTTCCTCTCTAAAGCAAATGACACCCATGGAAGTCACTCAAAAGAATATCCTTATAGCTCCCTATCAATATCCCACACTCTAAACCCGAATATATATGCTCACGAACATCTCATCTAATAGGATATTTTTTCTTGAAGTGGAAGTCGCAAGTGAAGAATTTAGAGGGTATTCTAATCATGTCATATCAAGTGATACAAATAGATAATTATTGTTATAGATTGCAGCATGGGGGGACATGCTCTTTACATGTACAATTGTAGATAGTTGCCAACATGACTTTGGCATAGCAAGTGGGGATATGCCCTGCACAACATGTACAATTGCAGATAGTTGTTAGGTCAGACAACAACATAACTTTGGCATAGCAAGTGGGGATATGCTCTGCACAACGATGACGACGACGACGACGTATCTTTCTACCTTGATCTTCTAAGTGCAAATAGGATACATTACTTCAACATGGAGAATTATTGTCATTATGATTTTGTCAGATATTAAGAGACTGGAGCAGAAAGTGAGAGTCGTAGATAAGTTAAGGTAAGAACATCATGAACTAGACCTTTGTATGCTATGTTTTTAGGAACTGTTCTAGAATGATGCTCTACTAAGTGTTAAAGATGCTTATTGGTTAAAAAAGAAATATTGAGCTAAAACCAATCCGTTAGCATGGTCACATCATTCTCTTTAACATCATCTACACATTCTCAACTTATGCCCAGCAACGCTGGGCACCGTTACTAGTATTATAATGTTTTAGTGCAAGTAATGGACCACGCCCTAGATCGGACGGCAAAAAACGACCTAACCAGAATCTGCCAGAATCGGACGGCAAAAAACGAACCAGAATCTGCCAGAATCGGACGGCCTGCCAGAATCGGACGGCCAAAATTAGACTGTGGTTATTCAAATAAAAAGGGAATGTTTTTTATCCAATCGAGCTTACGATAGCAGATAAGCAGAGGTTACGATTGCAGCACCACCGCCCGCCGCCCGTTCTGATGCCTACCCTAGCTGCGGAGGCTGGATTGTTTTGCTTTTCTATGCTCAATCTCCAGCTTTTCTGTGCGGGTTGTACTGGAGGAACAGGGATCTAAGCATAGTGAGCTTAGTATACATCCAAATCTATGAGGCCAGAAACCTAGCTCTGGCAAAGACAGAAAGTTATATGACTCTTTGGATTTTAAGCTCTAAATCTTCTATTTTGTTACAAAGGATGCGGAATGCCGCCGCCCAAATGAAGGATTACCATACTGAAGATGCTGCATATTCTTAAAGCTTAGTTCTACTCGGGATATTGGCAGGAAGCCTAATTGGAACATGAGCAGCATTGCTTCAATGGCTTCTTTAAGAAAGTCTAAAAAGAGCACCATAGAATCGCTCTGGAATTGGGCCGTTGAACATGAGCTTCCTGATGTCGATAAGCCTTTGTTTAATCTTTTTCTATTCTGTCAAAGTTGCATCACTGTTTTGCTGTAATATGAGTTTTCAATATTCCTTCTTTTTACTTCAGGGGTGCTTTGGGCCACGTTTTTTACAGACTCAATCAGAAGATGGCATCAATCTTGGCTGGATATTGTAGGTATGCATGTTATTATCTATCGTGTTGGATTGTTAAGCAATAACTAGAAGAACTATCGTCATGTGCAACTAAAAACTTGGTCTATCAAAGGCTGGGAAAGTAGAACATTGTTTATCTGCCATTTGCTCTAGAAAGCTTGGTCTAGATAGATCAATTATACAACATTGTTCTTCGTGATGAGTGGAATGTACACATGTTAGACAAAAGCTTGGATTATTTAGAAGATACAATAAGCTTAATAATCCTTAATTTTTGTTTTCTGCCTACCCAGGTTGAAGGATTTCTGATGTGTGCTACTGAGCAACTGCAAGCACTGCAAGAAGAACGCAAGGTTTGCATCCTTGCACTTTCATTGAAATTCCATGATGCACATGATTAGTTGCAATTGTACAGGCCTATAAGGTGGTAAATCCAGGCCTAAACCAGGCTTCCAGGGTGCACAGTTGATATTTAAGCAGAACGACTTGCCATCATGGTGAAAGCCGTTGTTGTTGTTACACCATCCAAATAATTAAGGACAAATATTTTGAAAGTTCGTTTTTGAGCCGTGTGAGCTCTTCTTCTTAGATCCCGAGTGTGTTTCCATGGCACAGTCCTACAAAATTTGTCGAGATAAGGTTCCACCAATCCAAAGGAAGATTCTATTCTTTTATTATTGGGTATTTCAACTCCTCCAACACAAGCACAACAGGTGTTCAGCACAGCTTCCTGTGCTTCAGAGCTGCATTGTAGAGACAAGTCTACGTTCACTATTTAGGAAATGATAAAAGCAGGTGCAGGTCTTAAATTTTTCTGAAAGTAGATATGAAGACAAAGCAGGCTGTGGTTTTCTTTTCTGCATTCAGTCAAGGTAAATACTTGCATTCAGCCATTAAATTTTTCTGAAAGTAGATATGAAGACAAAGCAGCCTGTGGTTTTCTTTTCTGCATTTAGTCAAGGTAAATACTTGCATTCAGCCTTCTGCAAAATGACTTTCGTACGTTGTTAGCCTTCTGCAAAATGACTTTTTATAGGAAATGCTTTATAGAGTAAGAGACAACTTGATATTTCATCCCACCAATGAAGCTCTGCTATTCTGAAGGATATTATGAAGTGCTTTTCTAAAAAGGCAAGTCTGTTTTTTCACCAACTACAACATTTTGTGATCTTCCAATAGTGCAAAGTCCTTTTAATAAATAGAACAAGAATCTTTTTATATGCCAATATAATGCATCAAGATTCAATTCCAAGCAAGTACATAATGAGGTAGCTTGATTGCTGGCTCCTAAGACTCAAAAGGCAATACATGCTCTACTCAGATCAGTACTGACCCAGTACATGACAGGAAGGCAAACCAAAAGAGGGCCTACAATTTTCAATTCCTATAAAAAAATGTGATTATTCTTATTCTCAATTTTCCATGACTGCAAGTAGAAGTAAGCGTAAGCAGAAAAGGAGAGAGGCTAGATCTGCAAAAAATAATGTTCTCTTATTTCTTTAGATTTCTCGAGTTGTAAAAACAGGCAGAACTTAGTGTTGCTCCACTATTATGTGTTATCTCATCTGTTATTACTGTTATATGTTGGAAATGGAGCATAAAGAATGTCATGTTGCTAAGGGAAGCAATTGAGGTACAAATATTTTAGTTGCAAGGGCAATTCGAATTGGCAGTTTCTTAGCTTTGCATGCTTTTGCATTTTATCATCTGTTACAAATAGCAAGTTAGGCATCTCTGAGCATGAACGAACTTGAATTATCCAATACATCTTTTGAATAATATTAGCATGAACGAACTTGAATTATCCAATACATCTTTTGAATAATATTATAATGTGGTATTCAAGTATTATTTTTTCACGTTTTTATTCCACGTAGACTCACCTAGCACTTATCTTTGAATGTTGCTTTTAGGACAATTCGCGTAGTGGACCAAATACACATTGTTGTTAAGGATTATGTTTCATTTGCATCATGCGCAAAGTTGTAGAAGTTAAACAAGTGCTCATGTAAACTAGAGACTAAAAACTTTAATGGTACAAAAGACATGCTTCTCAATTGGCATGACAATTATCTCTAATATGGAAGCAATGTAATCTTATAATTTTGGAAATATAGCTTTGGCAAGTTAGATAGAAGCAATTCCACCTTCTAGAACAACAATTTTTGCATTCCTATATCTTTAGCATTTATTATTTTTATAGTTAATGAAGTCCAAAGGTTTTGAGAGCCCTTTTACATAACTTAAAGTCCTAGAGTACTAGAGTATGGGACAATTTCTCTATGGATTTGCCTAATTATATGATATTTATGACAAGGAGTTTGAGCCCAGCAACGCTGGGCACCGTTACTAGTTTATGTAGAACATTCTCTTGAACACTTGAACTATTGATCATCACTTGAATATGGTCTACATAAGTTTCATATGGTCAAATTGTTTTACATCACATAAGTTTGTACATCACATAAGTTTTAGATTCGAATGTAAAGAATAAATTTATGTAGAACATTCTCTTAACGAAAAAAATCTAGGTATGCTTGCATGGGCTCGGGTTCCGAGGCAAGGACATTGATGGCACCTTTACAACCGTTTCTATTAATTCTATATAATGCCATTTTTTCGCGCGATTTTTTCGTCTTCCACTCACTTTCGACTTCCAGTTCCTTGTTCTTCCCGTTCAGATCACTCAGTCCTCCAATTTCTTCAAGAGAGACATGGCCAGGATCAAGTACACGGCCAGGAAGGCCGACGCAAAATCCTCCCCGACTTCCTCCACTTCCAGCAATGGGGGCATGCAAATGACCTTTGTTGCTAAATTTTCATGCAGGGAAGTCAATCGAGTCATTGAGCAAGGTGCTATAGTTTCTAAGAGAGTCCAGCAGTGGATTGACCGTGTTTTGCCTCATGAGGAGCGCCTTTTGCAGATGACCATGCAATCTGATGGACTTTATCTTTATGTGGAGCTGCAGATGCCCCCTCCTGATCACTAGCCAATATAATGTCCAGCAGCTTAGAGCTTGTTTTTTTTTTTGGTTTAGGGTTTAGAGCTTCGAGCTTGATTTTTTTTTGTAAAGCATCCACCTGATGGTTTTCCTTCTATGTTACTCGAAACAGAAACTTTGTGTAATTTCGAGCTTGCTTTTCCTGTAAGACAACCACCTGATGGTTTTTCCTTAATATATGACAGAAACTTTGTGTAATTTCTTATGTCCAGAAACTGTGTAATTTCTTTTGTCCAGATCTAGTAATGTGTTTACTTTGTGAATCATATTTTTCTGCAAGTCCTACTTAAAAATACTGTCAAAGGAAATACAAAAACCAAAGTAGTTACAAATGTTGCACTTCCAAACCAGAGCAACCAAAACTGAAGCAAACAAACAAACACATCTAATTGAAATGGACACCACTATCTGTGTTCTCCTTTCATGTTTCTAGTCTAAATTTAGTCTAAATTTGATCTTCCTGTGTTCTCCTTTCATGTTTCTCAAGCTTTTCGACTTTCTCCCTTCTTTTCCGACCCTCCCCTGCTTTTGATCGATTCAATTTCCCCTTTGCTGCATCCACCTGTGCTTTATCATTGCCAAAATGAAGAGCGATTTTAACCTAAGAAGCCCAAAACTCTGCCATTTCTCCATTGTTTTTTGGCGCTTCAAAAAGAAGATCAGCAATCTCAGCTTTCAAACTTGAAGGACATCTCGTCCAAAGGCTCAGCTTTCATTCCCTTTGGCAATTTTCGGGATCTTACTCTTCAAAGCAAATTAATGGAGCCTCTTTCCGACCAAGACGCCAATATGGGATAATCACTTTCGAAAAGATCCCAATTTCCTTGGTGTTATGCCTTCAATTGATCTTTCTCTTGGCATTCCCGAGCCTTATGGTGTCCAAATACCCTCTTTGTTGAAGTCAATTCCGATCTTTGCTTGGGACAATATGCTTCAAAATGAACGGCCTCAACTAGGATCTAAACTTGCTATTGTGCACGGTATTCATTTAAAATCTCCTATGGTTTTTGAGAAAATGAAATGTCTTTCCAATTCTGCTGTCATTCTCAAAGTAAACAAAACAGGGATCAACATAGCTAACCTTTGGTCTCACTTGCTCTCTCTGCAAAAAGGCCTTACCATAAATGCTTTACCATCTTATAAAACTTCTAACTGATTTCTTGCTCATAGGGTACATGGAGCTATGCAGAGGTCATCAGAGGAGAAAATTTGATAGAGGAGCAGATAGGTTTGAAGTTCAGTTATATGGAGATGAGAGAATTCATGAACACCAGGTCAAGTTCCCTCCCCATAATCAATGGTCTGTCAGACAGAATGAAATAAGCAAGGCAAGAGAAAGGATTTGGGCAAGTATATATACAAGAGAAGTTATGCAAATGATTCATGTTTTGGTTCATAAACTCGAACCATCATGAATTCAATTTGAAAAACGATTCAAAGAAATATAGGCGATGTTCTACACTCCACGAATGTTAGCTGATGCTTATGGCACCCTTATACTTCTCATGGTTCAGCAGGATTTTTACAGATTAATAAGGGATAATCTATGGATGGCCGACTCCTATGTCATGGGAACTGCTGATTCATTCACTCAATCCTATAACCAACTGTTCAATACTGCCATAAACTCTGATGATCCAAAGATTCCTACCATTCCTGATGAGACATACATTGACAGTATTGCCTCCTTTGAGATGCAATAGTATCTGTTTGGTTTTGGCGTTTTGTTAACGAGAGAGCAGTTTTTGCTATTTGGACGAGATATGGGATTACCTCTTTGGAAAAGACCTCAGTTCCTGGCTCTAATCCTCTTCTACAACAAACAGATTAACACAAAAGTATAGGACTCAAGGCTTCGACAAGACTTGGACAAGACCTTAATATATGACAGAAACTTTGTGTAATTTCTTTTGACCAGAAACTGTGTAATTTCTTTTCTCCAGATCTATTAATGTATTTACTATGTGAATCATCTTTTTCTGCAAGTCCTACTTAATACTGTCAAAGGAAATACAAAAACCAAACTAGTTACAACTGATGCACTTCCAAACCCGAAAGTGAGAGGCAATGTTGAACATCAAAAAGTACAAATGCGCTTCAAAAAGTACATCAATTTACATTATCAAGATGGCAACAACATGATCTTTGATCAATCACCAACCATAATCAAACTTCATTATCCAAAATGTTAAATGCAAATCTGGCATCAGGTACATCAAGAGTACTTAAACTTTTTCAGGATATCCATTGCTTGCTTAGATTCTTTATCCAACAGATTGGATAGTTTCTTCTCAAGCACGTAGTCTTTCACATTCTCAACTTCCAACAGCCCCGCAAGGAAAGGTTTCAAATGCTCCAAGAGAAAATTACCTTCACGCGAGATGATGGTCGATAATCGCTTTGGGGTCACTCGTCGCGTCTTTGATATTCTTTGTAGCGGTATAACATGTCATCAATCAAAACTGTGTTGTGTTCAGCCCATGTTCCCTTGTATCTAGAGTCGTGGTAGACCTTGTTGAGATCTTTCAACAGAATAGGCTTTTTGCTCACTTTAAATGATGTGTTTGTGCACACATCTGAGTGCCAAGTAAATAGCAACTTTTCTCTAAGACTCTTTGGAAAGGTATGCTTCAGGATTAAATTTGCAGCCACACTCGTCAATGTTGTCCAGATAGCAACCCTGAAGTGCTCCACGCACCATTCCAAAAACTCCAATGCTCTTGGACGCAAAACCAATATCTTTGAGAGATTGAGATGCTTTGCCTCTGCATCATCTTGAAGGCTGCTGGGCAATAGTTCCCCTTTCTCAAACAGCTTGCACAAAACTCCTTCAAGCTCAAAAATTAAAAGCTTCATAGGTAGTTTAAGCCACTTATTGATTCGCAACATAGAGGGACTGCTATGTATGTCACCGCCACGTTTACTTTTCTTTATAGTAGCCACCTGCTCTCTTGTACTTCCTGTAGAATTTAAATGTTAAAAACACGTACTAAGTGGAAGTTAAGAGATGGAATTTCTAAGTTACCAGGTGAATATGATTCCTCTGATCTCAAGGATTGACTTATTTGTTTCGGGCTGCCTATACTCTGCTCCTTCAACGTACAATTCTTTTTCACAGGGTACTCAACATTCTTCTTCTCAAATTGACTGCTTAAGGCCTGGTTAGTCCCTCTTTTCTCCTTACATGGATGTGATCAACTTTGCTTTTCATACTAGGTGATGATGCAAAGATCACTTAGTTCTTGTCCATGATATGGCCTCTCCTCTCCACATGTTCTTTATCCCGCAAACACTTTAAATATTGTAAGGACTAAGAAGTCACTTATTGACCTTTCCATTTTTCTATAAGCTACCTGGTGGAAGTGACATTGTGGCCAAATCTTGTCTCTTCAAGATAAATGTCATTCTCAACTTCAAAACATGCTTCACTCTTAATATCATTAAAACTTCTTTAACCGTGACATGCGAATCAAAACCTGCGGTAACAATTTCATAACCTGCACCCTCATCGTCATAACCTCGCATGTCATTTTAAACATGCATATAACCTCAACTCATACACTGAAGATTTACCTTCTTTGACATTATTTTTTTCAGTAATGACTAACGCCGCCTTTTTGTGTTCTTTTTCAACAAATAAATCAGCACTCAAACGTCTTGGCGGCGTGACTTGTTTTCCTTGGCGGAGGACATGGATGTTGGAGTAAAGGCAGCCATGGCAAATCCTCCATTCCTATCTCGCTCCACATGCATAAACATTCCTCAATATAAGGTATGATCATTTCAAACTTATCATAAATGTACAACCAACCATCACAAGACTCTATCATTGTGTTCATTTGCACTCTTTTTTTCTCGTCCGCTTCGGACCAAGTAGAGATATCCATGTCATTGATATCTTGTGCTCACAATGGATCTCGCAGCATTCTTCTGATACACTACACACAGAGACATACATGGTTAAATAGTTAAAAGAAAATGAGGCAAAAGAGTGATAATGTTCAACTACCTGAAATGCACAAGACAACAAGGGAGATGATATGCATGCATGCATTCTGCAACAATGGTAGGTAGAAGCATGCCATCTGTTTTCAATGATCTGTGACAAAATGGGCACGCTTCGTTCAATTCAATACTATCCTTCGTATTACTCATAACTATTCTCCCTGTGGCAGCGGAGGATCCAAATCAAATGACTGACTCATAGTTTGTCTAGCAAGTAATATTCTTTTAAGACAAGATTTCATCTTTTTCAGCTCATCCAATGTGCCATCCCTAGAAATTTCTGAAAGTAACAGGTCGTTACTTGCATCCTTTATGACCAGTGTAATCTCAAAGCAAGTTCTTTTTTTTTTCTCAGAGGTCAATGATTTCAATGCCAACCCTTTTGCTATAGTGGGTAAGGTTGCAATTAATGCTTCATATCTGCCAATGTCACCCTCCAAGTGTGCTTGTTTACTTTGTAAGCCTTTGATTTTGTCGGTTAAAGCTAAGTCATTGCACTGCCATTCATTGGACCGGCTTTCCAATGCCAATCTGCTAATCTTATCTTCTATCCCCGAAATCCATTCTTTCAACCTCGTTGACATTCTTTGTAACATGCATCCATTAGACAAAATTGTATATACAAACTGCAACAACAAATGAGCATTGTTTGAGTTGAAACTGCAACTAATAGCTAACTGAAACTAACAAACTGAAACTACCACCAACTGCAACTACTACCAACAAAAACATTCGAACTGTAACTACATCTGCAACTGACATTCGAGCTATAACTCCAACAGTAGTTGCAACTCGAATACAAATGGTGACACTACACCCCGCAAATCGACATTCTAATCAGAACTCAAAAGTAGTTTCAACTCGAATCGCGAATCGCCAAAGTTGCAAATTGAACACCAAACTAGAACTCCACCAGTTCTAACTGCCACTGCAACTATTACTGCATATATAAACAACTTCTAACACTAACTAAAAATAAGACTGCACTAACTAAAACTAACACTGTCACTCAAATGTCAAATGTAACTAACATGAACACGAGCTCAGAATAAACATCAGAAATTTAAACGTATGCAAACGACACAGACACAAACTATGAACTATGGCAAACTGCCAACTTATCTATACACTCATCAAACAAGAAAGATACATCTAAATTACCTTGTGGATTGTTCTTGGAAGTTGCTCTCTGCTTAGTGTTAGATGTTACATAGGAGCTGGGTGCTCTTGGAGACGATATGACTTTAGGTACGTCATTCTCCTCCTCTTCATCAATTGTAACGACATCTTCAGCACTATGACTCATTCTTTTAGTTCTTGAGGCTGAAGATGCATGCTCATAAAAGCTAAGCCAATCTACCGTCTGCCCATTGCAATGTAACACAAAAGCCATCGCTAAAGCACCTGGAACCCCGCCTCCTAAAACTTTATCTCTGTTGAATATTTTCTTGTATAGATCCTTGAACTCCTTCTTTCTTTTCTCTTGTAGAAGCTTGTATCTGTAACAAGCTCTACCCTTCACTTTCTCACCCCACATCTTCCGCATCTCAATGTCATCGACCTTCTCCTCAGATTTATACAAATCCTTATAAGTGATCCCTCTCTCTTTGTCGGTCACGTTTTGCTTATCTTCTTCCATGAACCTGAAAATAAAAAATGAAAAGCACAATTACAAACCACAAACTGACTATAATAATAAAGCAGAAAGACTTCTTTGGGAAAATGAGTGTTCTAAACTCTTTTATGTCGCATCATTACTGTTTCTTTGATATGTAGCAAGTCATTGACTAATATTAGGGCCACAATTTGCTGCCAAAAAATGATACAAATGCAAGCTTTGCAGACTTACAAATGTGCAAAACTTCCCCGCAAATGTGCACTTACACCCGCTAGCTTCAATAAAAAGCAAAGCCTCAAGTAAAGCAAATAACAAGAAACACACAGCCATTTACATATACATGCGTTGAGACTTTAATAATGCTGTAATCAACAATGCTTTCTTTAATAAGAATTCTGTAACAAAACAAATGTATTCTAAATGGCAGCCACTTCTCTCATATGAGTTTCAATATGAAATTCTTGGCCACAGTTAGATGGCTTTGCTGCTCATATCTAAAATTTATCTTATCTGGGAACCAAAAAATTCTCTCAGGTCTTCACAAATCCGACTCCAAAGAGTGGATTTAAAAGGTTCCACCAAAGCTAGAATAAAGGGCTGAAGCAAATCGAATGCCAAGGCTAAAGAAAAAATTGTAATAGTCTATATGCATAACCAATCTTACTCAATAACTTCAAATCTTCAAATGGTAGCTTCCCTGTCACCCTGTCAATACATGCAGTGCAAATTCGACCTTGAAAATTTTGAAATCCTGTTGTAACTGTTTAATTGACGCCACAATTGCAAGCCCCCAAATCGTGTTCTTGATGGAGGCGTCTGTGTGTGAACATCTGGTTCTGGAGATGCGGTAAAGGCTAAGCTCTTGGGTGCTTCAAACGAGTTCCCCCCAAAATTCCGTCATTCTCGCCATTCGAGTTGGTCGAAGTTCTTGGAGCTATTTTTGGACTAAAATTCCCACTATTTTGGATCTATTATTTGATGTTGCAAAACTAACATATTGAGCCACTATACCATGCTTTAACCCTTTTGTTTGTGTACATTTACATTTCTAACCATCCCATGTTCTAATCTCACAAAGCTTTTTGTTCTGGGATCAATCTGCAGGATATATGCAAGCAGTTTATGGTGGATTGTGAGCTTATATTTATTCATCAATAGCAATCATTTGGGTCTCTTATTGCTGAAGTGGCCATTCTCTTCCTCTAAGTAAGTTGTCTAATGGAAAAGCAAGTAAGGCCTCCTATGGTTGGAATTCTTTACTAGCTTTTAGTACATTTAGAGTAGTCTAATTTGGTTAAGTTATGTAACAAAGTTCATTGTAATGGATGTAGTAAATTGGCTTCTAACTTTTTATAAGCTCAATAGAATTCTGCTATGTAACACGAAAGCTTGAGTTTGTAAGGTCTAAGATGCCTAGTGCTTATTATAGTTTGAGTTCATAAGACTTAAGGAATCTGCTTCATAATATTGATTGCTCAACACATGTTCTTCTCAAATCCAGCTTTTGAGTTCATAAGACTTAAGAAATCTACTTCAATATTGATTGCTCAACACATGTTCTTCTCAAATCCAGCTTTAAAGTAAAGAATAGTAACAAGGACTCGTATGATTGTATTTATATTGCAGTGTTGTCCAGGCTTAAATGGGGTTATACGTGAAAGGCATGACTATGCTTCTAGACCAACATTATCTGACCAATGGTGCTAAGTACTCTTATGATCAGCAATAAGGATATGGATTAGGGTTTAAATGTATCGTTAATTTTAAAAATGTTTTTCTTAGATGCTCTCAAATAACATTGTGAGCTGCCTTTATGATCTGCTTTGTTTATAAAGATTGCATGTAAAGGATAGATCTCTACAAGTTAAACTATTGTTGTTACACTCTGATCCGGCAGAACCATAAGCAATAAGGGTAAAATTGCTTGCATAAGGATACAAGGGTTCTACATATTATTAAACACTGATTTACATTATTTTTTAAGAGAGTGATTTTCGCAGTCAAGCGCATGGCATTTGGTGGTTGGCTCTAAGAAGATGTTCTATTTGGTTCTCGTCAACTTCAAGAAATAAGAAGCAGAATAATACTGCTGTAATACAGTTCTATTGTAACAAGTTCAACACTGGATTGTTCTACTCTAAACTTTGGCATGATCTTGATGTGAGAAGATGGCCCTTGTACTTGGGAGTTGAAATATATTTATTGGTATAACTTTAGTTGATCAATGCATTTGTGATTCATTTGGTTTTGTCGCTGAGTCTGAACTGTGATATGAACTAGTCTTTCAAGGGTTTTAAGCTAGAACTGCATACTATATATGAAGTCTATAGTTATTTGAAAATAAAGGTTCGTTGGACTAGTAATAAAAATATCATCTTTGCTCTCATGTCCTTGGTGAGTAATTCGCCTTACGCACTACAGAGTAACTTCTATAAAAGAAAACATTCGCCACCTTTGCTAACCTCTAAGCTATGGAATTCACCTAGTGATCTATACTTACCCTCTTATGAGTTTTCCTTAGGGGAAACCCTGCTCCAAAGGAACGTTCTTTAAGTAACTTAGAGCCTACTAGAATATCAAACAACTTTAGAACATATCGTAAAATCTCTGAACGTTCTTTAAGTAACTTAGAGCCTACTAGAAAATCTCCTAACATTTCCCACCGTGATATTCCAAGTTTCTAACTTGAGCCACATGTCCTAGAATATGCAGAAGAATGGGCAAAGACCGCTTTTTGATGCTTCAGGTATATGGGGCGAGATGCGAAGTGTTTAGGTTCTTGGATTACTTGATTGTTGAGGTAGATATTGACTTGATAGGAAAATGATTATGTGGATTGATCTGTCAATGTTTTATTGAGTTCAAAGGCTACTCATCTATCGAAAACATGCAAAAGCTAGCTTGTTTTTTCACGGAATCTAGATATACAGAGTCTAGAATGATTTATAAAACCTCTACCCATCTGATGGATCTGTGAGAGGAGAAGAAATATCACATTTTGCTGCAACCCAAGTCGGGCTTGAAGGAAATATTTGCAGGGCAAGGCAATTTTCCTCAAGAATTTAGGTGTCGTGGCAAACATATTTATTAGATTCAGATCAGAAGGGACAAGGCGGATGTGTGGCGTTTTTAATCTTATATTATAATGTTGTGTAATGGACCGCACCCTAAATTGGACGGTCGAGGATTTGATTGACCAATGGTGGAGATGATGTGTGCGTGTCTTCAACTAAAATTTCATCTTGACTATGGCTTCAATATGAAAGGGAAATGGAAAAAGGAAAAGGAAAAGGAAAAGGGAAAAGGCAAAGGGGAAAGGGAAACGGGGAAAGGGGAAAGGGGAAAGGGGAAAGGGGAAAGGGAAGGGAAAAAAGGAAAACGATGAAAGGGAAAAAGGAAACGAAAAAGGGAAGGAAAAGGAAAACGATGAAAGGGAAAAGGGAAAACTATGAAAGGGAAAAGGGAAAAGGAAAAGGAAAAGGGGAAGGGAAAAGGAAAAAAGATGAAAGGGAAAAGAGAAAAACGGAAAAGGGAAAAGGGAAAAGGAAAAAGGGAAAAGGAAAAGGGGACGGAAAAGGAAAAACGATGAAAGGGAAAAGGAAACGGAAAAGGGGAAGGGAAAAGGAAAAATGATGAAAGGGAAAAGGGAAAAGAGAAAAGGGAAAAGGAAAAGGGTAAGGGAAAAGGAAAAACGATGAAAGGGAAAAGAAAAAAGGGAAAAGGGAAAAGGAAAAGGAAAAACGATGAAAGGGAAAAGGGAAAAGGGAAAAGGAAAAAGGAAGAGGGAAGGGAAAAGGAAAAAGCGATGAAAGGGAAAAGGAAGAGGGAAGGGAAAGGAAAAAGCGATGAAAGGGAAAAGGGAAAAGGGAAAAGGGAAAGGGAAAAGGAAAAGGGAAAAGGGAAAAGGAAAAGGAATAAAGGAAAGGTAAAAGGAAAAAAGGAAAGAGAAGGAGAAAAGGAAAATGGAAAGATAAAAGAAAAATAGAAAAGGAATAGAATAGGCGGGGGAAAGGGAACGGAAAAAAGAGCACCACGAGAAGGGTAAGAAGTAAAGGTGAGAAAAGGAGAAAAAGGTAAGGGAAAATAAGAAAAGGTTGCAAAGTCTATGGGAAAAAGAAAAGTAAAAAGGAAAAGAGAGGGGGAAAAGGGAAAAAGAGAACTTGGGAAAAGGGAACGAGAAAAAGAGAAAAAATGAAAGGGCGGTAAAAAAAGGGAAAAGAGAAAGGGTGAAGAAAGAGAAAAAGGAAAGCAAAAAGAGCATCGAGAAAAAGGAAGAGGGAAAGGATGGAAAAATGAGGAAAAAGGTGGGGGGAAATTAGAATAGACAAAGGGTAGGGAGCAAGGAATAGGAAAAGAGGAAGGAGAAAAGGGCACGAGAAAAAAGGGAAGAGGGAAAGGGTGAGGAAATAGAAGAAAGAAAGGGAAAAAGAGTATGGGAAAGGGAAAAGAAAAAAGAAACAAGAAAGGAGAAAGTGGAAAGGGGAAAAAGGGGAAGAAGATGGGGAAAGAAGGAAAAAGGGTACATAAAAAAAGTTGAGAAAAGGGAATGGAAAGAGGCATATGAAAAGCGAAAGGGAACGGGAAAGGGAAAATGTAAAGGAAGGGGAAAGAGAAAGGAAAGGGAAAAAGGGAACATCGCAAAGCAAAAGGGTGGGGAAAGTATGAAAAGGGAATGGAAAGTTGAAAGGAAAAGGGAAGCGGAAAAAGGAGAAGGGAAAGCAAAAAGAGCATGAGGAAAAGAGGAGAGAGAAATGGGAAAAGAGATGGGGAAAAGGGCACGTGATCAAGAGGAAGAGGGTGGGGAAAGGAAGAAAAGGGAACATGAAAAGGTAAGCAAAAGAGAACGAAAAAAATGCATGAGAAACGGGAAAGAGAAAAGGAAAAGGAAAAGGAAGAGGAAGGGGAAAAGGAAAGGGAAAGAGAGTAGTGGAAAAATAGGAAGAGCGGGGAAAGATAAAAAGGAAGGGAAAAAGCTGATAAGAAAAAGAGAAAGAAAAAAAGGGAAAGGGGAAAGGGAAGGCAAAGGGAGGGAGAACGGGGTTAGAAAAAAAAAAGGGAGAATAAAAAAAGAAAGAAATTAAAGGTTCCTAATTTATGCCCAGCAAGGCTGGGTACCATTACTAGTAAAAAACAACTAAGCTGAATAGAAAAGCAACTTCCATTAATGAAGTAGACTATACGCAATAATAGATGGAAAAAAGATAACATTTAGATGCCTGTGGCACCATCCCTTCAGCCCCAAAAACAAAAGCTCCAGAATTACCTCTTTTGAACTTCTTGCTCCCTGCTCTCTGCTGCTTATGTTGGGACAGAATTGGTCCTCAATGTACACATCTACTTAAATGGCATAACTGAATTTATTCTCTAGCTGGAACTTAAAATTAACCTTTACCTTTCTCGCTTTACCATACCATAATTACAATGCCGCCTCCATAATTCTCGCAATATCAATTTATGCATCCTTTTTAGCGCCACTTCCATTGCAGCTTTAAGGATATTTCTTTAAGAGTATGCTACTTTGCTTTAAACTTTTGCTCCATGCCCAAGAATTCTACCGCTTACATTGAGACAAAATTGGCCTTGGATCCACTTCTATCGAACTCTCAACTCCGATAAAAGAGGAAGGGCGGGTTAAAAGCAAAAAAAGGTCCCCAGGGGAGAGGGGGGCGGCCTATTCATCATTAGGTACACGATATTTGATGTGTAAATATGGTCCAGCCGGATCAGTTCACCTACACATTTGGCGGCCAGATTGCACGCTCCATATTACCATAGCATTACACATGCACCAAGAAAAGAAATCCATGATGCACCAAAGAGGCAAGAGAACCGTATTGTGTAAAAATCAATTATTTTGTCCAATTGTTCTCGCTCTGCAGAGGACATCAAACATGCAATTATAATGCTCCACTATCGCTTGCGAGCATAAACTCTTCTAGCAGAAACAAACAAATAGCAAGCCTCATCAACCAGGCCAGCACGAATGCATACAGAGAAGGATGAAAGATGGAAAAAAATAGAGCATATGGTACCTCTGCTGCATGAAGCATAGAGAAAGTTCTTGTCATGTGCGCGCTAACTGCGACATACCCAAAGCATACCAAATACATGGCAAATCCAGAAGCAAAACCGACCGATGTAGCAAATTCAGCTTAAAGATTTCGACACAGCACCATGTCCATCGACCTGGAAGGAAAGGTCACATGTTCCTACAATAAACTGCTGGATAATGTTTTATGCTGGATGATGTTGGTGTTATGGTAAAGTGGGTTGAGTATGAGAACAGAAACATGGCTTTTTAGATTTTGATTTGGAGGGTTTTTATAGATCTTCTATAGTATGCTATAAAGAGACTATTTTGTGAGGTCAAGATGAGCTTGAAGAGAATTGCTTGAATCATTCTCATTCTCATTTAAAATGCTGGACAAGCATCTGTTTCAGAGCCTTGTGTTTAAGAAACAACCTTGTGATGTGTTAGCTTTGAAGAATGTAGAGGATAGACATAATATATTGGAATGTGTTGGTTGAGTGCTGGAAAAGCAAAAAACATGAGAATGCCACGGTTCTATTGCGATAGCTATAGAACCGACATTCCTTGGATGGGGACGTCCCTTTTTCGGACTCCCTATTTATTCAGCATTTTTCATTTTTTTCGTCATCGGCGTTCTCTTGAGCTAGTTTTCTGCTTTCTCTCTATCCTACCAGTTTGATAATCTACCAATCAAAGACTATTCCTATGTTTGATCTTGATTGCACAATCCGCTAAAATTTCTGGAAGCTCGGTAGGGCTCTTCCTTCGGCTTGGATTCGGCCACTGCTGCCAGCGACTGGTTCCCGCTAAGCCTTCTTGGATGTGGTTCAAGAACTATTTTTTCGACCAGAGTTTTTGTGCAGTCCAGATCTGGGTTTTCTTGGTTTTCTATTTTGAATGGGTTCTTAGCGGTGAGGTTTTTGCAGAAATCCAGTTCTTTGGTTTATATGATCCTGGTGGACCACTCAATATATTCATGGGCAGTTTTCAATTCAATTTTCTTCCTGATCTTGCTAAGCACAAAGCATGAATCGATGGTTGCGAGGAATCTTTCTGGAGCACAGGGCATGCCGGATAATATTGATACCTTTTTTATTCCGCTTTTGCAGATGTGATCTGTGGTTTAGCATCAATCGATGGTTGCAAGCCCTAACCTGTTTTGTTCATACTGATTTTTGTGCTTGATGTTCAGCACGAGGGTTTGTGCCGTTTTCCTGGTTGTCGGTGCTTATGGAGATCCAGCTTTGATTCGTTTGTCAAGGCCAGTTTTGGGCCGAATCTGGCTCCAGATCGTGTTAGCAAGGACCTGGACTCTAGCCACGGCATCTGGCGGATAACTCAGATCGATGGATGCAGTTCGTTGCCGCGACCCTAGAGGTCTTCTCCGCAGACATTCCCTATCTGTAAATCAGTTTCTGTAAATCAGTCTGTAAGTTGTTTTGCCTTTCTTCAAATATATATATAATAATAATACTTAGTTGTTAATACAAATTGACAGGGTCCATTGGATAGCCAAATGGTTTTTGTTTCTGTGGTCATGGGTTCCAGTTCTGAATGAAGCACTTTTTTTCGGATCCAATATTACTTCTGTGGTCAGTTCTGAATGAAGCACCTTTTTTCGGATCCAATATTACTTCTGTGATCATAGGTTCAAGTCCGAAGGAAACAATTTCTTCGGGTCCAATGTTTTGGGGTCATATATTATCTTTATTTGTGATTGGAAGGTTTTTCAAGTTCTATTGTCTCGGGGATGTTTCTATCTTTCATTGTAGCGTGCGAAGTTGCTAGTCACATATGGGCGGTTACATGATATTTTATCCTTCTTTTTAAATTGTTTAGAGAGACCCATGTGAGTAAAGTCCTATTTTAAGGCATTTCTTTGTAAATATCTAGGCTTTAGTCCTCATATTAACGAAAAGTACATTTTCCTATCCTTATTTGTTGTCTGTAGATGTTTTTGTCCATTTTATAAAATGCCTTCATCAGTTTTTTGGCAACATATATTGTTGGATTCACGTTCCATTCAAATGCCTTGATATTTGATATTTCGTCTGTCTAATGTTCGCTCGCCGTTTTTCTTCTGGTGGATTTTTTCGAGCACAACCTAGGTATGGTTTTGTTTTCTCATTTCATTCATCTGCCACGTGAGTTTCTGACTAGGTATATTGTAATCATTTTTTTCTAATGTTGGCCCCCCGAATTTTTTGTGGTTTCTTCAAGTGCAACCTAGGGGATTTTTTCAAGCGCAACCAAGATCTGTTGGATTCTCGTTTCATTTAATTGCTCAAGATAGGATATACTTTGCTCTCCTAATATTGGCCGCCGATTTTTCTTTTGTGGATTTTCTCAAGCGCAACCTAGGTATGTTTTTTATTTTCTCATTTTTTTCAGTTGCGCCGAAACTTGCATTGGATTTTATTGTGCTATGGGCTCAATATTTTTTACTCTCCATCTAAAAGGCCCACATAAGGGTTTAGGGTCTGGCCTCCCTTTTGTCATATTTTATACCTGGTTATAGATTGCATGTCCGACTATTGTGTACCAGACTCACAACCTTTGTTTATCGAGCATTTTTTGCGCTTTTATCTTTCTCATTGTCATTAGTTTAACACGCCGTGTTGTATAATACTCTATGGTTAGGTGGTTCGTTGCATCACTTGTGTACGTGTCTTTTATAGTTTGCATCACTTGTATATGTGTCTTTTATAGATGTCCCTGAGGTAGTATTGTGTTTTGACTGATATTGCGT
The DNA here is from genome assembly GCA_021234155.1 of Isoetes taiwanensis. Taxonomy (NCBI): domain Eukaryota; kingdom Viridiplantae; phylum Streptophyta; class Lycopodiopsida; order Isoetales; family Isoetaceae; genus Isoetes; species Isoetes taiwanensis. The sequence continues at coordinate 2,140,047 of JAJEKV010000037.1, forward strand.
TTTTCTTGAGATTCTTCTATAAGATTCGTACTTGCCAATAGTGATAACTCATCATGTTGTTGCCCTTTGCTCTTAGTTTATTTCACATAGTGTGTTAGTCAGTGCTGGACTGCTTTCAATTGATCAGTCTTTTTAGTTTTCCAATTTTTATGACTACATTCTTGTCTGGGACTATCACAACTTATGGTCTTGTTGGATGTTTTCCATTTGGTGGGCACGTGCTAGGGGATGATTGCGCTTATCCCCCCTTTTTTCAGTTTTTAGGTTGTATGTCATTTTGCTCAAGGTGCTCATTCTTCTATTGGATGCTTTTCGTATTTGTGCCCCTTTCTTCTTGACTCTGCATTAAGCATAGCGTCCTTATTTCACTCATGGTAGCCTTTAGAAGCAGTTTGTAGTTCTTCTATCGCAATTTTTCATTGGAGACTGCTTGTGGCAGCATTATGGTGATGTGCACATTTTCATGGCATATATTACATAGTTCTCTCCATCGTTGTTTTCCAAATTTCTTAGTTGTTCCGATTATCTATCTTGTGTTCTGGCATTAGAGTTTTTCTGGGCATTGTTTGCAAGTTATGGATCTCACTGAGCTATTCATTTATAGGGTCTCCTATAAATTTTCTAGTTGTTTATCATGTTGTTCCTTGTTCTCCATTCTTCGCTTGAGTCATCCTATTTGCAGTTACATTCGTTCCTTTGCCCCCTTTTTGTTGCTCCGTTATTTTTGCCTTCGTGCAACTCTTGCTCACGTTCTTATTTTTCATCCTCCCATAATTTGGGGCATGTGGGTTGCTTTTCCAGTTATGTTGGTCCCTCTGGGTTCACCCTTGTTTCGACATCTTTGAACTTTTTCTGTTGATATTGCTCCCTATATATGTAGTTCGGTTAATACTAATTTTTGCATATTTGTCTGTCCGGCTTGGCATCATGTTTTATGCATGTTTCCTTTGTCGACTAGTCTTTCACTCATTTTTGGTTCATTCTGTATTTAGCCATTTGCTCCATGTATTCTCGTTGACTTCTTTTAGCTATTTTAGTTCCTTTTTTAGTTCGCGTTTCTATTTATTTTTTGATCCACATTTCATTCGTTTCATATGGGTTTTCTTTCTTTTGTTTATTGACTGTGTCGATCCTTCATTCGCTTCTTTTTTAATCCATTCGCTCAAGTTCCTTTTCGTTTTTTATTCAATTAACCTTTTGAATTGTCTTTACTCTATTAGCCTTGCTTAGCACTTTCTTCTTGATTTGTAACCCTCACCTGATCTATTCTAGTCATCCTTTTTTGCCAACTTGTTCTGTCTTCTATTGCTCATTTGTTACTTGTTTTCTCGGCTTTCAATCTGTTATGTTCAAAGATGTTGTACCAAGTTGATTTGGCATCCACTGCTGTATTTCACAAATCAGTGGAGCAGGGTTAATCGATATCTTAGCCTTTGCTAATGGTTTTTATCTATTGTCTATTTTCTTAATGGTCAGTTATGTAGTGGTTGTTTATATTCGGTGAGTTTTTGTAGTACACTGGTTTGCTTTCTTTGCATGGTTCCGGACCATTTTGGGTCATGTTTTTATCAGGTTTTGATGCTTTTTCCATTGAGTTATCATTGTTCTTTGCTACATTGCTCCATGGTTTTCACATTCTATGCTTTAGAGTGCGAGTGGTTTATTTGCTCCCTAGCTTTTTGGTGTCCTTGATCATTTCACCTATATGTGCTTCGTCCTTTTTTGAATTACTAAATCACCACCATCCCCTTTTTTGTCACAGGAAGTTCCTTTGGTCTCAGTAATTCCATCGTTTCGGGTAAAAGCATGTTAGGGTGTCCCTTAAAAAGTATTATTTAGTGACCAAAAAAGTACCTAAAAAGGTACCCAGGACTGGGTACTGGGTACCTATGTGATATCTCAATAAAAGGTACATTTTAAAACTTTTATAAATATTTTGGTCTCTGGTAGCATTATCTTTATCTTAACTTTGAATATTAATGCGTCCTTGACTTTTATTGTGGACTTTTGTACTAGTTTTAATGAAAATAAAAATGAGAAAGTACCCAGTTCTGAAGTACCTAGTGTATGTACTTTTGCAGGTTCCAAAAGTGGTACACCCTAACATGCTTTTACCCTTTCCTATTAGCTTCATTTACCCTTTTTATTTTTTGTCGTTTCATTTGCTCCATTTGCACTTTCATCTTGCCTTCTTTGTACCATTGCCTTAAGCTACTCTTTCAAACTCCTTTGCCTTCATTTGACTCTTTACCATGTTTTATGTACTCTCTTTAGGTTTTTTTATACCATGGATTTCAATTTTCATTTTTCCTGCCTAGTTCTTTTCTTGCATTTGATAATCCTATGTTTTTTGTTACGTTTCCAACCCTTAGTTGCTCAGTTTGGTCTGGTTGCTCACTTTTTTCTAGGATTTCCAAAGTTTAAGGTACTTTATGCCTTTATTTCTGGTTGTTCAAGTTTGTTAATAGGTTTCTTTGTTTTTAGGCAGTTTTACTTTTTGTCATTTAGGTATTCTTTTGGCCCTTTTTTACTCTCCTTTTTTATGCTTTTATGTTTTCCGCTTTGACCCTTTGTTATTTTGGTTTTTAGATTTGTTACGCTTTGCTCCATCTGTCCTATTAGCTTCTTCATGCATTCTGTTTCATTTTGTTTTCAATGATCCTTGTGGACTCGTTTCTCCTTTCTTTATTCCACATTTTCAATCTGTTTCTATTAGATTCGACCCTCATTATCTCAAAGACTCCATTTGATGGCATTTCTCTATTCGGTTGTGTATGCCATGTTCCCTTCAAGGTTTTCCTTTGGCTTGGTGTTTTGTTTCACATTACTCCTTTAGTTGCATCATCGGTTCCTTCTTTGTCTTCTTGCTCCTTGTCTTTTTGCTAGTTAGGATAGTTCGGATTTTTGTATCTTTGTTAGTGTAACATGTATTGGTGCATTGGCCATTTGCCATCGTCACTCTATTGATGTCGTCAGGTTCATGGCTCTGTTTGTTGTTGTACCATGAGTTCCTTTCCTCATCTCTTATTGCGCTTTTCCATCTACTCCTTTATTTTTATGCTTCTCTTCCATCTTCCACGATAGTGTTCCATTGTGTCCGTAGGCTTTGTGGTCGTTCCTCTTTTACCTTATTTTCTATCAGCCTTATATGTGCATTCTGTTTCGTTTTTATTTCAGTGTCCTTATAGTCTCATTTCTCCCTTGCTTTCGAACAGTTTTTCATTTTGGCTTCCTTTCTTTCTTTGTCCATGATGAGATTTGTTCCTCTTCTATCGGCCGATATATATGTTGTCATAGGACCCATCCTAGGAATGCCACGGTTCTATTGCGATAGCAATAGAACCGACATTCCTTGGATGGGGACGTCCCTTTTTCGGACTCCCTATTTATTCATCATTTTTCATTTTTTCGTCATCGGCGTTCTCTTGAGCTAGTTTTCTGCTTTCTCTCTATCCTACCAGTTTCCCTCACCCTCCCTCCCTTGATGGTTTATCTACATCTGATCTTATCCCCGTTTTTTCTCATTACCCCTTTCCATTCCATTTCCTTTTTTGTCCGTTGACCATCTTTGTCTATGTTTCCATATTTTTCGGGTCCCTCTGCAGCCTCTAGATCTTCCATGGTTTCCTTTTGATGCTTTTGACAGTGCATATGTTCTTGTTCATCAGTTTTCTGGATGTGGCACTTTAGCCTCCGAGGCCTATTCATTATCTCGTTCTTCTCGGAGTCTGTCAAATCTTCTGTACTTTTCAGGTCGCCTTACAGCCCTCGATATCCTCCGTGCTTTCTTTCTTCTTTGAGGATACATATATTTTTATTTCCATTTGTTTCTCGGTGTGGCTCTGTAGCCTCCGCGACTTCTTATCATTTCATTCTTTCTCCGCATGGCTATAGCCGCTGTGACTTAATTTCTTGTTCATTTTCTCTTGGACAATATTTATTATTATTCATTTTCACAGACGTGTGGATCTGTCTATGTTGTAGTTCTGGTGTCGTCAGCTTTGTCTGCATAGTTTCTTTTTCTCGGCGTGGTGTCGTAGCCTCCGAGACAATCTTTGTTATTCATTTCCTCTCGGCGTGGCACTGTAGCCTCCGAGGCAGCACCAATCGGATGGTTTTTCTTTTTTCCCGCGATGGTTTTTTTCCGCGGATGGTTCCCGATTGGTCGGCTGTTGTTTCTTCCTCGGCGTGGCCCTGGAGCCTCCAAGTGCTATTATATTTTTGATATTTGCGCTTTGGCACGTGTCCAAGCTTGAAGCCACTAACTTTCTAACGGGTCATTCTCCTTTGCATTCTTTCCATTGCAGGTTCTTTCTTGCAGCTTGCTCAGTTGTGAGCGCCATCACGTTGTATTTCAACTCTTTTCTCGGCAGATGTATGCTAGTAGCAGTCTTCTGGATCGTTGGTGGCCATTTGTCATAATGGCGGCATTTTATATCCCGATGAGAAGCGGTCGCGGGTTCTTACCTTTGCTTATACCAAGTAGCGAAAAATCACCCTCTATTCTGGATGAGAAGCGTTGTACCAATTTTCTCACATTCGCATGGACCATGCGGCGGATAAATCATCTTTTATCTTGTATCCCTTAATCTCATCATGCTCTCGATGATTGTCTAGTTTTCGGAGCACTAAAATTTCAAGTTTTTCAGAAGTTCTACTCCAGTAGGGGTATCAATTTGTACTCAACGATTTTACAAAGCTCAATGAGAACACCACTTCACTTCGGCCGATATATATGTTGTCATAGGACCCATCCTAGGAATGTCATATGTTATAAGACATGCTTCATAATGAAGCGGTGGAAAAGTAAAGTTCATAAGACTTGTCACAAGCATGACTATGACATCATAAATGTTGTCTTATAGTTATAAAACAATCATATTTTAGGCCAATCGTGGGAAAAGGACCGTTACGTCTGCGATATTGTCTTATTTTTGTATCGAAAAAAAATTCTCAATACAATCAGTCCCCTGCCTGTGGTTTGGTGCCTAGCCCTTTGGATTAGCAATTTGGAGGTCTTATGTTTAAGACTTTTTTGGGACGTTTGGAAGATCATCATGCATCTCTATGGGATGCTGCCATGTGGTATCGTCATATGTCACTAGGGGATGCTGTCATGTGGTATGACATAAGAAGTATTATCTATCTTTCTTAAAGTAGATATCCAAATCTAAATGGAAGATTTAATGTTTTTTGTTGTGGTTAATGAGAGGTGTTGCTTTTTTGGTTTGAGGAAAAAACAAAATATGAAAAAGCATTGGCAACTTCAAAATAACATATAAACCATTAAGTATACTAAAATATCAAATACTTAATATCCATTTATTATAAACCATCCATAACACACAACTCAAAAGTTCTAATTTTTTTGGCCCTCATGCTCCTATTGTCTCTGCGTGCTTTTGCACTAGCGAGTGAAACCTTTAGGGTTTCGCACCATTAGGGCTCTCACCTGGTTCATTTTCGCCCTAGATACGCGTCGCTTCTGCATCGAGCCTCTCATTCATTCATCATCAACTAGCATTCCTCTAGGATGTGAAAGCATTGTATGAAATTCTAAACCCTTGCCACACTTTGCCATTTTAGCAACATCACAAAATGGACTCTTCTCCATTTTTAAAATATTCTCCAGCGTATTGTCAACCTCTCATTCTTCATTGAATGAGGTGTCCGCGTCGATGTCAATAAAAGAACTAAACAGTGAATCATTTGCTTGTGGGGTAGCTCTACTAGCACATACACGCACACAAAAAGCGTTAAGCAAAGGACATTAGACAAGCGAAATGAATAAAGGAAATTTATGTATTAAGTAAAATGTACTATGCCTAGGAAACATCTAAAGTATGATCTCTATAATTAAAAAGGGATGTAATTCTAGAAGAGCGTGAATTCTGGATCTTATAAACGAAGGCTGGCGTTTCTGGTTCATATTCATCATCCTCCACATGCAATGTTCTCAGAATGTCTGTGTCATGTCCATCATCCAAAGAATCATTGCTACTTTTGCCACTAAAGAAATAGCTAGAGTAGCCTCGAGCTCGTCTAGTCCAAAGCCTTCTCCTTCTCTTGCCCACTTTGCGAAGAGGAACAACATCTATTGGAAGCCCATACATTATGCAATGTACATCTTTAACGAACGCTTGTGAAGGGGTTAGGATCATGCGCCATGCTGCCTCTACTCGCTCTTGGCTTCTATGTGCGGTATTGGAAGGAAGCACCCATGCACTAGATAGAACAAACTTCTCAGTTCTTAGCATTCGTACTACAATGTAGCACAGAATAGGGGACCTTTGCTTTCTTCCATGGTACATTACAAAATGCTTGGCACGATGCAATAAAGTCTGGTTGTCTAGTATGGCACAATTTTTTATCTCTCCTGCACCATAGAACGTGTACTTATTCTTCCCTTTCTCCATTTGCTCTGCAGACGCCTCCTTCGAGTAATATTTGAAATGCAACTTACCTAAATATTTGAGGCAATATCCGATCATTCTGTTTAAAACAATGCAAGAGCGTGTCATGCAAAGCCTTGCCAATAGTTACTCCATTAGGGACTTATGGTCAACCCAATCCAAAGCATGTTTAAATGATGAATTTACTGAGTTTGGAGTTGTCATCTCCATCCCAGGCTTCGAAATCCCCAATAGCTCTAACCAGATAATTTGCCGGTAAGTGTAATGCTCCACCGGATTTTGAATATAAACTCAAGATTATTTGTTTGCCGACAAATAACAAATCCGAACCGGAAAATAAGGATTGTGACCAGAAATTTAGAAGACTAACTCCTAGTTTTTCGATGCCTGCTCCATCCTGAGCACACACTGCAAATGCAGATGGTCTAATTCTGACTCTCGCTCTTGTGATACCATCCCTACTATGCAGTCACTGTCTAGAAACCTACACGCCCTGACATATACGCTTGTTCGTTGATCCTCCAAAAGCCTTTTCTTCTCCTCTCTCTACTTTGGTTCTTCTTCCTCTCCCTAGCGCGCTCCTTCTCCCTCTCTTGTTTAGCAATCTTAGCAATCTCCCATTGCTCCTTCTGCAAATCTTTGTGGACGATATCCTTCTTCGGCCCTCTATTCATTCCAATAACTAAATCCTCTGTTTCAACAAAGTTAGAGTGATGGAAACAAGGGGCGGTGCAACTAGGAAGGCTTGCATCCAATGCTCTGGCAGCTGCAGTGAAGCTGCCTTTTGGCAATCTACCTTCTTCATTTAAGCAAATTCCTGTAGAGGCCCTCCGAGCTTGCTCGAAAATGCATGGTGCACTAATAGAAATACAAGATGGGTTCTTTTGCAAGAGAAATACAAGGTGTGATGGCTTCTCTTGAAACACAAATATAAGATGTGTTGCTTGCACTCGACAGTTCTCTTGCATTCAAGTATCAGAAGCAAATAAGATTGGATAATCTGTTTGGAGTTCTTAAGCAACAAGAATACATATTAAGGAGTGGCATTAGACAATATAAGCAACTCAAAATGGCTGGGATGCTTGGGGATCTGATAAACGTCAGAAGAGTTTGAATTGCGGAGTAATAACTAACAATGAATGGAGTGATTATGGCGTCAGAATGGTTAGGATGCTTGAAGCGACTATGGCTTCCAAATTGCATAAAATGATATGAATCAAAAGGATGAATTGCAGAGTAATAACTAGCAATGGATGGAGCAACAATAGCATCAAAATGGATGGGATGTTGAGTGACTATGGCTTTCAAACTGCACAAACGGATATGGATCTAAAGGATGTGAAGGTGTTCTACAGAGAAAAGTATAAATGGCTGGGGTTCAATTCCAGTAAAATTCTAGGATTATTACCTGAGGACACTTTGTTGCCAGCTTAGCATTGGCTTTCTCTAGGACTTGAGAATCGATTGAAACTAGCTTTCTGATGTAGGCCGATTTTAGACTTGGGCTTTTTGATGTGGTAAAGGCAGATATGAACTCGAATTTGCAGCATGATTCTCTATCAGAGGGCGATATGCAATCGAATAAGCAGGCCGGATTCTGCTGTGTCGTGGCCTATAAAAGGTTGTAGGCTTTTTTAATTGTCTATTGGCCTCAAGAAAAATAGAACTCTTAAAGCTTTTTAGGCACACCTTCTTCTTTCTATTCTTTATTTTTATGAACATACAATGATTTGCCATGCATAAAAACCCTTATTTCTAAATTGAACACCCCCCCCCCCCAAAAAAAAAAAAAAAAACTTGGTAAAAAGCATTTGCATTTTATTTTTATTTGTGGAAGAACATTTTTTTTTTAAATGTGGCCAAAAAGTTGTTAAAATATAAGACACTATAGTAGTGGAAAATCACCCTTAAGGGTTCGGTCAGATGTTAATGTCAACAAGATAAGATAAGATGAATTTTTACGTCCACGGGAATCCAATGGGTTATGGGACGCCACATGCAAGGGCAACAACCCATCTAAAACCAAATATTAAAAGGCTACCAAGAATAAGATAAGATAATGTCCCATCAATGACCAAAATGGGAGAGGTCACATGATATGTCTTTCTTATTTGCTTATGTGGCCTAAAAGTGGCTAAAATATAAAACACCATAGTAGTGGAAAATTTGCTTATGTGGCCAAATTAAAGTGGCTAATATATAGGAAGCGAACCTATCTAAACCTAAATGGGACATGCCTTATTTTTATCCGTGGAAAACCTTTTTTTTTTTTTAATTTGCTTATGTAAAATATAAGACAACCATTAGTGCAAAATCTACTTATCAGTGGAAAATCACCCTTAATGCTTCGGTCAGATGTTGATGTGAGCAGGCCGTCAATGACCAAAATGTGAGGGGTCACATGCGATGTTTTGACAGGATCGAAGCCACGTTGATAACCAGCCATTCCAACAGCTCTTGCTCTCGGTTGAAAGTGTTCTTATATACAGGGACATTCCTGAGATGGAAACAGGGCGACGCACGGAGCGCAGAGCCCTGTTGACATCTCAGGAATGTCCCCTAAACGGACATTTTTGTAACGTAGAAAAGACTTAGGAGGCATTCTGATGCAAGTAAAAAGCTTAAGAATGATGGGTAAACACTCTGGAATGCAGGTAAACACTCCGGAATGCATGGTAAACAAGAAGTAGAAACGCAGCAGCCGCCGCAGAAGCTCTGGTCCTCGATCAATTTTTTTTTTTACTTTGTTTGAAACACTGCCACGTGGCACGGTGCTACTGACGGATGCATTATAATGCCTCCTAAGTATTTAAGTCAATAGGGATTATACTGGATCAAGACACGTAAATTTTTAGCACTTGGCATCTCTATTGTCTGTCCAAAATATAAATATTTTTAAGCTCCGTACACAAGGCACCTAGAAATTTAACTACCATTACTAACCACTACAAAAGCACTATGATAGTGGTTTTTTATGCTAAAATCTTTCTTCTCCATAAAAACCACCTAATATAGTGGTTTTCACAATGCGACTGTGGTTTTGCGTACTAGTTTTATATTTTGATATGGTTTTTTAAAACTGATGAAGGTTTTTATTGAGAGTTTAATACGAACTCGGCATCTTGTGGTGGTTTCTTATGCAGTTTTTTATATTGAGAGTAGGAAAGACATGTTTAATGGTTTTCATAAATATGTGGATGGTTTTGGGAGCAGTATTAACTGACAGTTCTTCAATGCTTTTATATATATATATCTTTTGACAAGGTCTCATCGTGATTTTCTATGCTAACACGACTTGCCAAATTGTTACTGGTTTTTACTGCAATACAATAATGTTCTTATATATAGTTGGACAAGGGCTTTACATTTGTGGTTTTCCATCCTGATTTTCTAAACAAATATGATTTGTTGAATTGTTAGTAGTTTTTACATTGGTTTGATGGTTGACATTTGCAATTTCCCAAGGTAACATGGTTCAAATTGCTAATGGTTTTTTAACATGGTTTTGTTGGTCGAGTTTTGTGATGTTTGGCTTCAAGTTGTTGAATTTTTCATGATGGTATTTTTATTTTTTATTTTTTTTTATAGTGGTTTTGCTCGAACTTGACAAGCATAATTTTGGGATATTGATTATGCAATTGATCCTTAATCACTTAGTATCTATATGATAACTAATAATACTCTCAACCCATATTATAATACTCAAACCATTAATAAATATAATGTATTACATCTCGTTGATATTGTCAAATAACATGTGCCCTACGAGAACGATCGAACCTCACGTAGATGACCTCATCAAGACTATACATAACATCAGAGCATATCCTTTTTAAAAAAAGTAATATATAAACACCAACATATTTGGTGATCCTCTAAATAATATTTGATCTAACTCTACTCTTGGTTTGGAGGGCCTAGAATCCCAAAAGTATTGCAACAAAAAACTATTATCTCTTAAACTGCAAAACTCTTAAATTGCGATCTTGCTCTCCAAATTCAACATATCTCGAAGACAATAGGGATGTGGAGTCTAGTTTTGGAGCAATCAAAAGCATATGAAAGGGCAAAGACCATAAATTTATAATCTATAGATGCATAAGAAAACAAAATAAGACATACAAACTAGTTTCCTGCATACGGCTTCTGGAAAAGTTGGAGCCGTGCACAATTTACTAGCAGCATAGAGTCAAGCCAGCCAAATTCTGGCAAGCAAACAATGAAGAAAGGAAGCACTAGGGAGAAAAGAACCTTACCATCTGGCTTTGCGCCTATTAGAATTGCCGGTAGTGGAAGCTTCGGAGGCATTCAACAGTGCTACCTTGAATAGAAGAACACAACTATTGAAGAGGACACTACCATAACAACATCCCAACCTTGACAACAAAACCAAAAAAAAAAAAAAAATCATTCTAAAGCTTCTTGCCAGACTTAAGAATCGTATACTGAAGTAGACATGTCTTGCAAAAAATCGGATTATAAAAAAAAGCACGAATAATACATGGCAAGAAGATTTTGACTACTCAAGAATATGTTGTTTTTGTTTGTCAAGGTTATGATTTCTCAACAGGTTGTTGCCACTGCCTTTAGCAATCGGGCCTACAACCACACCACCTAAAATAGAAATCCTTCTCATGACCTCTTAGTCTTGTGGATGTTAAAATCTATTCATCGCTCTAGATCCACCAGAATGCCTGCCGCCTACATTCCTTCCAACACAACCTGAAATTAAAACAATCCAAAGAACATTGAAATAGAACGGCACAAAAATAAGAATTGCTACCTAGCATTGATCTCATCTATTGCTTTAACAAGGCTATCTAAAAATGCAATTCATCTGCTCAGGTCAAAACTAGCCCAAACATGTCACTTTAAAATAATAAGGAATTAGGCCATTGCTTACTCTATATGCTAGAGTAGCATACAAATGAGGATACTAATAAAATCACGTGAAGGACCATCATTATCAAAAACAAAAATATGCTAACTAGGAAAACCCTTGAAGAGTCCGTCAGTATACATGCATGCTCAACTTGGGACGAGTTAGCCATGGATATTGGATAACGACATGGATCAATACATGAAATGACCATTTGTTACCAATTCCCAATAACTCACATTCTTTAGAAGAAATGAACAAAAGTACATGTAACTGTGAAGTATTACTCTTAATGGGCCTCCAGAGTAGAACTCAATCACGGCAACTAACCAAGCATTAATAGTGAACTCTTTTTTATGGTTTTCCTTCTATTTCTAGATTTCTTTCACATTTGCTACATATCAATTCAATTATTGCAACATTTCCTTGGAATGTGTAGAACATAACAGATAACAAAGTTTGAACATTTGGAACATTCAACCCATAGACTTCTACGCACGACATTGGGGTGACAAAATAATAAAACTTCCTTGCTTTGACTTACTGATTAGAATGTAGAATTTGGTGTTAGCATAAATAGTCATTTACTTCTACGGGCCCTATGGAACTATAGAATATATCACTCATTTTCTTTTACTACTCATTTCTAGCCTTGAACTAGAGAATATTCCCTGACATCTTTCCCCTCCCACACTCTCCTCATTTGCTCAAAAACTTGATGGGTCGAACTAGATTTTCCATGTCAGTATATGATTTCCCCACCATTGTAGCTAGTCAATATACAAGTCAAAGCATTGCCTTAAACCAGAATTCATATCAACATCACTATATCCGGAATTTAAAAACCCAAAGCAGATTCAGAGGGAAATTGAACCCTTATATACTGCCACAATGCTTTGCCAGGTGAGAAGCCTAACATACAATCTCAAAAAAATAACAAAAGCAGCGACAAAATCCAAAGAAATTCGTTGAGCTTGCAAAATATGCACTAGTCCATCCTCTTCTACTACATGTCTAGAAGAAGCTAGCAGCTATGGCCGTTTGATTTTGGAAGAAATCAAAGACGAGATTTGAAGAAACCACTCGAATACGTTCACTTTGATGACAGAGTAAACAATTTTATATTAAAGCTTCTAGTTGGATTTTAAGAATCATCTACTGAAACGGACATGTCTTGCAAATAACTGGATTATAAAAAAGACATGAATGATACATGGCAAGAAGATTTTTGACTACTGCATGAATGCATTATTTTTGCTTGTCAAAGCCATGAATTCTCAACAAGTTGTTGCCATGACCTTCAGCAGTTTCAGACTCCAATTATACCACCTAAAACAGAAATCCTTTGCCTTGATCTAGAAAGCCCTGCCAGCTACGTTGCTTCCAACACAGCCTTAAATTAAAATGACCCAAAATAACCTAAAATAGGATGATCCAAAATAAAAATTGCCACGTACAATTCAGATTGGTGTTTTAGAATTTGAGGCTTACTTTGGTTGTAGAAACTTTGAGGCTACCAGGCAGCTCTACACAGAGGGACTATTTTTCATCTGTGTTTTAGATATGTACCTCAGCCTTATATGCTTGTTTTCACGATTTAATGATGAGTATACCTGTCGTCCTTAAAAAAAAAAAAAAGGTTTTGCCACGTGGTATTGACCTCATTTACTGATTTAATACGACTATTTAAAAAAGCAATTTTAACTGCTCAGGTCAAAGTAGCCTAGCCACATCACCATTTTGTTATACGAATACAACACTTTACCATTGATAATATTGTGTTATCGCATACATTTTCTATAATTGCACAACCTTATCAATAAATAAAAAAGGCAAAATATGCAGCATTAACATTCAGAATGCAATATTCGGTGCGTAGAATGCGAATGCAAGGTAAAATGTTTGAGGGAGGGTGCCTAGGAATGGTTTACAGTCGATAAAATAGATCATTGACGGACATATAGGGCTCGGATTCGAGTGAATGATGGTTTATTGAACGCTTTAGGAATTGGCTTTCGCGTGTACCAAAAAATGCATACTCCGGTACCCTAACAGTTGAGTAACGAAGCCCCAAATGGAGAGATGTTTTTGTTCTATCCCTTTTACAATGCACATAACAAACATGGTTCAAATGGGATGTTTAAGTCTAGATATGAAACACGACCCGTTTTAGCCGTGCCACCAAACCGCAATTTAAGCAAAGAAAAATCCGTTGCCAACACGTCAACATCCATGGTATTTGAGTCGATGCCGGCAACAACTGTTGTCCACCGTGTTATGCCCGTTGTTTGCCATTTTTTTTTGCTCTGAGATGGTGTATTCTTCTGAATAGTAATCGTTTCAAATAGAAACAAAGTGCTACAGTAAAAAAAAACTAGTTACCATCACTTTTTTGCAGATGCTTTTTCTGAAGCTGCTCAAAAAATTAGAGTATTGGCCCGTGTTTTAGTGCACTTTTTTTTAAAATTAAAGTATTTCTAAAGAACATTGCCATCTTATTCATTTCCCATATTTCAAAAATTTCGGGAACCCTTGCAGCCTACCTATTGCAATCAAGAATTTCCGATATAGAAAAAAATTCTCAGGAAGTTTTCCGTAAAAACCGTAGAATTCTTCTTCACATTTTTCAAATTAAGACTAGTTTTTTTGCTTGATGCTTCATGCTAGCATAAATTATATAGGAAATTTACCTTCCTTTGTGTCGCTCACTGTTCATTTCCATGTTTCGTTGCCGCTTTCGTTTTCTAAAATTTAGGGGCCTGTTGCGCTTCTGGTGGCCATGCTTCGCAACTATGGTCTAAATACTTGTTTCAAAGCTCTTGGTCAACCAGTAAATGGGACATGTGCATTGAAATGTCGCGTGCTATAGAAAAAGTTATATAGGTTCAAAGAATTTGCAAAAAGAGCGGGAGCTTTATTTGAAATTAATGAATCACAACCGCTACATTGAATCAAAATAGAGCCACTGAAAAGGGGGCATATCACCATAGGCGGGCCATGCATTGAAAAAATAGTTACGGGGTGAAATTTTAACATTCTTTTGATTTTGCCAAATCGTGCCCTAATCCTAATGCCGCGTCTGTTGTTGATTACTGCCGGAACTCTTGCTTTCTTCCTTCGATTCATCTTGCCTCCCTCTGCTTTAGCTGTAGTTGCCTTCATGCGTGCTATGCATCCCTCTCCGGAGCTTTTCCTGATTGCTCTCGAAAAATGGAGACGGTGGATTATTTTGGGACTGTTTAGAATTTCTAGAGTATTGCAGGGAATATTTTGCACCTGGCACTATGCATGGGAATTAGGTTTGTAAAACAGAAGCAAACTATGGCGACATGGCTTCTTAAGGTCCTTATGATTTACTTCTACTACCTAGTTTCTTATTGGCAAGGTCTTGCATTTTTGAAACCGATCTGGCATTTTTTTCAGCAGTTGTTAAGGCTGTTGTTGTTATTTTTAATTGCATTTTCTTATGCTAAGTATTGCCACATATCTTTTACAGATTTTCAAGTTGCAAATGGGCGCACAGGTAGTTCCTAAACTCTGCTTATTTCAAGACATTAGGAATTACCCTAATGGAATGATGTCTACATTTTTTGTGTTTTCATCTTCCGAAGTTTCTGACAGAGTAGTAGAGCCATATAATGCCACTTCTTATGTTTTGCAGCTGGTGGAAATTGCATGGTTAGTGACATGAAGCCCTTTATGAAATCTTCTTTATGACCCTAAAGCTTTAAGAAAAACAGCCGTCCTGCAGTTATAGGATCTTTTTAGGATGGAGTTATGGATCCGTATCTAGATTTGATCATTTTATAAGGAATAATGCAATGTTTTGAGACTTTTATCTTGTACTTTCTGGGTATGAAGGATATAGTTTTGCAATGTTGCTATTCCTTTCTTCAAATCTTCAAGTGACTTGAAGACGAAATTGTAAGGAAAGTATTAAAAAATATTGCATCTGGATTAAATAAACAGACATGCACTTAAAATGTATAGCTTAATCATCATGTTCTAGCTATAGTTGTGCTTTCATTTCTCTATTTGCAGATAACGTCAGGCGAGCTCCCAATCATGGGCTGAAAAAGGAAGCCCCACAAGTGGATGGCACTGCAGCTAGTGCTATTCAGACATTTAGGTAAAGTGAGCTTGCTGCAGAGACAAAATTTTTCAAGCCTGGATGTTTATTGAAGAGAATGTGGCTGCCAGTCTATAAAGGTTGCCGAGAAGAGGCATAAGTCAGGCAAGTGATCTGTTTATACAAGTGATCTGATATACAATTTTGCAGATTCTGTCTAGCTATCTTACTGATATTATTGTCGTCCAGGTTGTAGCTGTAAAGTAGGTTGATATAAATAGTCTGGATGACAATAGAGATTATTGTGTGGAAGTTTTGATGCTGCGCTTTTGCTTCATTCAAATCTGGTAGCTTGTTGCATCATCATGAACAAACATTAGTTGTGTATGGATTATGCCACTAGGGTACTTAGATGAACATTTCAAGAACAAGGACCAGGAGTTTCACTTGAAGCACTTAAACAAATCCAGTTTGTGGGAATGATGGTTTAACCGAGGTTCAAATCCTCAGAGATTCTTCCCGTTTGTAATTTGTTGTTGATTTTAAAGATTGAAAATACATTGGCTGTCAGTGTTTAATTTGATTTATGTGCGTGAACAACAATAAAAATTGTTCATATTTTAATGTATTAAACTAGAATTGTTTAATTGCAAAGAATTAAAAAGTGGTTTAGATTGACTAGGAAACCATTACATGTTGAGCGGATGAAATGGTATGGCATTACACTAATTTGCAATGGTTTGATAGTGAAACACTAGTTGATTTATAACCTTAACAATGTTACATAAACTATTCTATTTTTACTAAAACCATTATGGTTTCAATGCACTAAAGATGAAAGACTTTGCCACATGAAACAATGGTGACTTATGACATTTTTACACATAAATTGTTCATGTTTTAATGCATGTTAAAACAAAATAACTAGAAATGTTTTGGACTAAGAAAGTATTACATGTTGAGTGAATGAAACGTTATGGCATTAATAAACTAAGCTGCAATGGTTTGATATTAAAACAGTAATTGATTTATAACCTTAACAACGTTACGAAAACTATTATAGTCTACTAAAACCATTATGGTTTCAATGCACTAAAGATGAAAGGTTTTGGAGTACTAAAGGATGGTGGCTTATGGCATTTTTACACATTAACAACCACTTACAGTTACCACAACACTTAACCCTCCTAGTTTAGCACTCTAAGAACCACATTAATATACCACCATAATAAACCAGTTTCAACTAAATGGTGTGATATACCACATTAGCAAACTATACACATCAAGCACTATATTAAACTATAGGTACTAAACATGTTAAAAAACCACCTTGCTGAACATCATTCACGAACCTTTGAAAATTACTCTTTTAGAACACTGCCTTGGAAAACCATACATTTTATCCACATAAGGTTTTTAATGAAATTAACCCCCAAAGACCAGTTGGTTTTATTGAGCATTTTTTCATATATAACCAAGGGAAAAACCCATGCTGCTTTTACTTTTGGATGCCTTGTGGTAGCAGAAAACCACTAGCATCTCGTCTGCTATGAAAATGCCCTGCTGCTGCTGTGTTGCTGCAAAACCATACAAGCCTAGAAGATTCGGCATGCCTAGAAGATCCTGTCGAGCCTAGCCCACTTTCTACTTCAGACCGGATCAAATCCATTTCTTCAACCATTCACAAGAAAAACCACTCCAAAAAACTTAGGATATTAAGCACATCAAAAATTAGCAATCAGCACTTCAACTTTGGTATTTATAGAACGAGAAATACAATACTGCTTACAACTCATATGTATTTATATGACGAGAAATACAATACTGCTTACAAATCATATGCCGAACCAAAGCTGATGAATACCCTCCAGCAATACACAAAAGATTATGCAAAGCAGATGTTGTTTTTGATTCGATGCAAATGAAGCTGAAAAAAATGACAATGGCATATCAACAAAGGAGTCAGAGGGAACTGATATAAGCTGATTCCCCCTCGTTTATGTTGTTGAATTGAAGATGTGGAACACTGGTTATGCCTTCCAACATCAACCTCACATCACGCATTCTTGGCCTTATACTAGCTGCTGTGTTGGTGCACAATATTGCTATACTAGCAATTACCATTGCTTCATCCCTTGAATACATGTCTCCCAATCGCTTATCCATCAACGCCATCAGATTAGACGGTCCAAGCTCATGTGCCCAATCTACCAAAAATGCCGCCTTCTCTAAATCTATTACACGCCTGCCGCTCAGCAGCTGCAATAATACTACCCCGTAGCTGTAAACATCTACTTTCTCTGATAGCTGATTTTTTGTAGCATATTCTGATTCAATGCATTAGATTTAGCATCTTTCATTTTGTGGAGAAGAAAACATAAAAATTAAACACGATGCATACCTGGTGACAGATAGCCTACCGTACCCTGAAGCCTGGAAGCTGTGACATGGGATTTACGGTCATCGTATAATCTTGCAAGACCAAAGTCAGTTATAAAAGGATTAAATTTTTCATCCAGAAGAATGTTGTGAGGTTTTACATCACAATGAATAATATGAATCTCTGACTCATCATGCAGATATGCAAGTCCACGTGCAGTTCCAAGTGCAATTTTGTATCTTAGCTCCCAACTTAACACATGGTTTTCATCCTCCAAAAAGAGCAGTTTGTCAAGGCTCCCATTGGGCATGTACTGAGATACCAACAAGAATCTACGCACTGATTTGTGAGAGTAAGCACTATACCCTAGAATGCCTGCAAGATTTTGATGGCGTATCATGCTAATAAGTTGAATTTCCTTTTTAAACTCTTCTTCTTGCCTTGCATTTCTATCTGGGTGTAGACGTTTGATGGCAATTGTGCAACCGTTTGGAAGTACACCTTTATAGACTGATCCAAACGCACCTTCTCCTATTTTGGATAATTTGCTGAAATTATTCGTGGCCTTGCAAAGGGCGCCATACTTATACTCCATTACTCCAATGTTTTCCTTGTGCTCATGCTCCAAAGCATGCCTCTTTTTCTTCCTTAACCACAAGAGTAACAATCCTACTACTATAATAAGGATCACAAATGCTGCAATAGAGCAACTCATAATTACTGCTTTGTGTTTGGAGTTGTCTAGCACTGCTGCGGTTCCTGAAGTCTTTGCTAACACCGCGGATAAAGCTGATATCATGGGGCCTCCCCGGCCAGCTGAATCTGCACCAGCTCCACTGGTCTTGCCATCATAAATTAGTTGAACAGAAAGGATGCCACTTGTAACTTCAGTCTCATTGTGGATGATGTATTGCTTGTTTTTTTTTACCAAATCGTATACATCCAAATCCTTTCTTATCAGGCTTCCTTGGATATAGACATCAAACACTCTATATCCAGTTTGATCAAATTCTATTTCTGCAAAGTAAAGCGTGACATTGTATTTTCCTGGCTGTAACTGAATTCCATGATAGGCTAAATAGTCTGGTGCTGAACGCATGGATCTGTATATTTCTACAAGATCTGTAAGGTCAGGATTACTAACATTTTTGGAATTGGAATTGCCTGATGATATCTCTACAGCCCATAAACCACTACTATCATCATAATGGAACCCAAATCCATATTCCCCCAAATCAGGTTGGAACTGTAAGTTCTCAAACGTTATATTACCCCCTCCTGCATTGATTGCAAAACCTTGAAGGCTACCGGGTACAGAGGGAGAACAGTGATCCAATGATGTAGGTCTTGAAATGTCGCAGTTAAATGTCTTGAGTCTACCATTAGTAAAATAATTGAATGCATAATTTATAGGTGTTTCGCCCAAGTATGCCTTAAACTCGGCCACAGAACCGTTGAGCGAATTGTGAGAGAGATCTAGCTTCTGAAGGCTGGACATGGAAGAGAAGCTTCTATCTGGGACTTCTCCTGTAAGATTATTGTGGTCTAGATACAGGATTTGCAAAGAACTTCCATCAAATTTCTGCGGAATGCTTCCTGATATCTGGTTGAATCCTAATCTTAAATCCTGAAGAGAATTGGATATGGAGGATGGAGAACCAGTGAAACTGTTTTTTGTCAAATGTGCTGCAGTTAAGCTAGTTAAACCCTGCAGAGTTTTGAAAATGGTTCCAGAGAACTGATTGTAAGACAGATCTAAGTAATTAAGATTATGCAAGTCTTGGAGAAAAGAAGTCTCACCAGAAAATGAATTTCCTTGAAGGAGAAGCTTGATCAAACCGATGCAATCACCAAGCTGAGATGGAATGGTACCATTTAAGTGATTATGGAAGGCATAAAAATATTGGAGATTGGTAAGCTGTCCTATAGAAGACGGAATGGGCCCTGTCAACTGATTGTTGTCCACATACAATTCTTTCAAATTGGTAAGAGTGCCCAATCCCTCTGGAAGGGAACCGTTAAAGCTATTAGTACCAAGCTCCAGGATTGTGAGAAGAGTAAGCTGTCCTATAGAAGACGGAATGGGCCCTGTCAACTGATTGCTGTCCACATAGATTTCTTTCAAATTGGTAAGATTGCCCAATCCCTCTGGAAGGGAACCGTTAAAGCTATTAAGACGAAGGTTCACATATGTGAGCAGAGTAAGGTTACCTAAACCTCGAGGAATTGGGCCTACAAGGTTATTATAACCAAGGTCGAGACTTGTGAGATTTGAAAGGGAGCCAAGGGCTTCAGGGACAATTCCTGATAATCCGTTCCCATGAAAACTGAGGTTAGTGACGGTAGTGCTTGTGGAGTCACATGTAATAGCTGCAGAGTTACAAGGATCAGAGTAAAGGGCAGAATCAGTGTAGTTAAGGGCCTTTCCAATTTGCTCAAGAGCGGTCATTTCGATATGGCTGATTGTGGCAAGGGAATGGGAAGCAAAGAGCAGGAGCAAAGGCAAACAGAGCCTGTGGATATGGAGGATGACGTTCGCCATAGCCACTCAGAGTCAAGCAAAAGAGTCGTAGCTCTTCCGGTATATAAGCTTAACTATCGGCTTCCTCAGCCACACGACAAAGTCAGTTTGTCTTCTATCACTCGTATCTAATCCAGTGCCATTGTTTGTTTGATAGATATTTGTTTGCTGGAATTTGTTTGAAGCATTCTTGTGGTGGCACGTATGTGCAAACAAAATTTTAAAATTTTAGGGGAAGAATGCGGCATTTATGATATATGCACTTATCGTGCATTTATGGCATCTACGGCGGCAACGAACGAAGGCAGGGATCTCTGCTGCAAAAAATGAATTCCTTGCTTGCTTCATTCAGATCCCAGAACGGGCATTCCTCCCTTGCTTCTTCTAAATCAACAAATCACATCACAGCTCTGGAAACTTCACCTCGGTCTGAAGAAATGGTTCGAGTTCAATCAGAGGGTTGCATTGTTGTATAAGGGTAGCACAATTGGGACTGGATTCCCAGTTTGGCAGCGACCGGCGTAGCTGGGAGCTGCAAACCGGGAATCCAGGACCAATTGTGCTACCCTTACAATATCACAGTTGGGGAGCGCAAGATCCGGTTACTATGATCAAAATTTACTGTGATTTCTTACCTGTGCAGCCGGTGCTGAAGCATGAAGAATGGAAATAGGATTCCTTGAAATCGGCATGGGCAACGTGGATGCCTGAGAATGCACCACCGGAAATAGCAGCGACCCAACTGTGATATTGGTGAGGCCCAGTGTAATGGAGAAGACCAACATGAGCAGCTAACAAAAGAATCAAACGTGGTACATCAAATTTGACCTCTACTGAAACAAAATGTAAAGGCGGCAGTAAGTACCTATGCAAGGCTCCCTTTTGTGGTGCAGTTCAGAACAGGTAGTCTTAAGACTTACAAGTAGAATTTTTGATGGAGTTTGTAGCTGTAGAGTAGGCAATGTTATACTGCGCATGCCATTGCATCTCCAGGTATGGGGTAGATAACGCCCTGGGCCGAGGGCGTTACCATAAAAAAAAAATGAGGCATGGCCAAAATGGCGAGGGTGTGCGTAGCACGCCCGAGCCATTTTGGCCATGCCGATTTTTTTTTTTTTATGGTGAACGCCCAAGTCCCAGGGCGTTATCTCCCTTAACATACTGCCCCGAGAGTTTTGGGCCATCCGATCACCATCAAAATCAATCAAAATCGTCCATTCGATAACATCCTAGTAACACCCTAGGATGTTTTGAAGTAGCAATGTGTTATGGCTCATAACAGCATTGATCAAGATTGATCTCAACCGTTGGATCACTATAAACTTGAGGGGCAGTGTGTTAAGATACAGTGTGTTAAGATACAGGCCACCAAATTTGGCAGTATACATCTTCGGATATTCATTCTTTGAACCTCTTGGTGTGAAGTGGCTGAGAGGATCTAAACCAATAAAAATTGGTGCCAAACATGGATTGGGTCAACCCAAATGTTTACTTGTTCGGCATGTACAGGATATCTCTATTTCTGTAGATAGTGACAGATTTACTTGGTGTATTCTTTCCCGAACCTTGGGCTCACTAGATGCTTCCTTTTTGGCAAGGGTGGAGGAGATGCATAATATTAATCTGATGGCTATGATCTGCTATTGTAGTCACAAAATGCCGTTAGCAAAAGCAAGGCGAAATGCGATCGTAAGATGTAATTCGGGCAAGAGGGCTTCTCAAATCGGGCACATGCACAGCTACGCCATAGCTTGGATCTATAACATGGGCATGACGTTTGGAATTTAGGTTTAAGGCATCCGCAAAACTTATTCTTCCTTTGGGTGCTTTATGATGGAGCAACTCAAAATTTGGCCACAGTGTTTCAAGTGCTCCATATTCTATTGGGCATTTAAATATTTGGATCTCCTTCTTGTGTTGCAAGGTTAGCACTCAAACCTGCAAATAGATAGATCGATATGTTTTGCAAAACCTCTTCTTTCTCTTTTCTAAATTATGGATTGCACTTCGAGGCCAATACTCTCTGGGAAAAACTTGGATTTTGTTTTAGTGATGCATGCCTGAAGTTCCCAGTTGAATTAAAGTACATTTGAGGATCTATCTCTATCAAAGATGAATTGCTTCATCCTTGGATGCAGCCATAAGATTTTGAATAAGTAGGTTATTGTTACAAGAAGAAAGTATGCCCAGTTAGCCTGCATCGCGTGCTATGGTAGGTAAGGTTTTTCTATTTTCTTAACACACTATCATACACAGTGTGCAGGCTGGCACTTTCTGGCTTAACAAAAAACTTTGTGAAATTAATACCTTTTTACAAATGTGCATACATGCAAGAATCTTGCCAGTATTCTGGCCTAAGATATAATGGATTCTATATAATTTGCTGTTGAAAGAGGCCTGAAGTAAATTGAAAAGTGCTTCATGTCATTTTAAAATTTTGGACATCCATCTTACTCTTAAAACTGGGATTATCATATAGAGCAATTTGAAAGATTACTTTACAAATATGTATTTTCCATATTGATTCTTCTTATGCAACTCACAAGGAGGATTTGACGTGTACATAATATGCTTGGAAGTTGCTGAAACTATAGATGTTCATATTGCATTTTCTCAAAATATTATTTTTCTAAATGATTGTATATTCAGGTGCTTAGACCTTGGCACAGGTCAATGCCTGTAAAGTACTATAACGATATAACCTTGGCTTTCACTGTCAGGTATTGTTCATATCTTCTGAAAGCAATCAAGATTTGGTGACAGTTCCAGTTCTGTTATGTGTCTTAGTTTTTTTGCAAATGTAAGACTAGATTAGCATGGACTCCCTCCAAATGCAGAACAGAATATAATGTTAGGATGCTGACATCGGAGAAGGTTTTATTGTTGGCAAAACATATGATGATCCATGGTTAGCAGCTTCTCTATACGCTGCTCAATGTCTTCTACATGGAAGCCCGTGTGACAAAGATATGTTGAGCTTCAGTTAGTTGGTTGCACTCAAATTTATCTAGGTACATGCAGTCTAATGCTCATGTCATTTTTTTCCCTCTTTTGGAGCTTTGTTTTGACAAGTTGAAACTAGTTAGATGGAACTGGGTGACCAGATGAATAAATCAAGCTTTTGCATTAACAAGAAATTCAGCCTAATCCATAGTTACCCTAATATGGTGAACCTTTTATTGTGGTATTCAATTAGGTGTCTGCCTCTGCCTATGTGACCCACTTTTATCTAGAAAAAATTTGGAGCTCTTTTAAGCAATTTGAGTTATATATCTTTGTTTGACAGTTGTTGCCATGAAAGTAATCATGTCTGTTTTTTGTTTACAAAGAGCCTTTTCTTGATGGGCCCGTATAAGAAAAGCAATGGATGGCTTATTCAATGGTCTCCTGGAAAAGGTTCAAACGAAGGTTTGTGGTTGGGATCGTTTGATTCTTATACAGGGTTGCAATTTTTGACAAACATTTTCAGTATGTGCTATAGCTCCGCTTATCCTAGCAGAACTAGTAAACCTGAAAATGTGGAAGCCTGTAATAATGTGCCAAAGGATTAGCAAGCTTCTATAGTCAAGACACAAATTTCAAGGAGCATTGCTATAGATAACTACTGTGCATCCACAGTTGGTAACTTTCAAGAGCAATCTGAATATATTTAGAAAAGCTTGAGTGCACAGGATCAATCCAGACAAATGAAGTCGTTACAGTTAAGTTTAGAAGAACATCTGCATGTAGCATCCGATCTTCAATCTCTTATGCTTGCCAGCAACAAGCGCACATGGATTGTTCCACCTGAAATTGGTGAAGTTAAGAGCCTGCAATTCCTTGATCTCTCATTTAACCAACTTAAAGTGAGCTACTTGCAATAATAAAAAATATCCACAATTTAAGTTGTTTTTGTCTTCGGTTCTCTTCTAGATCAATCTTATAATAAGAGGATTGAATCGTTTTGGCATTCTGCATTTTATAAATAATGAAGAATATAAATCCAGAAGTATTGCATGAATGCTCTTTGCAGGATATCTAATTTCCAAAGGATCATACTTTGAACCGAGCGAATAATCGTGTTGCACAATATTACATGACGGACCATCTCCATGATGCATATCATAAATTTGTTCTTACCATATGGAAAGCTATAGGGTTAATGGGTTCATGTTTTATTCATATGCATTTTGAATAACGATTTTGCATAGATATATTGGCAACTACAGAGGTTAGAATTCCCGATGCTCAAACAGTTCAAGTTTTGTATGTTCGGAACTTAGATTCTTTTGATTTAATGCAAAACATCTTTTGTAATGAGTCGTTATGGTCAATATTCTTCTATCGTGCAGGCACTGAACACAAGATGACAAAATGCAAAGTTCGAATTCTGCCTGGTCTAGCATATATAGACGAGTGGGAAGAGAGCCGCCGCGTCTTGTAATACAAAAGTCAGTTCGTCTCGAAGACAAAGACTAAACTCAAGGATATGGAATCACTAGTAGATATAAGCTTGTTTGTCATTGTCACATTTTTTTTCACCCAAATTACACTCGTGACAAATGTGAAACCATTTGACACGCGTCATAAATCATTAATTTTGCCACTTGTGACAAACTTACATTTGTCACGCATAACAAATTCTATATTTGTCACGCGTGAAAGACTTAAGTTTGCCATGTATGACACACTTAAAAATAATTCGAACATTTATTCAAGTTTGTTTGTCTCCAATTGGTTATTGGCACATGAAGAGATGAAGGTATTAAAGAAAATACAAAATACAAAATACATGCATAGTATATAAAGGGATGTTTATCATCCAGTATAGTATAGGTGTCATTATCTCCATCCCTGCGATCATGGCATTGGGACATGTTATCCCCCTCTACTCCATATTCTTGGAGAAATAACTAGCAGAACTGCAGGGTTGGGAAGAAGGCTAGGCAGCCGGTTCGCGTTGGTTTTTCTTCCGTGGAATTCGAAACGACTTCATTAGACTTCAATAACATGGTTGCCTGTGGCAACCTGATCAGAACTTTGAGGACCCTTGCGTGTGTTGATTAACTGAAATATAGCATCTGGATATGATTAACATGCAACTTATTTACATAGACTGAAGTAAAGCTCTAAATTATTGACCTTTTCATTGCGACAAGTTTTGAACCGACTACATTAGCAGCGTCTTGTTCGGCTGGAAGTCCGCCGTCATGATCGGCGACACGATCAGCATTTGCTTCGCGTCCTTGATTCGTGAGAGCATCACATACAACAGCTCACTAAGATGATGTATATTGGCTCTGAGAATGCAAAGTGGAAAGCTCCCATGAGCAATTTGGTAACACTAAAATGTATAATGAATAAACCTCCGGGAAGTAAAAGTACGTTAGCTAAATCTGAATTATTCTTACTCCTTTATTATGGTGTGAGGAACCATCCACTCTGGTGCAAAAGGATGCAAAGGATAGAGGGACATGGAGCTTATGATCTACATATATTGGCGTGGAAAGGCACTTAAAACACCTAAAACAAGGACAAATGCAAATCTGTCTATAAGAAGCACAATTTCATTATTTTTGTACAAAACCTGAATTTATGGACCATTTTTTGGAGACCTACTTCAATAACAATTTTTCCCACACTAACAAGCATCACCAGCGAGTGCTGCATATGCTTCAGCAACGGGCACTGGAATCTTGATAGTGTTGGGGATCTTCTTCCTGTTCGATGGAGACCAAGCAAAGTCGATTGTCTCCAACTCAATGCGATCACTAGCAGTAGTTGGCCTCCATCTTTTCTTCCAACAGTTTACATAATTGGCCGGGTACACCTGGTTCCTTACGGGGACAGGCTCCCACCAAGTGACCTGTACTGTCTCAAAGTTCTCCTTCTTATCATCCATTTGGGGCTCCTCCGTGGCATACCCTACCCATGTGGGACACAACACGCCATCGGGGCGTGCCATAATGAACATACCTTTCTTCACGCCCTGAATGGATTGAATTCGGTATGGGTTTATCCTTCAATGGTCCCACGCATGGAGGAGCGATGCTTGCAATTGGTCTGCGATCGCAACCATTTCGAAGTGAACTCCTTCTTGCCCGGTGCATGGCCGAAGTCCTCATAACTCCCTTCCGTGCACGAAATCTTCCCTAGCTCCCGTAAAAGACCCATCCAATACTCAATGGTAGCCGTGGAATTGTGCGGAATAGTTGGTCGCTTCCGGGTGCCCTTCTTGCTTGTGGATATTGCAACCCAATGAAGGATGTGCTTGTGGATGCCGTTTAAATCGCCAAGGTCCTTAATCGTTGCCTTTGGTTTAAGCAGCTTTTGGGTGTTCCTACAGGCATCATGGGCTTCCCCGCCTTCCCCTTCCTTCCACATTTTTATACCGCACAGTAGGCAGCCAATCCAAGAAGCAAGGACGGGTTTTGTAATACATGACAGCCACTCTCCATTCATTGCAAATTTGAATGTCGGGGGTGGTGTGGCCAAATAATCTATCATCGCCATCGGTATGTACCCTTCTATAAACCCCTTCCAATCTGCACTTTATCAACAACGTATGGTACAGTGCATTTTGATTGCATGTGTGGAACTCATATAACAATTCGGGCATGGTCAAGACCTCGGCCTTCTTTAGAGTGGAGGAGAAGTTGCCAAACATAGCATCAATGTCTTCATGTGTATGTCCAGCATCATGAAACCCAACTCTATCTCCTCGAACACACCAAGATATACTAGGTATGAAAGATACGAGAAAACATACCTGTTTTGTTTTGACCAAGCATTGTCCATTGCAAAAGAACAATGTTCTGGGAGGGGCTTGAAAGAAGGTCCTTCTCGCGCGTGCAAGCTTGCAGGATGGATGTTGCTATTGGTGAGTGCCAATTTCGATTTGAGTGCCGCATTATTACGCAAGGAAGTCACCCAAGCTGGAGCTGATGTTTCCGGCATTGAAAGATGGCCTCCAGGATACTCATGAACCATCTCAAGCCTTCTCAAGATGCTATTCAAAGAACCCACATGGAAGTTCGAGTCGTCTGGCCATAGATCCAAAGCAAAGTTTCCATAGCTTCCTCTCCCATGACCATGAGTAAGAGCACCCGGCCAATGATGTTTTCGGGCCATCCAGCCTCCAAAGTGACTTCACCGATTGCTTTTATTTTGGAATCATTGTCTTAGCCTGGTCCATCTTATCATGAATTATACAAACATAG
Organism: Isoetes taiwanensis; assembly: GCA_021234155.1. Taxonomy (NCBI): domain Eukaryota; kingdom Viridiplantae; phylum Streptophyta; class Lycopodiopsida; order Isoetales; family Isoetaceae; genus Isoetes; species Isoetes taiwanensis. The sequence continues at coordinate 2,167,508 of JAJEKV010000037.1, forward strand.
TCTTTGGGATGCCTATGGGACAATAATCTCCACGACCAATACTGGGTACGACAAGAGGCTTGCTCCAACCTGTGTGCTCTTCTCTGGTCATGCAATATCCGTCTTTCCGCCTCATCCTTTGTCTTCAACAGTTTCGTGCGAATGACCTCGCATGTATCACATTTAGAGAACGGAATTTTTTTGGCGATCATCGACATCCATAAAGCTCCTTTTCCAAGTTCTATGAAATCACTACCGGCGAGACTTTCTTGCCCGCCGGTGCCATAACTTCTACATTCACCTCTTCGAGGATGCTTGTTTTTGTAAACATTGCAGGCAACTTCCTAATGTTTTCCCGGATGCCATCTTCATTCCTCCGACTACGGTGAGGCAAGGATTCGCAATTCTCCCTTACAAACAAGGAGAAAACAGCCTCGGATGCTAAGGTGGATGCACGAGGCTTCATATCATAGCCCGCGCCTCCGTGCTACGCTTTCACCGCGAGCACCCTCGATGTATTGTGCTTTCCATTTCAGATACCCTGACTTTGAGATTCCCAGGCCAAGGTACCAGGCTCTCTCACATACTGGCCTCCCATGCAACACCAAACGTTCCACTCGACGGCCTTTCATGTTGTTCCCAAGCATGTCATACACAAATGTCACCCTGTCGCTAGACTTCATTGCATAGAACTCCTTGCGCATGTCGATGACCTGATTCTGTGAGAACTTTGCACAACATCTGTGTTTGCAACACAATGTCGCTCGATATTTCAAAACAGCCTCCCTAGAGCTAAGGCGTTCAATCTTCGGCTGTTTCAATACCCGCCTACGCTGTCGGGAGTGGAAAGTGTACTTGCGCCTCTCGAAATTTGGATGCTTCTCAATAACAGAGCTGCCTTGACTTGACGGAGTATCTGCTTGCTCGGTTGGCTTGGCAGACAAGATCTCAGACACCTTCACACCATCCACTGTAACATATTCAGTACTCCACCTTACAAGCATACCGCTTTGGTACCCAGAAACAAGCTTGACAACGGAAATTCACTTCAGCAGGAATTGGGTAACCTTCCACAATTGTCACTCCAATGCATTTCAATCCTAAGAACTGGTCGCATACTGCATCATCTGGGCCTGTAAAGGATATGAACCCCTTTCCCGCGGGAATGGAGTCGCAAGAGTGCCATATTTCACAGTCCTTCTCCAGTAATGTGTATCTGTTCTGGGGGATAGGTTCCATAGTAGATTCCACTCTCTGTTTTTTGGAGGTGGACCCGACATCCTCTACATTGGATTCACGCACGTCTTCCTCTCTCCAAAGAATGAAGGATCCTTTGGCTTCTCCTATAGTTTCAGATCCGAGTGGGCCATGGAAGGGCGTGGCACTCCTCAAAACCTCTTGAACACCCACACTTACAGCTCCAAATGATGGTTCTCGAAATGGCACCGCTCGAAGTCTCCAAAGAAATCCTTTGGCAATGGGACGACCATCCTTGAAGATGTACACTTCCCGCGAAGAGAGTTGTCAAAAATGGTGCCGCACTATTTAGAGAAGAAATGTATGTGCCTCCCGACATCGCCCGGGTCGAAATTGGGCGACGCCTGCATTGGTTTTCAAACATCGCTACCGGGGCTATTGGGAAAATAAAATGGCTTCAATTTACATGGCAAATGTACCAGCTTTGGATTCCAAAGACAACAGCAAAAGCACATCGGGCCACAAGAAATTGGGCGCCGTCCGCATTGGTTTTCAAACATCGCTTTGGGGCTATTGGGAAAAGTAAACCGGGCGCCTCGCCAATTTACATGGCAAATGTACCAGCTTTGGATTCCAAAGACAACGGCAAAGCACATCGTCCGCAAGAAATTGGGCGCCGCCAATTTGTCCCACTTCCCCCGCACGCGGAGAATATATCATGTGTCACCCGAATTGGATGCCCCGCACGCGGTGGTGGTCGGCAAAGTGGGCGGCCGCTTGTTTGTATTCCAAAAATGTGCCAGCCTTTGGATTCCAAAGACAATGGCCAAAGCACATCGTTACGCGAAAATTGGGCCGCCAATTTGTCCCATTTCCTGCACGTGAGAAGACATCATGGGTCACCCGAAATGGATGCCCTGTGGAAGGAATACATGACCACACAATGTTCGGGTTGTCGCGCACAATTAGACCAGTTGTTTCTATAGGGCTACACAAAAATGGTTGGCTACACAAAACGGCTACTTGGCTCCCAAAGAGTCGACCTTCATTTGTATGAGAACTTGCATGGATCCCCGAAGATGTAATCATAAAAGGATTGAATTGGCAGGCCATGCAGAGGCAGATTGTTTAAGGCAGACTCTTCAGTCTAACAGCTAGTAAGGATAGGACAGAAATTGAAATACAGGTGCTCATGTCAGTAAAAAACATCTTCCAAAAAATGTTTCATAAGTTGTGACTTGATTTAAAACTAGAGAAACAATGCCAAAATCACAGATCTACCATATTTAAGAAAAATTACCTTGGGAGTCACTTGCTCCATTTAAGTTCTCGGATATACTTGGGTAGGCGCTGAAGAGAGAAGGTTTCAAAAACAGAACGCAATAAACATAAATGGGGGGAACTCGAGATCTGAATTTGAATTTATATGGAAATTCAAATTTGGAATTCAAATTCTCCCCCCCCATTTGCATGCATTTAATGTCGGGCAAACTTCATTGATGTTATTTGGGACACGTGCGCGATGTCATTATATCTAGCGCACGTGTGTATTTTCAAATACTTTGAAATTTCAAATTTGAATTGTGGACCCCCGGCGGGACAACACCCCTTTATTACTTTCAAACACGGCTTGCCATGTGGCGCCCACGTATTGGTGGAGTCCGGATTGCCAGGTGGCGTCTATGATTCCGCTCATTAATAACGGCGCCTGCCCATTATTTATGGACTACAACGGTCCATTATAAAGGGAATTTGACACTTGTCCTCATACGGTGCAACCTCGGTGCATGCCTGCCTTATATAAGTATAGTTTATTCTGAACAGACGCATTTTTAACAGTCTGAACTTCCGCTCGGGAAACAGGCGCTTCGTTGTCACCATATCTTAGGACAAGGCGCCCTTCCACATCTTCACGACACGCCTTCTGATGGATAGTCGTCCTACGAAAGGAAGCAAAGGTAATGCTTCCATCACTGCCGGGTTCCTGTCACTGTCGATGTATTCTTTAATAATACTTCCGAGGACACTGTTTTTATTTATTCTGTCCAAACACCTATTCTATCTTCCTCTTCATTCTGGGTCTGTCATACAGTTACTTCCTTCTAATGAACTGTTCATACAGTAACTTTGTCTGTCATACAGTTACTTCCGTATAATGAACTGTTTTTCCTTCTAATCCCTCTCTATTCTTTCCTTCTCATCCACCTACTCAACTATTTGAGCAGGTCGTGTGCCACCTCCATAGTCGTTGGTTTCAACATGTAATGTGCCTGATAGTCCATCCACCTAACCTAACAGGTGTTTTGGTAGTTAGCCGAAATCTCATCTCTCTTCCCGCTCTGCAAAACGGGCGCCCGCCCTATTTGACACAAATCTTAGCGGGTCACGATCCTGTGAGGTTAGTGGCAAGGCATTTCATTGTGAAATTGGGCGGACGCCCAATTTCACAATGACATGCCTTTCCCCTGCCGGCCCCCTCAACCATTCCAATTGTATGCCCATGGGTTCTTGGACATCTTCCGCCCCCTTTTCAAATTGGGCGCCCGCCCAATTTACTATAAAACTGTGTCAAATTATACTTCATGGTACTTTCAGTAAGCAGTACTTATTTCTTGTTTGATGCAATGCAGGAGCAATGGCAAGAACAAAACAGACTGCTCGCATGCCCGGCTATGGTCCTGGGATACCGCAGGCTATTGCTGCTGCGAAAGAGACAGAACAGGAATGTACATTCCAAGGGATTGAAGTAGTTCCAGAGGAAATCACTTCTGTTGCTGACCAATACACGTGGTGCATTGAAATAGGAAACGTGAATCCTAAGTCGAGCACAAACCATCTCAAGGATTTATGTCTATACTTTGCCGTGCCAGGAACAAAAAAGACAAGCAATGCTGGGATAGCAATTGATATGCTGGTAAGCGCAGAAGTACCCGGCGAGTTAGAAGTTTACGTGGAGGACGTATTGGACAAGTGCTTCCGTGCATTCAGACTGCCACTTGCCAATTATGACCCCCAACTCATGTCAGCAAGCATTACCGAAAATCAAAACTCCTGCGCCGCAAAGGGTTGGCAGCTCGACTCATACGAGAGCTTGGAAAGATCTGGGATTAGGAAGCGTGGAGATGTTATAGACGGCTTCTACACAGTCAGGCAGTGGATTCTTGATCACAAGCAGACCAGGTCGAAGGGCTTGTATACAGAATATCATGGGAAGGCCCAGCCAAAAGTGTACGACACGGCCTGGTTGAGGTCTCGATATGGAGTTCCGAAAAGGGGAGAAGCAGAAAAAAGTGCAGAAAAGTCTAAGCACGTAGCAGTTGACAAGGTCACTGTTGCAAAGAAGAAGAGATCATCTTTGACATCAAACCCCAGCACGGAGACGCCAGTTGTGCTTCTTGGAGGTATGGAAAAAAGACCAAGACACTCTAATCCGAGCAATAGTGCAGGAGAATCTTCTGAACATTCTGCTGATCTTCGGTTGATCAAGAAAAAAAGAGCAGAAGAACAAGTAGGCACCTCCTCTAAGAAACCAAGACGTCCCACTCCGCCTCAGAGTCCATCTGGGACAAGCGAGGACAGTCAAACACATAGCGATAGTGAAGAAGGGGGATCATTGCCAATGGTACAATATACAAAATTTCTACCGGGAGTTAACACAGAAAGTAGGCGTGAATTATCTCGTGAGCCCATGTTGAGCATCAAGCATAGGGAGAGGATTTATCCACTTGGTGTTGGGTTCAAATTGACGCCGACATATTCAAGATGCATCAAGCCCCCGCAAACATGACTTGCGTGGTCATCGCGTAACATGTGGATACCCTTTTACGAATCTTTCATAACTATGCATGCATCCACCATGTGCGATGTCGCTCCATTTGACCCGTCCGCATGTATGCTATTAAATGGAAGAGAGAAAGTGATTTGGACAACGCTGAATTCTGGATCGAATGGAAATCACACTACGACCGCTGCTCAAATCCTTGTGAACTGTGCTTTGGAATGGCCCCCGAGAGGAAGCATTTGAAAGATTTGATTTTTTTCTTTTTATGCAAAGAGAAAGTGTCGGTAATCGGCTGGAAACCTAACTCCAACGGAATATGTTAAGGTCAGCCAGGAAACAAATGATATCATAGTGAAGACAATCCATGCAGCTGTCTTTTTCGAGGAGGTTCAGCAACTTCGCAATCAGTGGGAACTGTATGGCAAGCCGAAGAAAGGAAAGCGTGGTCAGTCAACCGAAGGGGCTTACTCGGTAAGTTATCTCCCCATTGAGCTGCTCCATGCAATCCAAATCCGGCCCCCGCCTAATTTCAAAGAAAATCGGCGGGCCCCAATTTCACCCAGGCATTGTTCTTTGAATAGGGCGGGCGCCCAATTTCACTCCAAATACGGCGCACGCCCAATTTCATACCCTTAATGATCGTCCATATTGTATTTTCGTCCAGATCTTTTGTCGTCTCAACTTATCTTACAGTATCTTTTCTTTGCAGGAATGGCTAGCTATAGCAAAACAGACCCTGAAGAATAAGAGCATGCGAGACTACGATTACTTCGTCTATCTCGACGAAGAAAGTTGGAATATGTGCACTCGTGTGGCTCAACCGCTTTACGAGGACGAAGCCGAAAGGATGAGAATGGCTTATGTAATTGAAGTCAAAGATCGCCCGAGGATGTTCACAAACAATTCTTGTCGCCATCAAGTCTATGCATCCCATGGACTTGCAAAGATTAATGAGAGAGATCATGGCAGGCACCACGTTCATCAAGGCCACTAAGGCTTATAAAGGAAGACGTGTCATGAAGACAAGAGCGCAAGAACTAAGGAAAATTGGCATTGTTGAGCGTGCATTACTGAAATATCTAAGAGAGGTGAAGAAGTTAAAAGTCGAAAAATATGGATGAAGTCGATGGTTTCATCCCATATTCACGAGAGAACCTCATGCGTGATGTTTGCAAACAAAGGTCGATGATTGGACAGAGAGTCGGAAAGAAGCCGAGAAGGAAAATCTCCCCGAGACTCTAATTACAAAGGTCAACGAATACCTCCGGGACCAGTTGAAGAGGGTTCGGGCTTTCAAATGCCCGATCGCCACCCACTAGGGATGTGTGTTAATGTCGGAATACGCCGGACGCCTAGTTGGATGTGACTTCGTGAACATTAAGAAATGGTCGGTAGAAGAGTATCAGAAATTCATGGATCAGATTAGTATCCTAACGACCAGCAGCTTATAATTTGATAAACGATATTCATCAGCCCGAGTATTTGAATGATTGCTTGGCAAAGAATGAAAACAATAGATGGTGGTAGTCTCGTGTGGATTGGAGCCTACAGGGATCCAAAAGCAAAGTCGATCTAAAAGCAAAGTTCGTGGAGCTTCAGAGTGTAGTCCTTGTCATGTACGTGGGTTCGAGACCAAGCGGCAGCCCTGCACTTGATGACTTGAATCTATGCTTTTGCTGAGAGTGACCATCCACAAATACATTCAAATTTCCCCGACCACCTTAAGGAGACGGAGGACATCGAGAAGAAGTTGCCAGACGAGGAGGCTCATGCAGGTATATACTCTCAAATAGGGCGGTCGCCCAATTTATGTTTCTTTTTTCGACATAGCTTCTCTTCAAATATTATTGGTTGTATCGTCCTTGGGGTGATAAGACCGCAGCTTGGTGGGTCCGACCTCTCGTTCCCAATCAACTACAAGCCAAGACCTGCACGTATTTGGTCCGCAAACTAATGATGGAGGGTTGCAGCGTTCTTGATTTCTTTTCTGGAGGTTCCTTCAGTCGTGCAGCGCTATGCGAAGGATACAAAGCAACTTCCTTCGAGGTGGACGAGAACCTGCAGCTGAAGCTAGTACAGATCTTCGATCAACTAGAAGTTATGTTGGACAAAAATAAATCGATGGCCCGGCGGAGACAGAAAATTGCAGAGGGCAAGAAGAAGAAATCAAGTTCCAAGCCTGTACAGTTAGACTTGAATCCCCTGTTAGCAAATCCATTCTCTCCTCAGACAGTTCAGGAATTGCAGTCCACTCTCCGCCTGAGTAAGGATTCCCTTTCAGATCAAATTAAGAAGGCTGCAGGAATAGGAAGTAAGGATCTTTCCATGTTCCGAATGAAAAAGGATAGAATTAATATGCTGGCAGGTACCCAAGTTGTGAACACTCAGGATGTCGTTGAGGCTACCTCGAAATTCAATGACATAGTGGACAACGAGCGTGAGGAATCCTTCGTCAAGGACACACCTCAAAGTCAACAGGACGAGGAGCCAGATAAAGAGGAACATCAAGAGGAAGAACAAAGGGAGGTAGGCAATACAGATGTAGATAAGGAGACCGGTCAGGTAGACACAATCGAGGGAGGGACAGGTGAACAAGGTGCCACGCTGAGCAATGAAGAATTCATTAACAGGATGGAAGCTATAAAGCAAGCCGCCCAGCAACAACAGGATGAACGTACTGACGTCGGCAACACTGAAGAGAACCCCCCAGACCCGTGAAAAGAGCTTGGAGCTTATGAGAGTTGCCGAAATTGGGCGGGCGCCCAATTTCAGCAGTCCGATCCTTCGAATCACTATCCTATCCTGTAATTTTGTATGGAAGATGAAATTTATAATCTCGGATCTTGTAATCATTAAATTATGAAATACAAACTTTTCTTGTGATGCTCTTCATTCTATTGAAATTCATTTGTTGTATTGTAATTGTTGTATTGAACGTCTGACAAAATTGGGCGGGCGCCCAATTTCTCTTCGCTATACATGTTCCCACTTAGAAATTGGGCGTGCGCCCAATTTTAACCCGGACGTGAAGTCAGGATGAAGTGCAGAAGAAGTGGAGGTGCAGACCAACGATTTTACAAACTATTCAGGTTCGAAACATGAAGTAAAATTTACTATGCTTATACATCCTTACATATTTCAGAATTGCTTGAAACATTATATCCTTATTGCAGGTACCCAAGTTTATCAGATGAGAAGAAGATGGCAAGTAATGATCTAGGGGGACTCTTCCGAGTCATTCTCACCAGCCACCCCAGTGATCTTTTCTATCATGTACATTTGATGCTCTCTATTCCATATCAGATGGATGATAACATCGAAGGGATCAGGATAATGGCGAGGATTGAGACTCACAGTGGTCATCCAATCTTCCATGGCTATTTCTCGCTCGCGGCACTGCTTGAAGTTTTCGTGATTCATCTTGCACGTAATGGAATCACGTTCAGGACCAACGGGAGGCCACATGGTTAGACAGGCCAAATTTGTTGGCCAACATTGGTTTGATATATATTTATACCAACCAAAATTATTGTTGGTATTATACACAATAATTATTGGATATACTTACCAGTCGTATGTACGCCCAATAATGTTACTACAGTGCTTCATCAATAATTACTTGGCTATAAGTATTGCCGCATTCGATTGCATAGCACAGCCCTTTGCAATGTCTCGCCGCCCTGCTAGAGTTCTTCAGAGGTCCCAATTGCCTCCACCTCCAGAGCATTTGGACACCCTCACTTGCCTCATGACTTTCGACGACCTTCATGCATGCATTATCAAAGGGATCACCCTTGATACCTGGCTGCATGGTATAGCTACTGGTCGACCGAAAGACTCCCCCGGCGAGTACCATGTTACTATCCATATTGTTTGGGTTCCGGAGCGCGACGCTTATGAGATTGACAAAATCACCAATAATTACAATCTATGAGATGTATTTCATAAGTTCATAAGAATTTATATCCAAATGATCATTATAGGTAGCATCCACACTTGGTCGATAGTTTTCGAGTTGGATTAATTATATTGTGACATCCAGATTTGTATTTTCTCATAAGTCTAACTTGAAATTGGGCGCCCTATTTCCTTTGGAGGCTAGTATTAAACTTTGTTCAGACCCACAATGAGGGCAAATTGGGCGGGCGCCCAATTTGCACAAAACAAAATGGTGTCTAGGGATTGTGGCCTATGCTCCATCATAAAAATAGATAGAACCGGGTTCCATTCATTAAGAAATGCATTACATAGATGTCATACACATATTATAAAACGAAATAAAACAACATGCCTCGACATAGGTAGTTCGACAAAAATGTAATACAAAGTAGAAAATATCGGGGTGCCAAATTTTGGTCAATGGCTAGTTCGACTTGAATAAGATCACCCCGATCGAACTCATCAATGTAATTTCGCTATACAGTCCAAATGCATTCATCCAATTCAAGGATCGAGTGAGGAGTGTTGACAATGAGCTTGGTTACCAAATCTTCACGCCTTTTCTCCTTTTTATAAAGCTTCTTAAATAATGGTCCAATGAGTTGTGCAGCCAAACATCCTCTAATTTGAGTAGCCTCTTCGTGGCCTCTCCCTCAGACAAGTCGTTTCAATGATATCAGGGAAGCTTCCAACTCCACCCTAGTGAGTTGATAATTGTTGTCCTTTAACAACTCATCCCCACGGAGGAGCTTCATGACCTGCCCACTGATTTCGTTTCTTCCATTCTGATTTATCTCATTCTGCACCTCAACCTGCAATTGATTCGCGTGGGCTAAGATCGCTCATCGATATGGGACTCGCATTTCGGTCATTGTGAATCCATACCGACGCCTTCTTTTCAACCATTCTCACTGCTTCGTTATGAATCTATGCTGCACAGATTTGCAAAACAAAGCCTCACTAGCAACACCTCACACACAGGACGCGCTTTTCCTTGACCGCGAGTTGGGCGGGCTTGTCCTTGGCTTAATAGAAAAAGCTTCTGCCATATCACCTACCAGCACGTTCCCCGAAAAATTCCGTCCTTCTATTTAAAAAACCATCATATTTTAGAAATTTGACTCAATTTCGGAGACGTATGGACTCAGGGAAAGTCCATAAATAATGAAACAGTGCTTTAAGATGGATCAATTCCAAATTGCTCAATATATTTTTTGTACATTCTGGTTTTACACATATGATCAGTTCCGACAGTTTTGCCACATCAATGTGCTCCTCTATGTTTTTGTCAAGGTTCTATTCAGCCAAGAATTCAAATGGGAACTGGCTCCAAATAATTGGACCAAATAATCCTAAATGTCAACCTTCTAAATATTAGGTTTTCTAGATTAAAACGTATGCTTCAAAACTTAAAGCACAATAAATTGTACAATGCTCACTAGATCTCGATGCATGGCTTTATCTTGCTGCATATTGCAAATGACGCAATAGCTTGCATATCTTAAAGAATATAGAAACTGCATAACTATCTTAGAATATCATTTTTAGTGTGTGCCAGTGACATGTGTACAGTGTTACCGTACACGTACTTAACGTATGCAACGTACTATACCTCGTAAAGTACTTCAACACTTTTAATGTACGATTTTTTTTTTGTACGTTAAAAAGATAAAGGTATCATACCTATAAATGTACGTACAATATGTACATTACATAAAATACGTACTATACTTCTAATTTGTCTATTATTTTCATTATTTACATCATTTTCGTAGTTTCTTTAAATTTTTGGGTTTTAGTGGCTGAACCAGCTTTCTCAGTAATTGTTTGGGCATTAACTATAATTAACTAGGACAATTTGTTCACATCTGAATTGATTGCATGTTGGATTTTATGACCAGCTTTGTTTTCTGCTACATTATACTTGTCAATAAACACAAATAATCGGCCATCAGCCAGCAATAAGCATTGGCATTAACTCTGTCAAGCTGAACAGTCACCACCTGCAAATATTACATATATAATGCCAAAGGTCTTGATGATATCAAAATCTCTAACTTCCGAATTATCCAAAATTTAATGCCAAATTTTCCAAAACTTGATGGTCATAGTAGATCAAACACGCTACTGAATTTCTAAAACATCTCTGATTATATAATTGATCATATATGGTAGCGAAACCAAATTGAAATCAACAGAGTACGGGACGGACAACCACATTTAACTCTTTTTTTTTTGTCTAACCTCCAATTTCTGTTGTTTTATCACCTGGAACAAATTTACATAGGATAATCATGAAATCAGAATTTGTACTTTACACTCTAGAAGCTAAAATCGGAATTCATACTGTAACAAGCAACTATACCGATATATACTTGAATAATAGGAGATATTTAAGCATTACTTACCAAGGAAATCACTTTCATTGCTCTCGGCAGAACTCTCCTCCGAAGTAGAACTATCATTATCATCTTCCATCTCTTCATCCTCCTCCTCCTCCTCCTCCTCCTCCGGCCCCTCGAGATCCTCTAAGTATTCCTCCTCCACATCCTCCTCATCTTCCAGATCCTCCTCTTCCTCTACCGCTTCCATAGGCCTTCCTCTAGTTACCCTTCTAGTTGATGTTCCTTCCTCTATCGCCCTTCCTCGCCCCCTTCCCCTTCTACCTCTTCTCCTTTGTAATCCTCTGCGTGATCTTGCAGCAGCAGATGTACTTGCAGCTACTCTCCTACTCTTGCTCCTAGTTACCCGCTTCGTACTTGTGCTTTCTTCAAAAAATTTTCTAACCAATTCTCGTTCTCTTTCAGATAGCACTTCAGCAGGGGCCGAAGTAATGTTGGATGGGTCAGTCCTTGTCAAATCCAAGGGATTCACCTGCATTCAAATTGTCAACTCCAAACTAAAGGAAGGAAGGAAGGAAGGAAGTTTATTTTAACGTCCACGGAGGCCAGAGGCCTATGAGATTCGGCATGTAAACGTGCAAAAAGCCAAAACCCCAACACCAAAACAAACAATGTAATCAGACAAAGGAACCCTACTACCGGGATGAAAAAACCCCACTTGGGAGGAAAACCCTAACAAGAGGCTCTCAAATACCATGCCCCGAAGAGCAAGTCCGACGGCCGAAAATGCGGGGATGTAAGCTCCCGGTCCGCTACCATAGGTGATGCGAGTAATCGATGTAGCGGTGTGTCGAGCATCTAAGATCGGTGTGCCTTTGCCGGACATGGGCATATCTTGGGCACGCGGAGGGCATGGTGCTCATCCTCTATCACGTGCATCTCACAACACCGACATATCCTCTCCTCCCAGGGATCCCGTGCCCGCCATTCACCCCCAAATGACTGTCTCAATTCCGAGGTAATGGGAACCCGGCCCATATGGCGGCAATAGCTCTCCGCTTTCTTCACAGAGATGTGTGCTTTCAAATGCCGATGGGGTCCATGCTCAAGGCTGGGATTAATCTGGCGTGATAGTGCTCTCGTCTTGGGCTTTGCAAGAGTAGAGGCATCCCACAGAGTGGCAGCATAGCCCGCATCCAATTGCCCATTCTCACAAGATCGACCGTGCCACCATCCGCTGGTAATCCATAGACCACCTCCTAAACCATCCCTTACAAAGGCTGCTCGTGCCATACCCTCTTCACCCGGGGCCCTCAAGTTAACAACACGGCTTTGGGGGCAAGCGATGCTCATCCATCCCATCCACCTTATGGAAGCAAGTAAGATGCCTTCGCGATAGCGGAATCGTCAGAAGGCCGAACCCCGCCTCATACAACAAAATCGATACACGGTGTCCTTCACTCCCAAGCTATAGGTCAAGAAAGCTTTCGCACCCTTTCCAACCTATCCCACGTATTTTTGCTAACTGCTGGGCCCCAAACCTCCACCCCATATAGCAGCACCGGCTCAACCAAAGCTCTAAACAGGTGTGCTCTCCTCGCCCAGTCACAGAGATCTATCCGGCAACACGCTGCTTTTGCCTTTCGCATATAAAGCCTTCCAAACCTTGACTGCTCTTCTCTCCACACACTCATCCCACAAAGATGTTAGTAGTGAAATCAATTCCCGGATACTTGAAGCTCGCACCATCTCCACTTCCCCGTCCCCTCGTAATAGAACTCCGGGATAGGGTGTTGCGAGGGACAGATCGCGAGAAGCTTAGTTTTGTGCAAGTTCATTTGTCATTCCCGCTGCCCCACGTAACCCCATCGAGGGCATCCAAATGCTGCTGCATACTGCTGGCCGTGTGAGCTAGCAAAGCTACATCATCCGCATATAGTAACTGGCTCACAGAGGTCGCATCAGATAATTGCACCCCGGCTCCCCCATGGTGCTGCATCCACGTCTCCAAGCTATCAATATACAACCCAAAAAGCGTTGGAGACAACGGGCAGCCCTGCTTAACTCCCATAGTGCTAGCTACCCGCCGATCCTCATAAGGCAGTGCAGCATAAATCCCATCATAAAGCCGGTGCACCACATTCTCGCAACTCCCCGTGGAACTCGCAATTCTTGCAACCTCTCGCCACAAAGTATGTCTCTCTCCGGGACGGTATCATATGCAGCCTTAAAATCTACAACGCAAAGAATACAAGTCCTGCTGCCATTCCGCTTGCCTCCATCAACACTCTCAAAGTGAAGATATGGTCGGTCGTGGAGTGAGTCGGGAAAAGCCCGCCTCGCCAATTGCCCGCCCCCCTCGGCCCCCACTTAGTAAGTTTCTTCTCCACCACCACGCCGCCGGAGCTTTGCAAACAAATGAGCTTACCATAATCATCCGTAATTCACGGCTCATCCGTATTACCCGGCTTTATGAACAGGAACAACCTTACTAACCATCCACTCACGGGAGCCCTCGCCGAGCCCGGTTAATGATCACCGCCGTGGGGGCCTACCACGGATGGGCCACCCCATTTCAACGGCTTCGGCCTGCAGCCCTCAGAAATCCTTTGCCTTGCCATTCGCCCGATGCACGAGACCTTGTTGAACATCCTCCCCGCGTGAGTGCGGCACCTCTCCTACCTGATCCGGGACCACGGCATTAGCTCTGGCGGGTCATATAACTCCCCTTGGCGGTGCATCCATTGCTCCACACTTACATTACCACCATCCGGCGCTTATATAACACCTTCGCCAAAAGCTTTTGGCTCGCCGCATGAGCATGTCAAACGAGCTCACGGGTTTCTCGCCATGTATCTCCCCTTCTTGGCTTTTAGGAAGAGCTTATAGTCTTGCGGGGCCTGTGGCGCAGCTGTGGATCTATGACCAAAAGCGGGCTGGCTCTTTAGAGCCTTGCAATCAACATCAAACCACGGGTTCTCGGGAAAATGCGCGGTGTCCCTCCTTGGAGGGCCCTTCAACTGCAAAGGAAGCCTCGGCCGGTACCAAGCAGCGCCCTCACCGACCATGCACACTGCCTTGCGGTGTGTAGAAGCTATCAAACCCCCAGTAATTCACGCACCAACACAGATTCATCGCATCCACTCGCTTCGATGGCGTGGGATGTATGGTAACCCTCCACGCCCCTTTGCGGTGTCTCCGCTATTGAGTGCTCCCAATTCAGCGACATAAAGCGGGTAGTGATCGACAAAGCCTCCTCATCCCCCATTAGCTTGTGCCAATGGAGAGGTGTGTAACCATGTCAAGTCTTTGCTCTGGGGCGAGAAGGTAATCCAACACACTAGCTCCCCCATCCTGCCTATCACTCCTGCAAGTAACACCCCCTGAGTGTGGCCATCGCTGCATACCATTACAAATTACCATGTCAAAAACCTGGCAGAGCTGGACCAGCTGCCGCCAAATGGTCTAGCCACCATATCACCGGGAGTGCCGTGTATTCGAATAGCGGTGCTCTCAAAACAAAGCGGATCAGCATTATCGTCACCTTGGAAGGTCACCGACTGCAACTGCGCCGTACGAGCATTGAAATCTCCAAGCAAAAACACTTGTCCCTGCTGATTATAGCGGTCTATGTCATCATACAGTTCCCTATACGGCATCTGGACATCCGTGTCTGCATCATGTACCTGGTAGAACTTAGAGCCTGCATGGGGAATGTAGCAGCTAGCAAGAAACAATGGGACATGACCAGGCTCTAATACCATTACCCACATGTAGCGGTTAAACACATCAGACTTCTGAAGTGTGATCTTGCATGCTAAGGCATCCCTAAAGTAGCAAGCCACTCCACCGTACCCGCGTCTGCCATGGCGCTCATTAGCAAGTGAGAAATGCTGATATCCTCGAATGTCTGGCAATCGATGCCCTTCATACTCCCATGTCTCCTGCAGGAAGACGATGTCCATGTCTGTCGCGATCCCATTCAAGCCACTGCCCTTCTGCCACGGGAAGCCCCTACAATTCCAGGAAACAATACGAAGACACTTTCCCTATGCTGACTGCGGCTGTGGATCCATCTGAGTGCCTGAGGACGCTGCTGTAGTTGGAATAACTCGGGCAGCCTGCTCACGGGACCCTGATGGATGTGCTGCAGTTGTGGAAGGCCTCAATCCGCCCTCTCCCTGGCCTGCCTGGCCTGATGCCCCTGGACCGCTCTGCCCCTGCGACGCAGCTGCTCGTGGGAGTGCTGCCTCCGCAACTGTCTGACGAGGAGGCACATATACCTTCATCATAAGATGAAAGGAATATGAAGAATATAATCAATAAAACTAAAGGACCTGTTTTGCTGATTTGCCCCTTGTTTCAAATTTGTGCATCAATCGCAGATTTTCTCTAATGAAAACGAGACGCTCCGGATTTTAGATTCTCTTTCTCGATACGCGGAGAAAAAATGAACGTTGGGCGCTACATTTGGCGCCTCGAACTCCGTGAGAGTACCAGACCCAATGGATGAGGCCTTCTTGGAGGCTGTTCTCCAGGGTCTGGGCTTCCCGGAGATCCCTGATGGCTTTGATGTGACAGTGGCAGCATTAGATAGTATTATTATTCAATCGTACAAGTCTAGAACGAGAGTAGGATTTAGCAGATCAGCTTTTAGCAGTCATTTTCTAAGTATTCTTTGCTTTGATAGGGTAGGTTCATTAAGAGTCTCGGCCCATAACTCTGGCTATCTAGCTTTAGGCAAATTTTCGAGAAATCTCTTTCAAATTTCGGTTCTGGAACGATTTGGGATCGAGCCTATTTTATATTGGACGGAGTTCTTCGATCTCAGGCCGGCCTGGTTCTTTGCAGATTTAGAGATTCTTGTGTGGAGATTTGCTGGGGAAAATTAGCCATGGCTTATAGACAAGGGAAAAATGGTTCGGGACCTTCCAAAATCTCAGACAAGGAGAAGGCCCTCAGAATCATGGAGGATGATGAATGGACGAACATTTTCTGGCTCGAAGATAAGAAAGATAAGGTGTGGGAAAAGCTGAAAACCTTATACATAACTTTCACGCTTATCCAAGATCAGCAAAGAGCTGCTGCAGTATGCATGGACGTTCAGGAGGACGGAGTGCTTTGTGATACTTTGGGTAAAATGAGGACTTTAGAGAAGGATTATGCCTCTGGCAGAGCCAACGATCATGACTGGGCCTGGAATTTTCTGGAATTACTTCAAGAAATGGACAGAAATCTGTGCAAGAGGATAACGGTGAAGCAAGGCCATTCTGAGTCGGACTGCTGTAGCCTAAAGAACAACATTTTTCAGAAATCTATGGATGAACTTCTCAATTCTGCGAAAGCTTTGCTTATGGACTTGGAAAATCTTAAGTGGAACTCCAAGGCCTCAATTAAACTGATAAAAAGATGGGAAGAAGCCGATGACTCAGTCATAGAAATGCATCGAAGGCAAGCCAAAAGTAGACTCCCATCGGGTGCAGACCTGTTACTAGAGGGCGTCTCTCAGGAGTATGGGATTCTCCAGACCTCACTCAAAAAAGATACTAGTGCATGCAAAATAAGGGACTCAAATGGCTACTTCAACCCCTTGGAAACGAACCAATGTGAATGTAAGAACTGCACGAGTACAAACATATCCGGGTTCGGCAAAGCAAGCACTTTTGTAGGTGAGCAGAATGTCAGTAACCGGATCCCGATCCTGGGCAAAAGCGACAAAGCAAAAGGTCAACCTCTCCCTTCTTATAAAAACGCTTTGCTTAATGTGGTTTCTTGTGATAATCCCTCTGACATGCCTAAAGAAAATTTAGATTATATTGATCTGTCGGGTGTTCAAGATTCCACAGCGGTTAATTTATATACTGATAAAGGTCTGATCATCCACTTTCCTATCAATTGCCCATCCTTAAGGGAAGTCAAATTCTGGATTACTAAGGCGCAGAGAATTCCCATTCTATCTTTGCTCAAGATCGACGCCAGTACATTTCAAATCCTATGCAAAGATAATTTTAGTGTTTCCCACATTCTAAAAAAGAAACTGGGCAAAATTAGCAACTGTGACTTCTATATTATGAGATGGAGCCCATTTTTTACTCCGGGAAGTAATGATCACATATCTACTGCTACTTGGATTACTTTCCCAATTTACCCCCTGCCCTGTGGACCCTTTCACATCTTAAGGCTATTGCAGGGAACCTTGGGGACATTATTTCTATTAATATTCCTCAAACTAACTTCCCTTCTGTCTGTATTTCTAAGAACATCAATTCTGGGTGGCTGAGGAATGTTAAAATCAAGATTTCAGAAGGCAGAACTATGGACTTAAACATTGTTTATTCTAAGCTCCCTGTCCTCGAAACTCCTATCAAGAAGGTCCCTTTGGATAATAAAAGCCTCCCGAACCTTAACCCCCCTCTTGTTATCAGACAAGAGTGGCGACCTAAAAAGAAATCCTTTGAGGACGAGGTTCAAAATGGCAGCAAGATTATTCCCCAGGCCAAGGCTGATGTTAAAAAGGACTTCATTCCCAATAACGATCTGAATGAACCTTACTTTGACAGTAATTGGAATTTTGTCTTCAAAAATATCAATATGGCAGTCAAATTGAATACTGGAATTGTAACTCTCTCTTTCCCCCTTAAAGAAGTTAATCCAGAGGCTGACACCGAGACAGAGGCTGACACCGAGAGTAACAGCTCTGACAATGATTTTCTTCATTCTTGTGATGATGAAGGGTGGAAGCAGATAACCAAGAAAAGAGGCAGAGGACAGAAAAAAGCATATGTGGGACCCCTTAGAGTTAGTCCCAGGAACTCAGCCATTCAATCTAGAATGGCCAAAGGCTTTTATAAATATTAATGTTTAAATCCCTTAGAATTATCACTTGGAATCTCCAAGGTATAAATAACATTATTAAAAGGGAACGTTTAAAAGTCTGCCTATCCTTTCTCAACCCCGATATTCTATTCATCCAGGAGCACAAGATTCATGATCTTAACCATAATTTGATCATTTCCAGGGCTCTACCTCCTAATTTCCATACTTGGTCTATTAGTGCTAACAACTCTTCTGCAGGCATAGCTATAGCTTGGAACCAGGGAATTGATCTGCATATTCATCATATGATTAATGATAATAATGGTAGATGGCAGATTTTGGTCTGCAAGATTGGGTCAGGTAGTGTAGCCCTAGTTAATGTTTATTCTTATCATAATCCTACTGATAGAATTTTAGTCTGGAATAAGATTAACTCTAGCTTAGCAAGTTTAGATGTTGATGATCTGATTATTGGTGGTGATTTCAATATGGTTACTGACTGCTTCATGAAAAATAAAAATTTTAAACCCCTTCTTCCTCACGAAACGAATGCTTGGGTCAACCTTCTCTATAACCATAATCTTAAGCTAGCTAGGACCAAGCCCAATGCTTTTAGCTGGTCTGATCATAGGGCTGATCCCATTTGCTGTCTCCATGATAGATTCTATCTTAGTGAAAATTTTTGGACAATCAGCAGCAGGGTGGAGAATTTAGCTGGCTACACTCTTTCTGATCACTTCCCTCAATTGATTATTTTAGGCGGTGCTGATCAGAATAAGAGAAAATCCTTTTTTAAGCTGAATGTCAGTCTTCTCGAGCATGATGACTTTATGAGCAAGCTCCAAGATATCTACAATTATCATCCTACTCCTGATACCAATTGGGGCTGGATGTGGTGGTGGATCAATCTAGCTAAGCATATAAAAAGCTGGCTGAAGGAGTGGGGTAAAGAGATTCATCATAACAAGCAAGCCAATCTTGCCAGTCTGAGACAAAGGCTTATCACTACTCCAATTGATCAGCAGAATGATATTAAAATTCAGATAGAAAAAGAGGAGTTGAATACTGCCAAAGGCTGGAGAACTAAGGCAAAAATCAAGGAGCTCAAAGAGGATGAGAGATGTAACTCCAAATATTTTTTTGTCAAAACCAAAACTAGAATCAAAAGAAACCAGATCCATGAAATCAGAGTTGGGGACGATCTTATTTCTGAGGATATAGATCTTAAAAAAGCAGCTGTGGAGCATTTCACTAATATTATGGGTACTAATTCTGATTGTCCCGAAGAGATGATGGATACTTTTATCAAAATAGGGAACAAGGTAAATGATGATCAGAATGAGTTAATCTCCTCTCCTTTCTTAGAAATCGAGCTCAAGGAGGTAATAATGGGTGTGGACAAAGGTAAGACCCCCGGCCCAGATGGTTTACCAGCCGAATTCTTTAAAAAAGCCTGGCCTATTCTTGGTGTGGGAATTACCAATTTAGCTAATGAATTCAGGGTCTGCAAGCGTTTGGACGCTCGCATTAACACCAGTCTTATTACCCTTATTCCCAAAGTTGACTCCCCTACCTCTTTTGCTGACTACAGACCTATTTCTTTGACTAATGTTGTTTACAAGATAATTGCAGGGGCAATAGCTGCCAGACTCAAAAAGGTTTTGGACTCTGTTATCAGCAGCACCCAGTCAGCATACCTCAAAGACAGATTCATTTTGGACAATGTGGTGACTGCTATCCTGGGTTTACAATGGGCTAAAGACTCCAATCAAGACATAGCTCTTCTGAAGCTTGACATCACTAAAGCTTTTGACACAGTCAGCTGGATGTTTCTCTATAAGTGCTGTAGAGCTCTTGGATTCAATGAGAATAGTATTGGTATGTTTAATGCCATTCTCAGCAATTCCAGATCTGCAGTTCTCATTAATGGTGAGACTAGTCCTTTCTTCTCTATCCAAAGAGGAGTAAAACAAGGTTGTCCCCTAGCACCCTTCCTTTTCTTAATTGTTATGGAAGCTTTGCATAGCAGATTGGAAGATGCCAAGTTTAATAACTTGATTAAAGGCCTTAAGCTCCCAGAGAATCCACAAGTAGATCAGATCCTAAATGGGCATTTTGCTGATGATACTTTTATTCTAACCTCCATGGATCAGGATTCCATCATAAATACCCAGAGCATTCTCCAGGATTTTGGTAATGTCTTAGGTTGTAAAATCAATCCTCTCAAATCTGCTATTCACTCTAGGGAGGTCGACAAAGGTACTCGGGCTGCTCAACTCTTTGGATGTAAGTATTTCTCCCCCTGCACCAAATCCAAGATTGTCGGGATCCCCTTTGCAATAAGGAGCAATGCCTCAGATTTATGGCTTGATATAGTCGAGAAGTTCTATAAAAAGGTTGATTCTCTTAACTCTAAATATCTCTCTAAAAATGGGAGAGCTATTATTGCGAACTTCGTGATTTCCTCTTCTCAGGTTTATCAATCTTCAGTCATTTTGGCCCCCAAGAAGATCACTAACAGGCTCCAAAGTATTATTGGCAGGTTCATAGCTTGTGGTCAGAATAGAAGATGCTGGCACCCGATTTCAATGGAGGAATGCTGCAAATCAAAAAAGAATGGGGGCCTCGGCACCATCAACATCAGAAAGCAGGGTTTAGCTTTAGCTGCTAAATACTTCTACAAGGCTTGTTATGACAATATAAAGCATCCTATATCCATCCTTATCAGACATTATATCAGCAAGTGTCATCCGTATGGATGGAGAATCCTCAAGATGGAGTTACCTCACTCTATCTATTTCCCTTTCTCTATCCCTGCTTCTACTCCTGGTATTATCAAAAAATGGATCTATGCGTGGGAAGAAGTCAAACATATGTATAATTGGGAAAAGGGCCTCTCGATGGATCAGTCAATCTTCTGAAACCCTGCACTAATCCTGAGTTATGTCTGGCTTGTCACTTCCCTGAGCAAGCCAAGCTCTGGAAACAAAAGGGAATCACTCTCATCAGTCACCTTTTTGATGTCAATGGTATTATTCCCTTCCAGGCTTCAGTTCTCGTAGATGAAGATAATCAAACCAAGATGCTCTATGAAGCCATCACCAATATCATATTACAAGGCAGATGGTCTCACTCTCCAGACTCATGGAAACACAATGGTAAAAGTGGTTACACAGTCAAACTGGCTTACAGATTCTTAATAAGTTATCAGGAGATCACAGTCCAGTTAAAGTGGGACGTCTCCCAGGAAACAGCAAGGAATAACCTGGTTTTTATGTGGAGCAGCCCTATCAACCCTAAGATCAAAGCTTTCATGTGGCAACTTTGGCATAAAGGCCTTGCTACCAACTGTAAGAGATTTCGTTTAGCTATGACTAACTCTGATCTATGTGACAGATGCTTGGCCAACAAAGAAGATGAAGAACACCTTTTTAGAACCTGCATATGGTCGGAATGGGTCTTGGAGCTTGCATCAAATATAAATGGCCAAGACCTAGTTGCCCTGAGCCACAGAGACTTCTTTATGCCTACTAATCCTTCTGATTGGAGAATTTACATTCTCCTATGGAGAATCTGGAAAGGAAGAAATAGCTTTATTTTTAATTGTGAAATTACCCCACCGGAGGGGATTATAAAACAGGTATTGTATGATATTAGCTGGATTATGGAGATTAATGGATGATATGTTTGCTGTTGCAGATACCTTATTCATCTTGACCAGGAGGCTTGAATGGAAGAAGATCAAAGCTGAAATTAATTACGAATGGATTAAGTTTTTTGGACCGGCTGAAACTTCGGCACATCTGGATGCCTTTTGTACCTGTGGCTGCTGTTGCGATCAGAACTATGATATCAGAAGAGAGCTCATCTGTTCTGCCAAGGATGCAAAAGGCAGATACAATATGGCCATGGCTGGCTCATGCATGTGCATCTACTGTGTCTTTCATTCCATCTTCAAGGGAAAAGCCAGAAAATGCACAAATCAAAATCTCCTATCTATCCACTGAGCGAAGACTCAAAATATAAGAATCTTTTTCATTGCTATAGCTTCTCCATATATTTTAATCTGTCATCCAGCATAAGATGATACTTTTTAAGGGTTAAACTTCCCTTGAAAAAAGTCCTCTGTACCTTTTACTATACTTTAAAATAATATATATAGCCTTCAATCAAAAAAAAAAAAGAAAACGAGACGCTCCAATTGAGCAGGTTTCAGCCAGTTTCGTTTCTTTGTATGCGCAAGAGCATGCGCACTCCAATTCCTTTCACATGCACCCGAAGAGCAATCCTGAAATGTTAAACTAAAGCAAGTAAAACACAGTGTTGTTTACGTACGCATATTTTACCTCTGGATACGTATAATACCTCCTGCATAGTACTATACGTACTATACCTTAAAGTTGCTTTGCCAAATTTCCAATCCTTTTGTTTAATACCGTACTTAACGTATTGGTCCGAAAAAATACGTACAATATGTATGTAACCCAAAAAAAAACCTCCAAATGCCTTAAATACAAAAAAGGGCCAAAATGACATTCGAAATTCGAAATTAGATTAAAAAAGGGGGGACAAAACCCTCGTAACAATTTTTCCTCTTTCTCTGTTTTGCCCTCTTTCATTTACCCTAAATGAATACAGGCGGCCGGAAATGCTCGAGACCATAATCTGATACTTGTAAGAGCTAGCATTTGGTTTTTATAGAGGAGTTCGGTTATGGGCATTCGGCTTTTATAACAAGAGGACTTCGATATTTATGACAAGAGCAAGAGGTCTGTAACAGGAGTTCGATTTTTAAGGAAGTGAAAGAAGAAGAGTTCGATTTATATAAGAAAAGGTCTGTAACACAAGGAGTTCAGGATTATATTCCCTTTTGTAAACAGCTTCAGTTTTTTTTTACTAATAGAATAACTTCAGTTTTTTACTGATAGTTCCTAATTTGCTGCAGAAAAAAGGACGAGCTTTTATTATGTTTGCGCATGGTATACACATTCCAGCCACTAAACAAACTAGTACTTCAAAAAGCGGTAAAATTCTTTCTCTTTTAATCTATAAATCTAAGAAAACAGATTTGTAATGCAGCTTGTTTGTAATTCAGACACGGGTGCTTCCATTAACTAGAGGTAATACGAATTTACTTAACAGTGAATCATCATGCTTTAATACTTCACGCATCAACAAAGGAGTTTTCTCACATTCAGCCTGCATTGTTAGAAATGTTAGTGAATTTAGTATACCGAGCAAATATAGTAGAAAATATAGGAAGAGCATTGACACAGGGCAAGCAGATAGGATACCTAAATGTGCAAAATAGGAAGGCAAACATTGATGCCTTGATTGCCTTGTTTTTGAAGGACGAAAGCCAAAAAGTTTATTAATCAGAGAAAAAGTATAAAATTTACATGTCTCATCTAACTGTGTAAGCACACCAAGATGCCACAGGAGCACGAGCCTGGAGCACAATGTACTTACTCCAGAATAGGAGACTAATGATAAGAATGAATTCGAGATATTGATCCGGATCACGATCCACCAGTTCCGAGTCAAGGGGAGAACACTCGTAAGCTGTCAATATCTTTTTCTGGGCCACTGTAATAACACTGTGTGCAGATGAATAAATGCCCTGAAAGATGTGGTGTCTGCGACGCTCCCATATCGACCATAGGAGCCAACTGGAACCAAGGTGAAATGCCCTTTGTTTAGCTGAAGGCCATCCATTGGGATAGGACGCCAAAAGTATGCATCGGCAATCCAAAGGTAATCGTTAAAACAAACCTTGTAGCCAGACCCGCGCCCGGTTGAACCTCGGGACAATCAAAGAGACAATGCTCAAGAGTCTCAACGTCCGAGAGGCAGAGCGGGCATACCGCCAGATATCACGAGGATCATAGCGATGTCGAAAAGGCATTAACCCGCAGCAGCACTGTGGATAACCCGCCACCACAAAGATCTAGACTTTAGGGTGGAGCAACCTATCCCAAAGCCATCGCCACGCATTTCACGACACAAAAGCCGGGTTGTGGAACATGTAGGTGTCACGCATCCGCAACCGGAGGGGTTGTGGTGCTAAAAGAAGGCGATATCTTGATCCGACAAATTGCTTGCCTTTGTGAATATTTTCATGACAAATCCCCATGGCACCCTTTCAGCAGCACCAACTTGCACTATGAGAGGCAAATTTTCTGCGACCTTCTCCCATAGAGATACATCCCAACGAGAGAGCAGGAACTTTGCCTCAAAATTCAAAGCCAAGACAAGGGGCGACCCTCCTCATACCATGCTTGAATAGAGACAACACCGCAAGAACCCATCGCCTCTCGTGGTCGGGGATGAACCGAGGTCTGCCAATGGAGGTCTTGAGGGGTCCGGAGGCAATGGTGCCCACCACCATGGAGTCTCAATAGGGTGTGGATAGAGGGGCATGGCGGAAAAAGATGTCCGATTTGCCTCCCATGCTTTGCCAACAAGCCACGCAAAAAATGGAGAAGCGCTTGGAAAAGGCCAGCAGAGTCTCGAAATAAAGCCCAAGGTAGGACTGGTTTGGATGACCTTCTTGCCTAGAGGGATACTGATGACCAAGAGCTTGTCTAAGAAGGCGTGAACCGGAGAGTCATCCCCACCATTCGAAGTCTCCAAATGAACTTTGAAATAAGCACTTTGCTCTCTGCAAAGAAGAAGTCCATCATACCTGCACCACCTGCCCATTTTGGAAGGATGCACTTCACCAAGCCACCTTAACCACAAAGACCTTCCTCCGTACCTGCCCCAAATAAAGTTCGAACTATTGCAATGAGCTCACGACTTTGATCCGTGGTGCTAGCGATGAAGGATGCCATATAAACATGGGTACTACTAAGGACCCACTTCCCAATCGTAATGCGACATTCAAGAGACAACTTAGCAAAGGACCACCGAACAAGTGCTTCTCCAAACCCCTAATGATCTCCTCCCAAGCAGCTCCCATAGTAACATGGATGCCAACTGGAATCCCCAACAACTTGACGGCCTGTCCATGCGCAAGTAATTTCCATGGGTAATCTTGAACACATGCTGGAGCCGGATTGTCCAATGTCCACAAAGCTGTACACTTCTACCACCCCACAAGAATACCGGAAGCCAGTGAAAAAGTGTCTAAAAGCATTTTGGCAGCAGCAAGATTCTCATCATTAGCGACTAGGAAGAGGAACGTGTCGTCTGCATTTTGAAAATTTCCAAATCTCTTTCCTCAAATGGAATCCCAGATTGGATACCACATCTCTTGACTCCTTGTGTATTGCTTCCACTACCCTCCATGGCCTGAATCCAATTTATTGGAATGAAGATTGTTTCAGGAAATTATTTAACTCTATTGGCACCTACATCTCCACTGAATATTCTCCTGATAGGCCTCCTAGAGCTTTCATCCAGCTTGACTTCTCCAAAGACATCCCAACTGATATCCCTTTCCTTGATGCTTTTGGGCAAAAGTCAACATTATCACTAAGATGGTCAGGTTTGCCTTCATATTGTCGCTTATGCCGCAATGCATTTCTGGTATGAGAATTGTAGGGTAAATTCCAAGAAACAGATCGATGGGACAATTATGAACACAATTCTTTTAAAGGAATTAGAAAAGATGGCGTAGATATAGTTACGAGGAGCCAATAGCAAAAAACGCCAATCCTCAAGGTGTGATGGAAACAAATATGGAAACATTGCCGTGAAATGCTACAAAGGCCAACAATGAATTTGCTTGGAAAAGGGTCAATGGATCTCAAAAGAGAATCCAAAAAAACAGATTAGAGAAAGAAAATATTAAAAATAGCCAGGGTGTTGTATTCTCAGATCTGACCTTCAGCAAAAGCAGCTTAACAGGTACACAAAAAAAAGCTGTAGAAATTAAGGTCATACAAAAGTATGGGGATTACTCAGGTAAAGGAAAAGCTTCAATTGGTCAATCAATTAGTCAATCAAAGAAAGTCAACGTAAGACTTGCACTCTACTCTAGACAAAATTATTCAAGATGCTAAAGCTTTGAATAATTCTAGATTATCTACATCTTTGTTCCAAAAAAAGAATAGTAAGGGTGATTCATTAATTAGGGAAAGCCATATTACCAAGTCTTATCCATTGGACAACCAAATAATATTGGAAAAGCAGAGCTTTGAGAAGGTGATCTCTGATTCTCAAAAGGTAGAAAAGGTTACAGTGCAGAAATCTCCGAATCTTCCCAATAAAAGTTCAGCACCTGAAATGGTCAATGACTCGGTCAAAAGTGGAAAACAGGATACACCAAATTGTCTTGACTTGGAAAATAAGGTCCTCTGCTCCAATAAATTTCAGGTACTTGTAAACTTAAATACTAACCTTGATGATCAGATTTTGGATTCTGGAAATATGGTGACCCATCCTTCTGCATCAGATAATCCATATGTTGATCCTCCTTCTCATCCTCCCTCTCATCCTTCATGCTCAAGTCCTAAGGTCCAACTTGAACCCCTAATTGACTTTGGAAACAGCCCCACTCATGTGAGTCAAAAATGTTGCTCCATCTCTTGGATATTGAGAAACAAATGGCGCTTCTTCAGAAGGATTGGTAAACATAAATTCAGGTCAAGGTGCCTCTCGAGATGAAAATACAAAAAGGTTAGAATTCTCTCCAGATTGCTCTGATGAAATATTGATGGTCCTAGATACTCCAGAACGAGAACATAATCAAATAGAATGTGAATCACCTTCAAGTATTAGTCCAGAGATTTGCACCAATGGTCAGAATTCAACTATGGCAGCTCATCTTTCCAGGCAAGTACCCTTCCAAAATTCCTCTAAGATAAATTTATTTGATAATTCTATAAATAGAATGTTTGAGTTTATTCCAGGGGGGGCATCTGATAGTGAGGATGAGTTAGTTTTGGATAGTAACAAGGAAAATGTGGGAAAAAAAAAAAAAAAGTGGGGAGATGATGAGCTATTGAGAGATACCTTTTTGAAGCCAAAGGCTAAAGCTATGGTTAACTTAATGGACTCTAACACTCCTGCCAACAACACCAGGAGTAAGAAATCTAAGCAAGGCAACAAAAAAGGGGGAAAAAAGAGAAACATTTGATCCTTCCTATCTTGTTTCTTATTTCTTTCCTAATGAAGATAGTTAGTTGGAATCTGAGAGGTATTAAGGGTCCTTTAAAAAGGAGGAGAGCTATCTCCCAATTGAGACAATATAATGCAGACATTATCTTGCTGCAAGAGTTGAAGCTCCCTAAATTTGAGGCCTCCAATCTGGGAGATTGGATCTACCCAGGGTCTTCTTCAATTTGGATTGAAGCTAATGGTACTAGGGGGGGCTTGGCTATTATTTGGAAAAATCTGCAGCACATCTCTTACTGCAATAGTGTTTCAAAAATGTGGCAGGCTGTGACCTTTTCCTTGAATAATTCCACCATTGGAGTCATAAATGTTTATGCCTCTACTTGTCCTAAGGAGAGAGAGAAACTTTGGCCTACAATCAATTCTTGGATTTCAAACAACTCCAACATTGATTGGATCCTTGCTGGTGATTTTAACAATACTCCTACTTGGGACATGAAGCTTGGGAATAAAATTAATATGTCTATATCTGAGAGAACCTGTTGGGATAAACTTTTAGCTGATTCATCCATGATTCACATTCCATCCTCTACCTCCATTTATTCTTGGTCTAATAAGCAGAAAGGAAGGGACAGAGTTTACTGTGCTTTAGACAGATTTTATATCTCTAACCCTCACTCGGATCTCTGGGACAATTGTTATGTATCAAGTGATGATGGAACATCTATCTCGGACCACCAACCCCAATTTCTTTGTACCAAGCATCTGCTAAGTTCCCCAAGGGACATAAACATTCCTTTCAAACTCAACTGCTCTCTGCTCCACAATGTTTCTTTTCAGCAGGAGTTTGCTGATTTCTATTCTTCTATTGACTCAGTCTTTCCAAATTCTTCTATGAAGAACTTTTATCATAAAATCAAAAAGGCTAAAGACTGGATCAAATCCTGGGCCAAAGATAAGCATAAAGCAAAAATTCAGGAAAAAGAGAGACTTCTGAGCAAAATGAAAGAAATTAGATCCTTGCTTCAAATTGATCCATATAACCACAATCTTCATGTTGGAGAAGAAATTGTTGAGAATCTGATTAAAAATATAGAAGAAAGGGATGCCAGGTTCTCTGCAATTAAATGCAAAATTAAATACAATAGTGAGATTGATCAGGGCTGCTCAAAATTTTTTCTTTAGAGAGTGGCTAAGTGCAGGCTCCTAAAAATTCCATCAATCGTATTAACAATTATGGTACTTCTCTCAGTTCTATTCCTGATATTAAAAATTTCTTCTTTGAGAACTACTCCTCTCTGTTCAAAAAAAGTGATCTTTCTGCTACTGAAGTTGTGGACAAAGATAAGTTCATTAGCAATCTAGACACAATCTTACCTTATCCAATTGATAATATGGATATTTCCCTTCATGCTACTCCCAATGAAGATGAGATATATAAAACCTTGCTGAGTTTTTCCAAAGATAAGTCCCCTGCCCCGATGGTTTTCCCCTTAATTTTATATACAATTTTGGGATATTATGAAAAAGAGATGTCATCAGTCTTGTGCATGGATTTTGGAATTCCAATCATCTTCATCCCTCAATTTCTGCTGGTTTTATAACTCTAGTGCCTAAGGTTGACAACCCGAGCTCTTTCTCCTAATGGAGACCAATTTCTCGACAAATTCATCTTACAAGCTATGTGCTAAAATTATTGCAAAGAGAATTCAATCTTATCTCCAAAAAATATCGATTGTCAATCAAACCGCCTTTCTCGCCTAATAGATTCATTACGGATAATTACATCGCTGCCATGGAAGGCTTACATTGGAAACGTAATTTCAAATCAATCTTGCATCCTGTTGAAGTTGGATTTTAAAAAGAGCATTTGATACAAATGAGTGGGACTTTATTGACCTTGCCTTAAAAAGATGGGCTTTCGTGCAAAGCTTATCTCTCTTATACATGGATTAAATTCTATGTCTAATTCTCATTGTGTTGATAAATGGTTCTCCCTCAAATTTCTTCCCTTTAGCTAAAGGTGTGTCGACAGGGGTTGCCCCTAGCTCCCTATCTCTTTCTCATTGTTGCTGAAATGTCGACAAGGAGTGTGTTTCATTTGCAAAATTCGGAGTTTTAACTGGTCTGAAACTCCCAAATAATTTGATTCCCTCACAATATCTCAATATGCGATGATACATTTGCTTTCCCGGACTCTAATACCGTAAATGTCAATACTTTCTTGGATCTTATCAAAGAGTTCTCACCGCCTCGGGGTCCATCTTAATTTGGATAAAAGTAAGATTATTGGAGATATTATCCACCTTCAATATGTGGCATATCCTGTGCTCAATACCAATCAAGCCTCTAATCTCTTAGGCATGCCACTTTCTCTCAATCACAATTTAAAAGGGTCTGTGGGATCCAATTCTACAAAGGATAAAGAGAAAGTCAATAATTATAGAAACTGTCTCTCTTTTGCAGGAAGGACAATTATTGCAAATTACATCCTAGCTTCTTCTCATGTCTATTTCTCCTCCGCCCTTGTTGCCCCTAAAGCAATTTATTCTGAAGTTGGAGAAAGTAATCCAAATTTCATCCGAATGGGTCTCATCTCAGAACCTGAACTCAATCTCTAGACCTAAAATTTGGGAGGTCCGGGATGTAAAAATCTCCATTTACGTGCTTTTTCTCCGGGCAAAATATATATGGAGAACACTTATGGGGAATAATTCTCCTGCCTCCATTTTCATTGCTCATTGGCTGAATATTTCCTATCCTTCCGTCATCCTTCTATTAAGCATTCACTCCCTGAATCTGCCTTTATTAATATTCATCCTGCTCCAAATACTTCTCCTTTGATGAGGAATATGATTATGGCCTGGAATAAAATCCACCCTGAGCTAAAGAGAGATGATCTCCAAGATGCTACTATGAACACTAGCCTATTTTGGTCACCTATTTTCTCTGATCCTCATTTAAAAGTTATGGCTATCAAGCATCCAAAAATTTATAACAGATGGGCCACTAAAGGGATCACTACTATCAAGGATCTTTATAGAAATAATAATTCCTTTATTTCTTGGACTGCTTTAAAATCTGTGCTCAGAGGGACTTCCACTGATAAGAAAATGTATGTCTACTTTAAGACTATCCTAGCTACTTTCAATAATTTCAATGACTTCAATAGCTCGACTGGTTGCACTATAAATGGGATGTTAGTCTATAAGGTAAAGGAAATTTACTCTTTGATAAATGTTGCTGATGCTCCTCTAAAAGCTATGATGAAATGGTCTTTGGATCATCCCCATCCTTTCTCTTTTCAAAAATGTTTGGAACTCCTACTGCACTCCAAAAATCAGATTCTTTGTTTGGTTAATTGCACAAAAGAGCCTCACAAATTTGGTTTCTTTGTCTAGGAGAATTAATGTATCTACTGTCTGTCACTCTGGCTGTTTTCAGAACGAGACTTTAGAGCATATCTTTCTTTGTCCCAAACTTAGACCTTTCTGGATTTGGTTCATTGATAAAACTGGCCATTACCTTAAAAAAAGGAACTTTGATGACATTATTGACTTCGTGCAACAAGGTGATATCTTTGCTAATACTCTTGTCCATACTGCCTTATGGAACATTTGGAAGTCTAGAAATAGAATCCTTTATGCCTCTAAACCTCTTTCTACTTTCTGGATTAAAATGCATTTCCAGTTAGATATTGAAGCTATTGCCACATGTCACAAGAGGAAAGCTGGAGATAAATACAACACTTGTTGGAATGTGATAGGGCTTTTCAGGGGCCACTTTGACTTATTTGTTTCCAACCTCAATGTTATTGATTCTAATGCTCCATACTCTGATTGTGACAGATTATCTTAAGTTTCTTAAAGGAGAAGGATCCACAAAACTGAATACAGATATTGACAGCTATGAATTATCTCTGCACCAAAATCAGGGAGCTGGGAAAGAACTAACACTGAAGCAGCTATGTGACATGACAGATGAATTTTTACAGGAGGTAGAGAGATCTAAGCAAAAGGAAGCAGTATGGGCAGCAATATACACCAGGGAACTCATGCAAATGCATATTCTGTTCCATTTTCTTGCTAATTCCCACTTTGCCATGACAGAAGAGCAGTTGAGTAGGTATAGAGAAATGTATTACAGTCACAAGCTTCTGACAGATTTACATGGTACTTTACTGTTACTCATGGGGAAGGAAAGTCTGAATATGCTATTAGTACAGAACTAGTAACAGTGCCCAGCGTTGCTGGGCAGAAGTTTGTAACCTATAAATGATAATCCTGCAGATTCGCTTTGGAAACACGATGATTTGACTTTTTTCACACTTAATCTTAATGGATGATATCATATTGGTCTTTCAAAGCAGTGTTATATGCAACTCCAACTCTTTAATGTCTTCTCACTGGCATGTTAGATCAATAAGCAATAAAACATAGCCAAGACATAAGGCAAAGCTATAAAAAATCTATGCGCGTAGAAATCTCTCTCTATGAGAAGTTGAACACTTTATTGTCCATAGAGAAGTTGAACACTTTATTGTCACATGAATTGAACTCGCAACTTTGGAAATAGTTCTCTGAGCTTTGCATAGACAATGGTTGCTTCATTGATCTTTTCCTAGACAATGGTACCACCACATCCTTGGAAAACACCCCTTTTTGAGGTTTAATTTCGTTACCACCAAATAACAACCAATAAGAACTTATATAATGTTTTACCTTAATGATAAGACCAGTGGAAAAAGATAAGTAACGAAACACATGCAATAAAACTTATATAATGTCATCACTAATTAATAGCAATAGTTGAAAATTCAAGTTCATGTAGCAATAGTAGAAAATTCCAAACACCTACCTCGAGTTCATGCATAAAGAAACATGGAGTTTTTCCCTTAGAATGGCAATGTTAGAGTGACGTTTCATCTAGCACCATCTTTGTATATGATCTCTTGTTCATTTTCTAAATATTCAACTGACAATTTACTTTATAAAAAGAAGAATATATTAAAGCATGTCTTGTATACCCGCATCATTTCCAAGGATTATCTTCCAAAGCCAGCTTTGAATACAGGTACGTAATTGTAGTCAAACAGCAATTGCAGTCAAACAACAACAGTTAACTAAAATTCACCATACAACAAAGGCAAAATTCAAGCTGTTATTTTATTTCCAAATGAACTTTGTATAGATAAGAATACATGTCCAACTTTGCATAGATAATAATACATCCTGCCATAGCCAGTTCCAGGGATTTTCGAGCTTCATAATGGATCTTTGTATTTTGGAAGTGCAGATCCAGTTTTTCGGAGGAGCTATAGTGCCCGTGGCGGATTACCTTTTGGAAAGTCGGTTTTGCCAAATCTTCTTTTTGAACTATGGCAGAAAAGAAAGTGCGCAAGCTCAACAGAGGTATGGCAAAAAAAGTGCGGCTCTTTAACTCGGTTTTGATCCCTTCTGTGATTTTTCCAGTGATGGCGGAGCTGCTAAACCGGCACCATGGCAAAGCTTTGCATTCAGTTTTGAAATTGGAACTTGCAACATCGACTTGCATTGCATATAC
The DNA here is from genome assembly GCA_021234155.1 of Isoetes taiwanensis. Lineage (NCBI taxonomy): Eukaryota > Viridiplantae > Streptophyta > Lycopodiopsida > Isoetales > Isoetaceae > Isoetes > Isoetes taiwanensis. Next base: position 2,200,184 of record JAJEKV010000037.1, read on the forward strand.
GAACTTTGTATGTTTCGTTGTCTCCCAGTTTGGCGTAGGAGCTGAAATCACGGTCCATTGAACTGGCAGCAACTGTTAAGATCCATGGGGCCACATTTACAACACTCCCAGCGGTTGGGCCAGCATTCCCAGCAGAATAAACAACCATTATTCCTTTTTCACTGCATGATAAGCACCTATTGCAATGCCATCTTTAAAGAGAGGTGGCAGTGGCACAGACCCCCCAAGAGAAAGAGTAAGAATGTCTACACCATCTTGAATGGCAACGTCCATTGCAGCAAGAATACCTGCATCAAAGCACTCTCCCCATATTTTTGGCCAGCATACTTTGTATAAAGCTATTTTTGAAGAAGGTGCTCCACCAACTGCAGTTACGTTTGCAAATCCAAAAATATTTGCATTTGGTACAAACTGCCCCCCCTGCAGTGGACGAAGTATGTGTGCCATGACCATCTTTATCCCTTGGAAATTGGAACTCTCTTGTTGCAGTCTCGTTCAAGGAAAAAAATTCGTCAACAGAAACCCTTCCGACAAAAAAGAAGCACGGACCTGATGCATTCTACTGCCCTTTCATTTTCCTGAGCATTTGGAAGGACAGCCATAACTACTGGAGATTCCACTTGTGTACACATCATATTGAAAAGTTATACAATATATAGCAGAATATGTGTCTGCTGGCAGAACATTACAGGCATTTTTAAACAGTGAGGAAGTTTTGCCAACGGAATTGAATCTGCAAGCACAAATCAGGCCTTACTCTTTCGCAATGCAAAATTCAAGGATCTTATAATCAATACATTCAGGCCTTTGCCAAGTGTTCTGATGTCTTCCATTTTTGTATTATATTGCAGAATAGCATATATCCATGTGATATGCATCCACGTCATATGCAAAGACTTTTGGATGCTGTACGTGTTGGGTCTCTTAGAGTTGTTCTCTGTAGCTGCATTATAAGCTGCAAGTCACTATGCACTCAAATTCAGTCCGGAACTCCACCAATCAAGGGTGCCGTTCACAGTCAAAGACCTCCGCCCATTTTCTTCAAAAACTCAAAGAAAGGCATCCAACCAAGACATTGGAACAGAATCCTACCCCGTCCTGCAAATCCCTAAAGCCTCAGAAACACGCCCACCAAACCATACCCAAATCACTTAACGCCGGCCCTGCGTAACCAAACCCAGAGAAAGATTTCCTTTCAGAAAACTCACACATCTTAACAAAACCCACAAAATGAAACAGAATACGAAGCTCAAAACCTGGATTAGAAGCGCTTGTCAGAGGGCCAAACGAACCGAGTAAGGAGCTGAAGCTGCCAAACAAAAGTCGGTTTACAATTAACCCGTCGGAGTAACACCTGTCTGGAGATCGAGCCTATTAGAGAGGTCCTTCTCCCCTCCTTTCTTTTCGGAGCAAAACCTGGAACAAAGGCTGCTTAGCTCTACTGAAGGACAAACTCTTCTGCTCCTTTTACTTTAATCGATCAATGTGGGCCGCCCAGACACAGAGCTCACAAAGCCCAGAAACCTACCACGGTTGTTATCCGCCATAGCCCAGAGATGCAAGCAGATGACACCGCCATAGCACACGACAGTGCATAATAGGACTTCAACGCAACTATAATATCCGACCGTCCAATTGCTAAATCAAATCTCCACCGTCCAGATTAGGGCTGGGTCCAACACTTACACAATAACATTATAATATAAGATGACTGTGGCAGAAATACTTACTCTATGGGTTCGACAGCAGAATTCTATCAGCACTACAATGAGTGGTTTGACAACAACCCTAACAGCCAAGACCAATCCTCTTTACTATTCTAAACCCTTCCCATGCCTGCCAATCATGTTCATGATCCCTATTTCCAGAATTCATTTTTGAAGATCATGTTTGGTATTTTTGTTTACATTTACAGGAAATTTGAAGACTCTATTTTGAGGTGCTCAACACAGATAGCCGACTTCTTGCTGCTCTGAAATATTTAACTCTCTTTTGAGATTCTGCTGATACTTGATATTACTACTGTTGGTACCATTGATATTAGCTGGATTCTATCACTAATTGTTTTTGTTCTCTCTGATGCTCAACTTTTGTGAGTATCAAATTTTCACCTTTGTCATGCTATCTTCAAGCTTGACAATTGGTTTGTATGGCTTTATCTAATTAATGAAAAAATCAACCCTTACTCTCAAAAAAAAAAAAAAAAAAAAAATATTGATTGCAAACCTCTTGCGTGCCATCCTCCATTGCAAGACCATGGAGAAGTTCCTCTGTCGTTGCAATGGTGAATAACTGTGATAAAGCCTCTGCAACAATTGTGAAAAGCAATGGTGCTAAAGGGCATCCCTGGCGAATACCACGACCGAGTGAAAAGGCATGTGACGGCTCACCATGGAACAGGACAGTCGCCCGAGCAGAGATATGCAGCTTCATAATATCTGATGTGAATTGTTCCCCAAATTCCAGTCTTAGCATACAACGACGCATGAATTCCCAGCTGACACTGTCATAAGCTTTTGCAAAATCAAGCTTAAGGTATACAACTGGAAGGTTTTGCCTACGTGCCCAATAAATTCCCTCGTAGCGGCAAAGAACATTATTCAAAATGCACTTTGTTTTGGAAGAAAACCCGACCGGGTTGTTGAGATGGACTCGCCAAGATGTCCTTTACCCGCTTCTGCAAAAGCCTTGGCGAAGATCTTATATACTGGATGACAATAAGGTGATGGGCCATCACCGAAATAGTCCGAGGATCCCCGACCTTGGGGATAAGTGAGATGGCACCCGTGTTTAGAATTCTATCCAAAGCAAAGGGGACCGCCGAAAGTCACGAAAGCATCATACACATCCGCTCCAGCCATTCCCAATACTCTGGAAGAACTCAATTGGCAAACCATCCAAACCCGGGCATTTGCCTCTTTTTCGCTCAAAGATCAAAGGCCGATTTTAAATCGTCACCGGCATAGTCGCCTCTATTGACTCAAGGCCACCACCGAGATGATGGGGAAATCCTAGATAAAACAAAGATCTTGCATTTCATTGAAAGGGAAGATGTTTCTCAAAGAAAAACATCCGAAGTGGTTATGCGATGTCTTTGCCGAGTTCGGGCCGGTTCTGTTAGCATCGAACCATTCGGCAAAAGCAATGAAGACATGGTTGATGTCATTCGGCGCCTCTTAGCTGCACAAAAAGAAGCCGCATAAACGTCTCCATCACGAAAACCACCGCAGACCGCCTTCATCTTTTTGCTTGCTGAATTTGCTCCTCCTCCAATGCTTGGATCTGTACCAAAATATCATGATCATGAACACCGAAGACGCCCCCACAGCCGAGAATGGAGCAGTCCCGATACAAAGTGTCCAAGTAAAAGCACGACGCGCTGCCGCAGATCGTCGACCCCACTCTTTGGCAAAACCCCTTGACCGCCGCGAATTGCATCCACTATGCCGGTCCATACCGCCGTTGATTGAAGGCAGTTGTCCAAGCATTCTTGCAACCTTCTTGAAAGTCAAGATCCTTTAAGAACTTCACGCTCGTTTAAAACACGCCCTTCCGTGCCGCCGCCAAGTAGGCTCGCCTGGAGATGAATTGCGGATGGTGGTCTCAAACCGAAGTTATCTCTCGAGACGTAATCGAAAGAGACCTCGAAGTGCCGTAGTCAGACCGCATTCCAATAGGCTCTATCCAACCGAGAGCTTGCGCGACCCCCACCAACTTGACCATTGCACCAAGTGAAGGCACCCTCACCATCAATCTCCGAGAGGTTGCGCCATGGAGTAGACGGCCACCGGCCATGCTCAAATCCGCATTACACCACCGTAGAGGTCGCCCCCAACCGATCGTACTCCACTTCCACCATATTGAGATCCCCAACAAGAAGCCATGAAATGTGGCCAAACAAACCGAGTATCTTCCTCGCAAAGAGGCCCACAAAGAAGCTCTCTGATGAGGTCTATTGTGGGCATAAACATTAATTAGACCATATTTAACCCCTTGCTCCCGCCATACAATTAGGGGCCCAACGACCAAAGCGATCAGCCCGAGTAAAGATGATCGGCAAGGAAGGAAGCCATGCTATCAATGACCCTTGCACCGTAATCATCATCTCACGCAATAAGGACATTAAACTCCGCGACCAATCATGTCTCCGCAAGCTTTGATACGCCTCCCTTACGACACTTATGCTCTTGAAGACATACAAACCGAGCATCCAATCTAGATAAGTAAAAGAAATCGACCGCTTGAGGGGAGAGGAGGCAACCCCCTGAACATTCCATGAGACTAACCGCATTGATCTTGTGATGGGGCTAATTCAGATGAGACCCCTGGTGTCTCAAGGGAACTTGAGGATGTTTCCTGGGCACCTGGCATGGCAGCAACCTCATCAACCAAATCAGCCCACTGAAGTGGATCAAACCGACCACCATGGGATGCAATGGGAGGGGCAGTGCCACCTGAAGCAGGAACTGAGGGCCGGGACGCAGAGGAATTAGATCCCTTAGCAGACTTTCGTGGTTGACGAAGAGCCGGTGGATGTTTAGGTGGTGGGTGGATGCCACGCCGATCAATGTCCATATACTGCCCACGAGCCTCTTCAATTTGCTCTTGCGATTTCTGGATTTCAGCCAGTCTCAACATTTGGTGATCCAGAGACTGAGGTGGAGGAGCTGCAACTGGAAGAGCAGGGGGGGCAATCACAGGCACAGGGACTTGTGAGATATCCACTGAGGTGGGAGCTGATCTAGGAGCATGGATTGCTGGAGGAGCAGATGGAGAATCCTGTTGGTGAACCCTACGATATTGAGCAAAGAGAGGGGCTTCAGGAAACATGAGAGCTAGCTCAGGACCATTCAACAAGGACAGCTTAAATGGAAAGAACATGGGCCCGCTTTGGACAACAATTGTTTGAGGCAAATCATGATGAATGGGCCTCGCCACGCAAACCTTGGTGATGCCATTGGTTATGGAGTGTTGCAAATGGAGTCTCCTTGATTGCCTTGTTGACAAAGTATATTTATAAAGAAGCATGCTTGGAAGGCAAATTTCTTCATGCTTACATTTTGAGAGCTAGATTTTGGCATGTTACCATTATATTCAACCTGCTTGTTGACATGTATGGAAAATGCAAGTGTTTGGGGGAGGCATGCAAGGTGTTTGACAGAACTAGGGAGCGAAATGTGTTCTCCTGGACTACAGTTATGGCAGCATATGTCCAGAACAGACATAACATGGATGTACTTGGCATTTTTGAGCAAATGCAAGTGGAAGGAGTCGCAGTGGATAAAATTCCTTTTATAATTGTGTTGAAAGCATGTTCTTCTGTTGCAGCTCTTGCAGAAGGTAAACTAATTCATGTCCAGATATTACGTCATAAGTTCGATGCTGAGATAATTTTGGGAAATGCACTCATTTACCAGACAGCCCAAAACTGGTGCCTGCTTATCCAAAGATGTTTTATAGACCTCGAACTTGAATCTGATGTTGTGTTGGCGACTGCACTAATTAACATGCATTGTAAATCTAGGAACTTAGCTTTTGCGCACACAATATTCAATAAAATCTCTCATCCTATAGTCGTGACATGGACTTCTATGATTTGCTGAAAATAAGGTTCCAATAAGATTATGTACAGATGATAATTGAGCTGAAAATACAGTTCATACAGTCTGAGGATGAAGATGACGAGAAGGAGGGGGATGATGGACCTTGATTGATTCTCTTTTTCTTATTATTTTAAGCATATTTTGCTTAAGCTTTCAAACTTAAGTTTCATTATGAAGAATGCAAATGTTAACTGTAGCTACTCTTAGGTAAACTTTTTGGGAAAACACTTATTTATGGAGACTATAGTATGATCTATTGGTTGAAGCTGAAAATCTATTGTAATTGCAGCTATTTTAGAATTTAGAACTGTTTTTAAAAATTGGCATGAAGTACTTAACGTACTATACGTTAAGTACGTATTTTATGTATTTTATAAGTACTTAACAAATACGAAAAACATATTTAAAGTACCTTTACTCTAGGAGGTATGCAACCCGTATTAGTACGTTAAATACGTACCATACCCGTATCGTACCTGATGTACCTGACAACACTGGTAAAACACTAACTAATGTTAAAGTAAAGTTTTCAGCCCTAGTAAAGGGCAGATCTTAAAAGCCCTAGTTTTCAGCCCTGCTCCAAAGTATGACAGAGGTAGAAAATCAGATCTAGTTAATGTATGTTGTAATGTAACAATAATATTTTTGGCAAATCTCAAAAGCCCTAGTTTCAGCCCTAACTAACAAAATAATTAGAATACACACAACTAACACTAACCTGTGAGAGCACTCGAAGGGCCAACCTTTGCAACTCAGGTGTATGACCTCCAAAATGTTCCCACCATGACACAGGCTTCGCTTGATAATTTTCAGTTTGTTGCCAAAGGAGACATAAACATGGATGAAGCATTGTTACGAAAAGCATCGAACTGCTCTAACAATATGGCACTCTCGTCCACGTTGTACACCTTACTAATATATTGTATCATACCTTCCATTAGAGCAGGAGGAATGATGGAGCTTCCACGCCTCCACAAAGGATGCAAGAGATGGGCAACAATATGGATTGGTCGTTTAAACCATGTCCAACGTTTTTCAAACAAGGTCAACACTTGATCATACCTAGCAAAATAAAGCATACCATATTCGAAAGTTAGTCTAACATCATAGATCTCTCTACTAAAAAATAAAATCAGAAGTATTTACATTGAATACTTATTAAACTGAAATTTGCACTTACTTATCACTGTTATCTAGATCAGAATTTTGTCCATCCTTCAACACCTTTTCACACCTGTCCATGAACTCGTACAATAGGCCAATGGTGCAACCCTCTATGTCAGTTAAGCGTAGTACGCGATAGAGTGGCTCCATTACTTGAACCACGAGGGCAAAGGCAGGAAATGTAGCAGGATCTAGAATGTATTTCTGAACTGTTTTTGCATCAGCAGCTTTGCTATCACTCCAATTTTTTCAGAAGTCTGAAACTACTGTTTGTTGCAACCTACACTCTAGTTTTAGCAAACGCTGAATCACAATAAATATGACACCAAATCGAGTCTTACTAGGCCTTAACATCGTTAGTTCAGGGCTGTAGTGCCTAAAGATGCTTTTAGCATTCTTCTTCTTCTTGAAAAAAAGTGTAATAGTATTGGCCTTGGCTGCTGCAGACTTCACCCAGTCAAGTTTTCCAATGTCTTCCACAAGAAGGTCAAGGCAATGAGATGCACAAGGCGTTCTTACTAAAGTGGGAAACTCTTCCTCAATCAAATTACCCATCGCCACACAAGTAGAAGCATTGTCAGTAACAATTTGTACTACATTTTCTTTGCCCACTTCAATGACTGCCTCTTTCATCCTCTCTGCCAACCATGATGCATCAATTCTTAATCCAACCTTGCTGCAATCTATGGTTTTCAAGAACATCGTTGCACTAGAAGCAAGGATATTTATCAGCCCCCTACCGTTGACATCTACCCATCCGTCAGACATTAGTGTGCAACCATATTTAGGCCAAGTTGCTTTCACATGGTCACACTTGGATTTCACATCCCCAAGTGTCTTTTTTAGTCTTGTGGTCCTCATTGCAGTGTAAGTAACACCGCTAGATGTCTCCTCTATCATCTTTGTCCAGCAAGGTAATTTAAGCAAATTGAATGAGAGGTTTGCCTCCACGAAACATCTCACCTCCATCTCCACTGCATGCTCCATTCTTTGAGTAGTTAAAACACTCCTCCCTTTGTTCAACTTTATTTGAGCTCTCTTAGGCACAGGGGGACGTTCAGAGGATGTGGAGGGTGAGGCAGGTGATTAGGAAAAATAGGTGATGATGGGTCTGTTCCAGGATCTTCCATTGCTAGATCAATATCAGAATCAAACATAGTAGAACTTGTATCACTTACTCCAGCTTCTGCCCTAGCTTCCATTCTCTCTTCCTCGGACGCTTGTGACATGCTGCCCGACCCTTTTCGCCAGTGCCACCTACATGTGCTACGATTCTTGTCTTTATCCCTTTGCCCTGTTTCCCACACATCTTACAATTCCATGTCCTATTGTCATTGGTAATCTTCTTAATATTAGTGCACCACTTTTCCCACAATGGTGACTCCTTGGCGGGGCATCTTGTTTAAACCCTTAGAAACCTGATTTCTGAAAGGGTGTCTGCAAGAAAAATTCATAGCGAAATATTACAATTAAATATAAGAAACCTTCTTAAAGACAATGCATACATGCACGCAATTAAGATAAAGCATACAGTATACTGCAGGCATGCAAAAACATCTTATGTAAACTTTTTGTTCATCCTCCGCATGCCTTAGCATGCTACCTGTTCTAGGCCTCTCTCTTTCTTCATGCTTTCTAGGCCTGCTATAGACATTACCTACTGATATTATTTGAAGAACAAATGGGAATAAAAAATTCAAGGGCGACAAATCACACCATTTCTGACGGCGGTGTAATGTGTTGTGCAACAAAGACAAAAAATAACAAATTAAATCCAGTATATTCAAGCCAAGAAATAATACAAGATATCTCATTCTCAACCTCAATCAGCATACACTTCTTATAGATAAAAAAATTATTACAGAATGATTTGAAGCAGCAGACCAAAACTCTTGTTTTGAATATGATTGAACCGTGCAGCAAAAGATTGAAATCATAAGAAGTTTGGAACATAAACATGGAAACCAAAAAGCCAAATGCTTACCTGTTTTGTAGACGCTCTGAAGATTGTGATAGCCATAGATACAAAATGACTTTTGTTTGATGTATTCCCTGGAGCCAAAACCGTTGTTATGATTGAACCATGCAGCAAAAGATTGAAGTCAAAACCGTTGTTATGATTGAACCGTGCAGCAAAAGATTGAAATCATAAGAAGTCCGGAGCATAAACATGGAAACCAAAAACCCAAATGCTCACCTGTTTTGTAGACACTCTGAAGATTGTGGTAGCCGTAGACACAAAATGATTTTTGTTTGATGTATTTTCTGAAGCCAAAATCATTGTTTATGATTGAACCATGCAGCAAAAGATTGAAGTCAAAACCGTTGTTATGATTGAACCGTGCAACAAAAATAAGAAGTCATAAGAACTCAGGAGCATAAATATGGAAGCCAGAAAGCCAAACGCTTACCTGTTTTGTAGATGCAATGAAGATTGTGGTAACGGTAGGCACGAAATGACTTTTCTTTGATGTATTCCCTGAAGAATATTCATAGAGCAAAATAGAATCAGCCATTGCAAATGCCGACCATCATGCTTGATGCTTGAATGAATCACAGGTCGTTTTACCTGAGTTGGATTAGTAGCTTAGAGATCGAAGATCAGCATTGCATAAGCGGCCGGCTTCGACCATGCGTTAGGGCGCCAAAAAAATGAATAAAATTATTATTTTACAACTTATACATACGTACGTACTTAACAAATTGTATGTTACGGTACATCTTCTAGAGTTAACGTACGCGTCCGTTAACTTATTAAAATTTGTCAAAAAAAAGTGCATGATATGGAAACGTACGTACGGTACGTACAAGTATGGTACCCTACGTATGGAAAAGGTAACGTACACGTACTTAACCTACAATAACAAACAATTTGGCATTTACGTTGTGAGCAATAATGCCATGTTTTTGGAGCCCATTACTTATGTTAACTTAGGGCATGCTTGGAGAATGTTAACTCAGGCCATGCTTGGACTAAGTCTATTGTTGTGTTCTAAAGATTATGATGTTTTCATATTAGAATTATATCGGTCTTCTATTCGGTTTCTAAAAGTAGCCAAATCTTGCCTTTTGCTCCAATTTATGGATAAATGCTTTCAAGATGTTGATGATACGACAATTGGTGTGTATTTCGAGCACGAAGCAGATGAGCAAATATATTGCAACTTAAGCATCTTTAGCCATTCCACTCATGCTACTTCTTAACCAAATATTCAATCAATAGTTTCACTAGGCTTCACTTAGATTCAGCCCCCACAGGTACATAGGGCGCCGGCCAAATTCTTGTATATATATATTGATTCTTATTTCTCTCTTCATCTCTTCATGTGCCAATCTTTAACCAATTGGGGACAAACAAACTTGAATAAATGTTCCTATTATTTTTAAGTGTGTCATACGTGGCAAACTTAAGTTTTTCACGCGTGACAAATAAAGAATTTGGTGTGCATGACAAATGTAAGTTTGTCACAAGTGGCAAAATTAATATTTATCATGCGTGACAAATGGTTTCACATTTATCACGAGTGATAGAAGCTATTTATCACGGAAAAAAGAATATAATAAGGGTAAAAGAAAGCTAGGGTGTCTAAAAAAAATGCCCTTACATTATGTATAATGTAGGGCATGTAGGCACCCATTTTTGTTATTTTTTTGAATTTTAGTTAGTTGGGATATGTAATGATTAGGAGTAGCCACGTCGGCAATTCAAAATTATGAGTGGCAGTGGCAACCAGAACGGACCTTCATTGCAATTTTTCGGAGGGAGATTGCGAAGTGTTTCTTGTTGCCAAAAAAAATTTGCCGCCGTTCCAATTTTTTGTGTTTGTGAGTGATCAACGAAGTAATTCGACTGTAACTATTCTTCTTTCTCGAAATCCTTGCCCAAATCCAAGCAATGGACGCCTTTGCCTCCCGGAAGTCACCCAGATTAAACAAAATTTTGAAAATAGCCGATTCTAGCAAGAAAGCCGAAAAAAACAAGAGGAAGGTTCAAACTTCTGAGGAACCAGGGCCAAAAAGAAGGCTTATTTGTGAAGAACCCGCTGTTGTGGAAGCAAAGCATGTAAGATGTGTCAATGCAGATGAAATTTTTCCAGATTTACAACAGATAATGGACGAGCAGTGGGGGCCCAAAGACATACGGGGGTTCAAAGAATCTAGCGTGAAGCCAGAGTCAAACATTATGAAATTGTTTTTGGTAAGCGGGAGGTCACAAATCGCCATGTACCTGAGTACTTTGCTCGTGCATTTGCCCTTCAATTGACAGGTAAAAAAGTAGATTGGGATACTTTTAAAGTTTTGGCCAAAGATTTGGCAAAGGGAGGAGCAAAAGAATCTGCTATTACAGAAGAAATTGGGACCTCTAAATCCACATCCAAGGTTCCTAAATTTCAGCAAGGATTTTACCCTAAGGAAGAGCTTGAATTTGCGTAAACTCAAGTTGCGGCAGTGTCATGGAGAGTTAATTAGCAAAGACATCCAAGGTTGAAGAACTGAAAATTCAGCGCACGTAATTACGTGACAATATAAATAAGATTTCGGGAAGAAAGGATGCACATGAAGAGGACCTAGCACGTATACAAGAAGACATCAATAGTGTTCTCGGCGACGCCAAGCGAGAATAAGAGAGACATCAAGACCTGTCGCAAACAGAGGTTGACCTTTGATGAGGGATAGAACCGGAAGGAAGAAATGTCAAGAGAATTCCAGGAGCCATTGGAGAAAGCCATTCGGGAGAAGGAGTTATGTGAAAAGAGGATTGCGAACTTGAGGAGGCTCACAAAGTTCGGTTTTGAATGCTGCGCAGGCGGCTTGATGATATGCATAAGTACATGACGCGTTCTCGCAAATGATTCTCCTTCAGCCCAAAACAAGCTTAGTGATCTCTCTCCCGTGAAGAAAAATTCATATCCGTGCATGGATGTGTGTTTTGTAGTAATGGCTTTGCTAATAATGAACCTATCCTAGTTGCTCCATGCGAGCATTCATTTCATATCTTCTCGTTTCTCATATTCTATTTCTCACTGGACTATCCCCCCAAGAGCATGCAAATGGGACGAAAACATTTCAAAGATCTTGGGTGTGTACACTGGAGGTAAGCAGTATTTCATGATTTATGTTCAATTTGCTGCACCCAGGATTACTGCAATGTAGAATCCATTTACATGTAGAATCCATTTACATGTAGATTGCTGCACTTAAGGTTTTGCTACAGCATGTAGGAGTGTACTGGTTATTTTATACTTATAGTTCCTTGGCTTGCATGTCATACATATATGTGTTTCTTACATACATGTTGTACATTCACAGTGTAGGGTCCTAAATGTAGAACTTAAATACATAAAATTAGGAGTTGTGTACTGAGTTTTGTGGCAGAACATTTAGAGGTATTTTATGTAATGTCTGATGTGTACATGTGCATACATTGGAGCACATTCATGTACATTACATGTACATTCCATCTAGATAAATAGTCAAGTACATGTGTATGTACTCAAAGTACTTCAATGTAGATCGATTCTAGTAATATGTACTGACTATTGATATGTACGTAACGGTTAGAGACCGATTAGTTTGAGACCCGATATCGGATCATTATGTGATTTATTTTCGAGCTTCAAAGTGCCAAAAAACTCATCGAAAGCGAAATTACACCACGATCAAATGCGCTCGTTTTCAAATTCAATTTGCATTGTGTCGAGAGGAAGCAATTTCTTATTCTTGGTTCGGTTTTCCGCAGTTTTGGAGGTTCCAAAGAAAATTGAGGTGCAAGATGTAGCCGAGGGAAAGAAAGCAAAGATTGAAGGAAAAAGCAAAATCACTATTCCCCGCGGTGGTACAGGTTGAGGAGGTCGGCACTTCAGTCCGCATGGTGACATTCCGTGATTATGACGAGGAACTTCGAGAGATTGAGGGAGCGTGGCTAAGGCCACATCTTCAAAAGTAAAGGGCCGGCAGAAAAATGTGGCTCCAAAGAAGAAGTCCACGCCTAAAAAGCCACGTAAGAAGACAATTAAAGCAAAGAGAAACAGTAAGAAAGCATTTTATTTCAGTGTCAAAGAAATTGAGAAATCCATGACATCCTATGTTTACGTGTCCTAATGAAGAGGAATCTTCCGAGCATCAACATGTAGAGCGGGATACTTTTAAGTTTGTGTCAAATATTGCTTCCGACATAGCAAAGGACGCTGAATTTCATCACAAATGAGAAATCGAGAGAGGTTGAAGACGAGGTAATAAGAATCGAGTGAGGAAACCAAAAAGAAGGGAAGGAAATGGATACCGACTCAGAAAACAAAGATCGCTAGAAAGCGTAAGAATGATCTCTACGAGTAACTTGATCTACATATCTTACATTTTTTTTTTACATCTAGTATCCAAGTTAAAAACGTAAAATAATATGGATAGTAGTAGACGAATGTAGATGATTTGTGTAAATGTACTGGTCATTGAACCCGCATCGCAGTTCAATACAAAGCCCTTCCGATGCCTTGGCGAACCGAATGATGAAGCTCAAGAAGGCAAGGATTTTCCCAGGATCTTTGCCTGAAATGGAGTGTTATTTATTTGAACAAGATGTGCTGGACATGGATGTGGGAAAATTTTCCAACCGGCATGTGGATATGTATGCCAGGTACTGGACTTTGAACTTGTTCATTTGTATGTGTAAGTCAAGTCGATAATTTTATCCTTTTCAACTTGTTATAGGTATCTGCAGACTCGTGTTCCGGATGATAAGAAGGCCGACGTCCCGGTTCTTCCCACCACCTACAGCTTCATGGAATTTGCGATGGGGCCAAGGCAAGCGAAAAAGATAAATCTATGGCGACCTCCGAAATGGAAGAGATATTGTAAAGGTAGCTCTTACAGGGATAAATTGGCTGAAGTGCAGATGGATCATGATTCCAATGCTATGTAGAGTTACTGAACATCACACTTTGGCCATCTTCAACATGGCACTTACTAAGAGTAAGAACACCATCAACATTCAGATCTTCAATTCTGCCGAGGACATTGACGTTGACATGCTTGCACTTAAGAGGTATTTTGTATTTCACATCTCCTTTTATTAATATTGAGTAGATTGGATACCATGTTAGCAGCTTTTTTCATTCATTTGCTACAAAATAGATCTGGTCTTTTGCAGGCTCCACATCCTCACTATGGCACGCGGTTGTGTCGAGTGTCCCACTTTTTTGAAGCATGGACAAAATCCTTCACCAGTTGTGAAGATTCATAAGTGTCCACAGCAGAAAGATGGGGATTCATGTGGCCTCTATGTTGCAAAATTATATGCAGAAGTTTGTAGACACAATCGCGTGTGGTAAAACTACCAATGTGAGTGTCTCACTTCTTTTATCTTGCAAACAAATGGTTTTTAATACTTATTATGTAAGTATTGTTGTCACATTTGCAGATTACCCGAAACTGGTTCTTGCCAAAGTATGCGGAGGATCGTCGTGATGTTCTCACCCGAGCACTACTTCAGGAGTTAGACCACATTCACATCGCACCCGAAACTATTAGACCACCTGGTACTAATAAATGTGGCTGAGAAACAACCTATCCCTATTGTCAATGCTGAACACTATTTGATTATAAAATACACATTTTTTCATTGAATTTTAATGAATAAAATCTCTTTTTATTCAACTCCACCATACTTTATTGATAAATTGCATGTTCTTTCATATCAGGTGTACCGAAAAGGTTGATAGTGTTTGATATCAATAATGTTTTGGCAAAACAAATACATAGGACTTTGGTATCAGATGATCAGCTAGTTGGAAATTATGACATAATAGGCAAGAAAGTGTTGTTTTTAAGGCCCCACCTAGGCAATTCACGGAATTTGTATTTGAACACTTTGAAGTAGGAATATGGTCATCAATAGCTCCATGGAACCTTTCAAGAGTAGTGGATAAAATCTTCACAATGACGCAGATAAGGGACTTAAGGTTCACCTTTGATGGAAGCCATGTTTGGAGCTTTCCGGGATTAAAAAGATGTGAAGACAAACCTTTGTATCTGAAGCCAATTGAGTTTATATCTGAGAAGTATCCGCACAGAATGACAAACAACACACTAATAGTAGACGACTCGAAAGTACAAGATGCTCTTCAATCCCAACGAAAATTGCATATGCCCACCTTCATGGCGGGAAAGTGATGTTGAAGACACGGGTCTCTTGACACTTCGAAACCATGGCTAGAGGGTTTGTTGATAGCACCAGACCTGCAATAAAGATGTGAAAGTTGAATCCTTTTTAATCCAACCGATGTACTAACCACAAATTTGTTTGGAGGCAAATGCTTTCGAGAGGGCTACAAGGACGAGAGATGGCATGTCCAAAGCTATTGGCAAGTTGCAAGAAAGTAACATATTGAAACAACAGAATAGTATGTCGGGCTTCACATCGGTGTGACCAGATTTTGAATGTAAATTAATGTTAATATAAAACATGAACAACAGACTTGTATATATTGGCATCATATCTGATATGACCAGGTTGTATATCTTGTGATATGTAATACAAGAGTTTTTGTCTCCATACATGTTCCACTTTCTGCTTTGTTTCATGAATCAAAAGAAAAGCTATTGATATCCATTATAACAGAACAAGTTCACAGACTAGTTTAACTTCTTCATGCAACAATTGATGAACATTTTGTACTTTCTGATATACATTGTGCTTGGAAACAGAAGATATTGTGTGATACTGAAATTTAAGTATCAAAATGCACTTCAGATTAAAAAATAAGTAAATAAGAAAAAACTTGCAGCAATCGACTAGTTTTCTCAACATAACACAGACTAGTTTAACTTCTTCATGCAATAATTGATAAACATTTTGTACTTTCTGATATACATTTTGCTTGGTCACAGAAGATATTATGTGATACTAAAATTGAAGTATCAAAATGCACTTCAGATTAAAAAATAAGTAAATAACAAAAAAACTTACAGCAATCGACTAGTTTTCTCAACATAACAGAAGATGATGGCAAATATGAAAGTTCCTTTGTATAGAACTTAGTCATGTGCACTCAACAATCTCAGGTAGGCTTGATATAAGCATGTCATGCACCTCTCGTGTGATCATATATGCTGTACGTGCCCCCTTCAACTTATGCTTGACTGCTCGGCATCGTGAACTTTGCTCCAATTCTGATTCACCTGGTACCAATACTATTTTGTCATCCAACAACTTGTACTTGTGCTTTGTGCCTTGTAGCAGTTGATAGTAATGACCAGCTATAACCCTGTCACCAGCAAGCATTCTATTTCCATAGTCGTCAATCACATCTTCCTGAAGAATATGCATCTCCTTCACGCATAGGAGGGCCAGTATAGAACATTTTCATGATTCCCCTGGAGCAGCAAAAGATGCAAATATGTCTCCAATTTGGAGTACATCGGATAGTTCTTGCTCATCGGTGCATAAAACCAACTAGCTCTTCTTGTTCGCCGACACAGGCGAACTAGGCTCCAGTTGTCAAAAACCACGCACCACAATGCTCGAGATTCGATTCCACTGGAGCAGCAAAGATGCAAATATGTCTCCAATTTGGAGTACATCGGATAGTTCTTGCTCATCACCGCATAAAACCAACTAGCTCTTCTTGTTCGCCGACTTCGGCGGGCCTAACTAGGCTCCGGTTTGTGCGACTTCCACACCACAATGCTCGAGATTCTCACATTCTCCCCATCTGAAATTCAAGCAACCATTGCAAAAACATGACAGGGATCTATACATGACAAGTGTTGGGTCACCGGATTAATAGCGCATACACAATGTATAGCTAGAGTACCGTGCAATGTCTCACAATCCAACGAGGGTCCCCGTTAATGTCTTACGCCATCATCTCCCATATGACTCTGGTCCATTTTGCACTTCTTTTGTCTCAAAAAAGTGCAAGCGAGTTGGCACCCAAAATCGAACACCGTTCTCTTTCCTTTGCTCGTCTGCTAGGAACCTTTTCTCCCAAAGCGACCGCCCATCATGTTCTCCTTTTCCATGGCCTCGAGCCAAAATAATTCCACTTTGATCCTAATTTTATACCTGTTATAATATTGGGCCACATTCAAATAAAAGGCTCGAGAACACTTAAACCGAAAGCAAAGACACCCATCGACCACATGACATGGTATTTGATGTGGCCAAAACCTTTTGCATCATCCAAATATGGTGCTTCTTGAGTGCAAATTTGAACAAAGAAAGCATCATGCTTCATAACATCGGAAACATACAAATGAACAGTTTTTTCAGCTCGCCATTGACTTTCATCATGGTTATATGCACCGGAATAGTTATCCGGTCATTGTTCCAATGCTTTCGGACTGAACCTCCCTGAATGGTCGCAAAGTGTAGTTCTCTCCAAAGTCCATTATTGACAAAACAAATCATCCCTCAAATTTTGCACCGATTTCTGAATTGTTTGCTCACGCCAACTTGTTTGAAAAGTTGTGAATAGTGAACTTTGAAAGGTCTTTGAAACATCTTGTCAAGCAATGTACACGGAGTCTCGCTTTTCGAAACAAGCTTCAACCTCCTTGAAGTGCCGACTTTGGAAGGTTAGTTCCGCGTGCTTGTAAACTTGCCATTCAATGTTCTCATTCTGCGACTCTTTCTCCTTAGGACAGATTTGAATATTTTCGCTACCACGTTCTCGGCACTCTCCCTTGACACAGTCCAAACTATGCCACTCTTAAGCCTTCCTTGTCACGCAATCCGTAGCTCTCCACATATCACCAACATTTTGAAATGTTTTAGAAGGAGCTTAGCGGGCGCCATTGTTCTCATCTGCTGCACAAACACCACAAGAACATGTACAATTGGCATGAAATTTGCTCCTCGGGGCGCTAAAAGCTTTTCTCAGATAGATCAGCTTGTTCATGCTTCACGCAGCTAAAGATGTGTTCCTCTCTTTCAACCTTCTCACACACCACGTAGGCTTAAGCAGCTCGAACTTTCGATGTTAATCTTCACTTCGGGATGTTCATCTTTGAACATCTCATACAATTCACTCTGCAAGGAAAAAAGCGGCATGTATAAGTAAGATATAAATTAGAACTACTTTACTTAATTCAAAGATGTTGCGAGACATTGCATTAGTTCTATGGCACTTCGGATCATGATTTGATATACATTCAACTACTATACCACAACATAGTACATACCATGTAAATGATATGTATAAATGTATAAATAATGTACTCCAAAGAGTTCCGATGTACATAAAAACTCAATATGTAACCAGTCCGCACGACAAAGTGTCATCAGATTACAGATGTATGTATTTCATACTTTTCTTATGGAAGAAAGTACATTTAAATACTTTTATGTATCACCCTATCTTTCAAAACTATCTTGAGATCAGGAAAGCTTAAAATGTACTATAATGTACTTGGGAACTACAAAAATCAAGACTATAATCACACAGCCTAACTTTCAACACATTTTCTGCCTTATGACACATTGGATGTAAGTGGAAGTACATCCAAGTACTTTTCCTATTAAACATAGCTCACTCAGTACCTCCAAGTGTAAAAATAGAATTACTGTAGTTGGATGTACTTCAATGTATATCATATACATCCCTTGCATGGAATGCAAATAGGATTACTAAACTTATCTAGGATGCACAGAAGCTAGCTTCTATCAAGCTTGCAAAAAAGAGGATTAAAAGACTTAAAACTGACCTGGGGCATGTCCAAAAACTGGATTGGAAGTGTCCTTTTCTTCCCGACATCCCCACGTACTTTGGAGAAGTTTTGTGTGGGGTTAACCAAAACTCATTTACCAACCTGTTTGGTTGATTCCCGGAAGCATGTGCCGCCTGGGTTGCCTTCCGCCAAGGTGCCCACATATTAGCACTGATAATGACATCCGCTTTCTTCTAATTGCAGCTTTTGTGAGGTTTCTTGCTTGCACTTGAAGAATTCGGAGGCTACTCCTTTTTTGCACGAGTTTTCCATTCTCACCAACAATCATTGATAACGAGGGAATGCTTAGGCGCTAATTTATCATTGCTATTTGCTTGTTTCACTTCCTGCCCAGAGACCTTCACGGATATTTTTTAGCATAGTATCCTTGATTGCTTATTGCTTGGATTTCCAATGGCGGGTTCAAAAAGAAGTGTAGCCTTTCATCCCGAGCAGTTTTCATCGCTAAAGCTCTCCTTTGCCTGCGGGGCGTAAATCTTGAACCCGATCATATATAAATTTGTAAATTTCATCAATCTTACGCTTCATTTTCTTTGTCACATTCCCGATATTGCAATCTTCTTGCGCCATTTCTGTTCCTTCATTGTTCATCATGGTTCTTGCGTGGTTTAGGGTTAGCTGGAGGAATTCTGGCAAGAAGGAGGGAAATCTGGAGGCTGAGGCGTTTTTAGCCGAAAAAGTGGGAAATTCTCCTAACGTTCAGGCGTTTCTTGGAGTGGTTAGAGCGGCGGGAATTGAAATCTGCTTCATGATTGCGTTTTAATTGACGTGGCAAGTAGTTCCGAAAAAAAAGATTCCATAATATAGCTATTATGTACATACTGAAAAAATGGTTATGTATTTGAAATGTGATACATCTCTTACTCTACATTTGGCCAAATGTAAGACACCCTAGCTTTCTTTTACCCATAAAATAGTGTAATTTGCGTGACAAAAAACGTGACAATGATAAGTAAGCTTATATCTACTAGTGATTCCATATCCTTGAGCTTAGACGAACCATTTGTCACGAGTGATAGAAGCTATTTATCACGCAAAAAAGAATATAATAATACAAGTTTTTGTACTATGAATGGGTGCATCGCCCATGGTTTACGAAGATCTGGAAGTAAAATTCAAGTTTAAACAAATCAATATCTAAACTTGAGTGTCAAGAATTAAGCTAGAAAAAATCAATATAGCAATGGAAATTGATCGCCATATAATTCTATATAATTTCATAGTACTAACATATTATTGTCTACTAATTGTTTGACAATCTACAACGAATAATCATGGGGTCCTAAAGTTCTATTTGTTCAAGTCGAATATCATAATCCACTAATATATTGTCATCACATAGTAAATTCGTTAGTGCCTTTAACGCATATCTTCTTTAAGATTTTACCTTCTGAATTATCTCAATTGTTCTATCACATAAATCGAGCTATGTACTTAAACCAAAGTTATAAAGTTTTAAATTACATCCCTTGCCTAATAGCCCTTCGTGGTCAACACCTGGCCAAATTCTTAGTCAACTTCATCCTTTACGTCTTCTAACCTCTAAATCCAGCATATTACATGAATTTGGCATCCGTGAAGTCACAAAAGCCAAACCTATAGTCAAAGGTGCACCCAGAATGTCAGTCAAATATTGATCAAATGTATAGTATTTTTTTCTTGGTTTTCTCTTATGTGCTATTATCATGGTACAGCACAATTTGATAATTTCATAAGAATACTATCGATGTGACCATATGCTTCCTTGATTGTTGCGTTCAGGCTTTTAGAATCCACGTTTGTACGCATATGTGGATGGATCAAAGGTGTAGATTTTCTACGTCTTAATCATTCTGGATGTGTCTTAATCATAGAAAGTAACTGCAAAAGTATGCCACCTCCGTTTAGAAAGATTAGATGTCCAAATACCTATGTTTCTTGACTCTGTAAATAACCATAGATAGGTTTATGGAATTCTTATCTTATCTTATCTTTTGAATTTAGAAATCCACAGAGTCAAATTTTGCAAGAAATGTACATGCTTTACGCTCAATCATGGTCCAAAGCATGGTTGCACCGAAACAAAGCAATGCAATGAAACGCAATGCCAAACGAAACAAAAAAATTTGGATTTTGTCATCCGAAAGAACTATTTTATTTTTTCCAAAAACGTAGGTCGCCCTTTTGCCATCGTTTGGTCTCTGGAACAAGACCCCATACTAGATAGGAGTGTCAACAACAAGATGACATGCCATTTAGTCTGTGCTTCATGCAGGAAGATGCCATGCCATTTAGTCCATTTCTTGGAGAAGCTGTTGTGCTCCAATGCTAACGAGCTCCATCTGTCTTAGTAAAAATTATAACGGTCTACTATGTAGTAGGTATGGTCTCTGGTATCTAGCATGTATACTACCATAGGCACTTAGTGTGAAGTGACTGCTGATATACCATTTTCGCTTGCTGCGTACATCAGCTAGCTCAGCTCCTGCTTGTAAAGTGTTGTAGTTAATTATCATTATGTTAGTGAATTTTTGTTTCAGAAGATGTTTCTATACTCATTTCATGGTTTGTTTCGTTCATTGCAGAAGCTTACCAACACGTTTTGGTGCAACCATGGTCCAAAGCCACCTTCTCCAATGACATTATAAGATCTCCACTGACGGGATTAGTCCCCACTATACGAACATGATTCTGAGACAGGAATGTTCCAGCCGCAACTTCTTCGGCTCAAAAGAATATAAGTGCACGAGTTGGAGCCCCGGCTGGATTGCAATAACACAACCACATGGTGAGTCATGTGGTGAAGTTGTATATGGTTTTGAGCACGGCTGACAGCAATCTTGATACAAAAAATGACACATAATGAGTAACTTTCTAAACTGACGACATATTTGAATCTAATTGATGCGACATCAAAATAAAATGAGGTGGAATTTGCTAATTCCTACATTTTCCTGGATTCCTCATTAATCTAAGCACAATCGAATATACGTACATTGGTAAGTTTCGATAAGATTTCTAAGTTTATCAACATTTCGGTAAGACTACCCAATATTTTAGAGAGATTCTATAAGATTCACTAAGGTCTTTTAAGAATCTTGTAACGTTCCCCAAGATAATACGAGTATTTCTTAAGATTATATAAAGATTCACTGAAAAGCACACCCAATGCAGAATATATACAGACATTCCCTTAAGATCCTCCTAGAAAACAATAATAAAATATGCCCTCCACGTTTCACGTTCCTAGCAACGTAGGACCTCAAGTTAAGGATTGCCGCCTTCTTTACTACCAACAACCAAGGGAGCAGATGGTCAAAGAAGTTATTGGCAATATCGCCCTCTCGGCTTTCCTCTCGACTCTGCTAATTTGTTGCCGCCTTAAGAAAGAGCCTTGGCTCGAACTTAGCAATGGTGTGAATTGGAAAAGGACGTAGAGCAAAAATAGTTGGAAGCAAGAAATCAAAGACAGACGACGTTCTAGACCATAAGTAATGTAAATTTGTTCTAAGGCATTTTAATGGCTCAACTATGAGGCACAAAACTTGTCTGGCTAAAAGATTCATAGGGAAACACCTTTGATTGCAAATAAGACTACATCAGAGTTTGCATATCGAAGATGTGTTGTGACATAGCATCTAACATAAAAACCTTTGCTTTTGCCTGGCCCCAATTAAGCGAACGAAATACTGGTTATCTTGCAACCAATTATTTGATTATCTATTATTAGCACAACACACTTTCCCCCTAAATGTGTTACATGCGTCAACCTTGTTGAGGCAAACAACTTTAAACAAACGACCAAACACTTCTTCTAGAATGTCCAAAAATTGAAAGAAATACTACTAATATTGGTTATGTTGCATAAGCTCATAATGGAAGTCTTATGTCCTGTAACCAGTTATTTGATTATCTATTATTAGCACAACACACTTTCTCCCTAAATATGTGTTACATGCGTGAACCTTGTTGAGACAAACAACTTTAAACAAATGACCAAACATTTCTTCTGGAATGTCCAAAGAATGGAAAGAAATTCTACTCTCTGCACATTCAATGCAGCCAAGAGCTTGAATAAAGTACGATTGAATAAAGTATGATCTGTGATCTCAAATACAAATTTGCAACTTGTTTTCTGCATGTGTCTCTGATCAAATACAGATTTGCTACTTGTTTTCTGTATGTATCTCTGCCAGTATTGTAATAGCATTTGCTACAACCATTGGACTACTGTCAGAAATCCAATTCAGCATTAATGTCATATAATTTTGAAACACATATAGCTGTTGTTTTACGAACATATGGATCTTCATCTTGTTTTTACAGCAGTCAACCATGAGCAACTAAAAAAATAAACCAACACAAAAATTTGTCACACCGAATAATCTTCAACCATCTTCCAAGCCATCAACTCAGCAGAAACAAACCATCAAAGATTACAAAGATCCGACTAAAAATCTAAATCTTTGACAATCATTCAGCCGTTTGATGGCAGCAATCGTTCAGCCTTACAATGAAATACCCACACATGCACATGTCATCATGCATGTACACACATGAAAAACAGTATAAGAATTTCGTATAAGACAAGAAATTTTCATTGACATTTCATAAAGCCAACAAGATAATGCCATTAATAGACCAATTTAAAACGAACAGCCTCCAACATTGACAAAGCAGCAGAAAAAAATTCCTCCTCTAATAGTCCCATGGAATTTCCACATTGCCAAAGTTGTAATGAAAAAGATCAAACACTCAAAAAACGTTAGGAAATAAAAGAGCTAGTAATAAGTGAAGCTAACATTTTAAGACTTGTAGAAAATTTAAGCTCTATATTTTGATCTAAGGCATCCAGAGAAAAACATAAAATAATGAGCTATCTATGCTGCTCATATTGGATATATGTTTTATTGAGAACCTCTGTTACATAAATTATATTGAGGGCTCCTGCATCAAGCCCGAACACACTAATAACCAAAGGACATGTTATATTTAAGGCCAATATAGAGCATCATCATTCCAGGACTGCTGATATTCCATGTATTAGAGTATGCCATGTAAGCAAAATCAGCTGAGGTGGCAGCATGCTGATGCAGCAGATTCATCCGTCTTATAATAACATGGCCACAACTGTATGCACATATGTGATGTACTTGTTAAACCAACTTGTGTGGTAAAAGCATGTAAATACCTAGGATGAGATATAGCAATCTGACAGCTACAACAATCAAACATAAACACTTTAAATATTGGCAAGGAGGTGACTAAGACTCAAAATCTCAATAGGCATTAGATTACAATGGCATTAATCTGGTTAGTGTTTCACAAACAGATCTCACCATCAGTTTGGTTCATTCCCTTTGAATCAGAACCATTCCACCAACTTAGCTTGTGCCTCAGTTGCTCCCTATGTTCCTATATGTTCTTCTGTAAGGAAAAAAGCAACATAATGTAGGGAAGTATTGGGCACTCCTTCTGGAGGAGATGTCTGTAAATGGAGCTCTGCACATAGAGTCAATAATACCACTCAGACTGCTTTATTCATGGATATAAAATACATAAGGATCCACTGGATGTTTGGAGTTCGTCAAGTCTGTTACAAACAATATAGCTGACTAATATAGCTCATGATATAGCAATGAGCTGCGAAACATAGAAACTGTGATTTTTGAAGATGTTATAGATTGTTTTCAACTCTGATCCCACAATAACGCACGATATTTTCAAGAGAATGCAATCGTTTGCATTTTAACATGAAGGTCGAAATAAGTTCAGGATAGATATGCAGATAAAGTACTGTGAATTTCTTAGTTTGAAATTGATAACTTAGGGCACCTATACAGGATAGACTACTTCCAAGCTTCTAATCTATTTGCTTTCTGCTCTAATGGTGATAAGATGAGAACATGCATACCTCAACTAGGATATGAAGGTTTTACTTTGATATTATTCTGAACAGCCATGGATGTACCTTCGACTTGCCCAATGCAAATGAATCAGACTGCTAGCAAATGGAAGAAAGAATGAGAGTAAGTTTTTATCTAAAAGCTGAAGCCATAGTTAGACGCCGACCTAGCGTACCTTTACTGAACACGTTCATGCTGCTTCAGAGTACCGTAGCCAAGCCAAGAGTTCCACATAAACAAAATATTTCCAATAAACTCCAGCCAAATGAAGGTTGTGAAAAGTTTTCTTCCAGAACCAATTTGAAACCACATATTACAGTAGCTAGAGTCTTGCGTCATAAATTTTGTAATCGGTTCGGGATGATAGAGTTCCGCATGCCGATTAAGCACAGATTACTGAATAGGCCAGAAGGATAAAAAGAAATCTGGAGCTGCAGTTCGAGCTAAGTCCGTCGAGACAAAAAAAGGCCAGCATGTCTGGAGTTGAAGTCGGAACCCAGCACTGCAAAAAGTAAACCGCTTCATATTTAGTATCGCCATAGCCGACACAACACAGAGGAGATCAAATGAGAGAAAATAAAAAATAGAAGTAGGTTGTTACCAGATAGATGAGAGCAGAGCTTCGAAAAGGCCTGAGTTCCGTATCGCTGCCAATATCAAGACATGGAAAAAATGCAGAAAACTGAAACTTATTATTATGATACTGAACAGGGCATATTTCTGTTATTCCAACATAACCCGTGAATCTTTGCATCTATCCTTGCAAAGCCCTTCAATCATGAATGCTTTGGGCCATTTTCTCAGCAACAGAGAAGGCCTGGCCATAACATCGACATCTGAAAAGCAACTGAATAAGATTATTGTAGGAATATATATTATGCCTATTTGCTGCGACCCATTCGAAAAAGAAATCTGAAATCTGCACACTTATGACGGATTAAGGCAAGTGAAGAGCGATGGAGTGAAATGCTAAAGAAATCAAACCTGCCGGAAGCCATAGCCAAGAATCTAAGGAAGCATAAAGCCTGAGCGCCTAGAGCCTAACACGAGCATCTAGCGCCTGAGCTAACATCGCCATGGCGATGAGCGCCATGGCTCCGCCATCGCCACTGCTCTGCCATCACAAAAAGAGAGGAACGCGCGTGAGGAATGTAGTGAACATTCTCCTATACGAAATCAAATAATGGTCCAAACAAAAAATCGATTCTTTTCCAACCTTTTTATCCTACTTTTTTTTTCTTTTTTCTAAGGCCCCACGTTATAAAGGATTATTAATGTTGGTGCCACCTCTTAATGTGGCATTTATTGCAATAGCATTTAATGCAATAGTATCGATGGCTAGGATTGAATGTCTAAATCTAACGGTCTAAAATAAAAGCCTCAAATAAAGGGGCTTTTGATCTCGGCCATCCATCCAGCACGTTCGACGGCCACGGTGGCGACACCAAAATCTCTATATACATTTGGTACACTTGGGTGGATTGAGGTGGCTCCACCAGGGCCGTCGGATCTCAGATCTGGACGGTCCAGGCGGCGACACCTCGGGTTACAAACATTTGGTACACTTAATAAGGGGGTTGCTTGGGAATCACGACGTGGCTTCGTCTGGGCCGTAGATCTCACAATCTTGGACCGTCCAAACGGCGACACCTCGGGTTACAAACATTTGGTACACTTATATAATTGTATATATACAAGTCTTTGTACTATAAATGGGTCTATGAACTGTGGTTTATGAAATATGGGAACAAAATTCAAGATTAAGAATGGCAGGAATGGCAGCATGCATCCAGTCCAAACTCGTGAAGTTTTAAGCTAAACCCTTTGCCCGATGGCCATTCAATGCAGCTGATCATTGTCCATTAGAATGGAGACTTGCAATTAGATTTCATCTGATGACTCTACGATAACGAAGCAAACTCTGCCCATTTTTTGTGAAGGGTGTCCCCACTTTTTTCAACGTGCAACGTGTCTTTGGCTCAGCGAAGTTAAATTGCATCTCCGTTACCAATGCGCATAGATATTTGGTGAACAGTCTACATGCATCCATACACCTCATTGATAAACAAACTCTTTGATAAATATGTTGTTCCCTGCTTATCAACTTCATTTATTTTTTTATTCTTGATGCGTATCCAATTTTATTGGAGGCAAATTCAAAAGTGGTATCAAATGTACAAACAAAAAGCCTGTCCTTGAGTCCTAGGTGAATTAGTTTGGGCTTTCTCAGGAACACTCGATGATAGACATTTTTGTATAGGTATACACTATTTGTAGTTGAAAGATGCATTTTTGTACGATAAAATAGGCCTATGAACTATAGTTTACGAACACCTGGGAAGCCCCAAAATATCATGTCTTGCAATTTTGGCAATGCTCTAATCCTTTGCTTTATGATTACTCTACCACCGGGTCTTCTCAACCAATTCCCTTCGCCATTATGCTTTTAATACCTCAAACTCTGCCATATACCAACAATTCAATCCTCCCATCATCTACCATGTCGTGTTCATCTCAAGATGGTAGCCCCATTAGACATGCTCTTAATACACTCTTAGCCCCAATGAACTGTGGTCGTAACTATAACGCTTAACGAAATTCTTTGACGGGTAAGTTTCGACCTGCACGAAAGGCGTTACAATCTGGGCACTGTCTCGGAGAAAGTCTCGATGAAATACACATGCCATATTAGCACAAATGAAGCAACAAGTACAGTATTCATATGTTTATAAATTGAATTGGTTTTTAACGTCCACGGCGACCAAAAGTCTATCGGACATGTAAGAGCTTAACCAACATCCGACAATTAAAATTGCAAAGGAAAATGCCAATTAATACAATAGACATGAGCGGAGCCATTAAGCAAAAATTGCAAAGGAAGACATCAATTAATACAATAGCATGAGCTCTGGCTTCAAAATGACTTTTGTTGATGAGTCAACGTAGGTGGATAGACACCTACGACAATCAACAATCTTATTTTTTAAAAGAGAAACTTGCACCATAACAGCTAGACAAACTCGCATACTATCAAGAGAATCTAGACAAAATCATAAGCTGCTTCTATGCAACCCAAGGACAAATTAACCACATCAGCCAAAAGACACAATCCACATATGTACATAATGTGCTAGAATCCTAAAATTGTATAGACATGTATAACGAATCCTAAGATTCGTTATTTTTCTTTCTTTATCAGTTTTTTCCTCAACTCTCAATTGTGACCATTGATGGGTAGCATATTCGTGGCATTCCAGATCCACGGCCACTAACATTTTGCCAAGAAAACCACATGCCATTTCCTATGGTACATTGAAAAATTTAAAACCATGGCCTCACAATCCATCAAGCTTGAGGCCAGAAACTGCCTGGCCTCCACTGAAACTGTGGCGATACAGATCTACGTCCAACCAAAGAACAAGAAAATTTGGATAAATTGCCAAGAACCTGGGCTGGAGGAATCGAACCTCCAGGCCATACCGGCCTCACCAAAATGCCTAAAGCACTTAGAAATATGGCTCACAATTCCTTCCCTGCTTCATGGGATAACATCTTCACAATTCCTTCCCTGCTCTCGGTATCACAATTCCTTCCCTGCTCTCGGTATCAGAAACTATGTGGCGTGACTATCAGAAACTATGTGCGTGACTATGTGACTATGACTGGACTCTCAAACAACCGGGTTCTGCAAAGACTACTCTAAATACAGATTGAACCGATCTGCGCTTGCATCTGTCCAGAAATCGAATTGTCAGCCCACAACAAGCCGCCCCTCATAGCAACCGGATTCAGCCCTCTCTCTTTCACTATTTTCAACTGCCATCTGCCCTGTTTTCTATCCTTCATCGTGCCCATGGCGCAGACAACAACTGGATTGTACACCTTTCTCTGGACTCCGGCTCCAATCTCTGCCCCAAAACCGAAGGCATGCCTCTACTGGCATCCATTGCAGATGGTAGCACAGAACCAGCATGAACCCAGCCGGAGACTTCGCCACCGAACACAACTGACAGGGGTCAATCCTCTACCTACATTTTGAATTGACCATAGCCCCTAAGCAACCCAGCCGGAATCATCCTGGACTTCGAGCCATCCTGTGCCGGAATGCCCAGTCAATCCTCTATAAGAATGTGCGCTATCATTCAGAAGCAAGCACTGTGAATTAAGAACGTAACCTTCATCTGCCACAGCCCATGCCGAAACCCCTGCTTGCCTGCCCGCCCGGCTGAAATCCATTCACGCCCCCGCTGAAAAAAGAAAGCAGTGTGTGTTCTTATCCTTCTATCCTCAAACCATACAGATCAACACCAAAATAATCACATCCCAGAGCCGATTTTGGATTGCTATTTTGACTGGCCAACAAGCAGCTCAAATCACTCAAAAAATACACTCTGACTACAATTTCGCATACATACGCCCCCGAAATCTAGGCCCAACTATCGGTGAGATACCCTCCCCAAATATCAAATAGAATAATTAGAACATTATTGAACATGAATACAAAAAGTTGATATGTTGGGCCCAATTTGAGCATTTCACCTTGTACATTTTGAATCTCCTGCCAATATTTGTTAGGAGACTTTGAAAGAATGGATATCCGCGCTTCTTTCCTCCATTTAAATGCATCAAGAATGTAACTTGCAGACAACAAGTACACAGCTGCATCAACAGCTTCTCTTGGTGGTCCTGCATTTATAGCTGCATCAACAGCTTCTCTTGGTGGTCCTACATTTATGATGGTCCTACAACTCTGCTATAATTTGCTCTGCTATTTTGCATATGAAATGCGTATTGATCTAGTTGGGGATTTCAATAAAGCTTTTGATCGTCACTCTATTCTAAACTACTCCTAAATAGGCATCCAAATATAGAGGCATAAAGATATCAATAAAAGAAAACACAATATCTTTTTTCATATTAATTTGGCTTGGCAATATTGTTACCTAAATTAACTAAAGCATCAAACCCCAAGAGTGACTTGAAAATTCCAAAGGGTTGAACCTTGCACAATCCATCTCTTCTACAAAATGCTTGAGTTATTATTAAAAAAAGAAAAGATACACATGTAGAGGACCCGAATAGCTTTGAATAGCTTTAATACTTGCTCCTGACGTAATTCTCAATGTGTGCAAAGTTTAGTATGAACAACGCCCGACGCACCAAAGAATGGCACCTACGTATAAAACATCCAAAGTTCAAACAATGTCAAAATCTTGCCTTTGCCTTACTTTTAGAAATGCAGGTGCAAGCAATAGTTCTTTTAATACTTTGCCTTTACAGCTTTAAGATATGGCATGAAACAGTTTCGCGAGATTTGTTGCATGGAAACAGGTAATGAAGCTGTTACAGACGTACTTGAGGGTGGGCTTGCCTTCACATAGTTACCTACAACTAGTGAATGTGGGCCAAGAGCAAGTAAAAACATCAGCTTCATCGTATTACCCTATGGTGAATAAGCTAAATTCATATTTCTGTTCATTCTCACACCTTTGAAAATAGCACCAACGTACCAAAGTTTTGAAGTAAAAATGGTTGTCATTTAATCATTGTGCTGAAAGTGGTCAGTTCGCAGATAATGTTCCCATATTCTGATATTTATCTCACTGTGACAATATGAGAAGTTAACGGTCCTCAATAGGTCCTCAATAACAGAGAAGCAAAACGATATGCCAAATTAACTAGTATGGAACCTGAAACACAGTTAACTAGGCATATTTACCTCATGCTCTGCTTCTTCAAAGGCTCGCATTCACCTAGGCAATAGTTGCAAATGCACAACATTGAAATGCCCATGAGACTTGCTTGCCTTTTGCAGAACTTGAGAAAAAAATTACACTATATTAAGATGCTAAACATGAAGGACAGCTATTTCATTCAAAAATAAATGAAATGTCCAAACAATCTCCCACAGGTTTGTCGATTCTAAACCCAGTGCAGCCCATCGTGGCGCCATTTACATTCCCTGGTAACTTACCAAAATTCTACCAGAGAACGGCCTAATTCTGTGTGGCCACTTCCAAATAAGTGAAGATTAGTTTGTTCAAAATGGGCTATTCACCGATTGCACGCTTCAAATTAAGATCCATTGAGCAGCAGACCACATTTACGAAAACAGTGAGCAGCAAAGATCGTGAAATATCCTATTTGCCAGCATTTGCAATTGTTCCACAAAAAGCAGTAATGGGTTAAGTCTGTCACTAATATAATTCTTTTCTATTTGCATTTAAAGGCTCAAAGATGAGAAGATAAAGCAGATACCCATTGACATTGATGGCTGGCAATTGGAGTGTCGGAAGGCGGGAAAGCTCAGCCAATTGATCAAGATTGACACTGAGGCAAAAACAAAATACTATGCTTGGGGCAATGGCAAGAGCAAGGCTGAAAAGGGTAAATCTAAGAAATGCAAACAGTTGAACTAATAATGCAATTAGCATGGCAGCCCCCTTGATTCTAAATCTTCAAACAAAATCAACACATCTCAATGTCTAGAGTGACCATGCAATTCAGGCCCTCAACGAAGAACGCATTTGAAGCTATAAAAAAGAAATGCAAACAAATGCAGTGCCTGGATTAGAAAACGACCTCTATCTGACAATTTTACACAACATATCTTATATTAGAAGACAATAAGCTTTCAATTCTCAATCATTTGCATGAAAATTCCCATGCTTAACCATGGATGCCATAAATAGTTTGTATGGAAATACTACATCTACAAACTGACCATATATTTTAAGTATTCAAGTAAACATTTCCCAACCACCTACACAAAAACAATGTCATTAATATCATCAGCATCCTCTAGAATTCAATAGAACAGTGTATAAAGCTTACCGGATAGCATGAATCAAATGTGGTCGGTTTTTAACAAGCAAGAATTAAATGCTTCAGCTTGCAAAGCTCAAAGCCCAGATTGCACCTACGACTCTTAAGATGTCTTTCCCCTGCAGAGCCGTCAAGAAGAGACACCGCAAGCATCACAATGCTTTTGTGGAGCCGATAATGTTGTAGGGAACTATAGGCAGCTTTATGGCATTGAAACGACAGAGCATAGTATGAAGAACTACAGCCAAATCTGTTACCCACAGATTGAGTGCGAATCCATAAAGGAAAAGTATGCATGGCATGTTTTATAAAATGCAGTAAATTGTAAAGATAGCAGTAATTAAGTTCATACGAAACTAGATCAGTTTTATAAAAAAGAATGGGACATTTCCAATGCTACTGATGAAGTTTGAGAGCCCATAACTTGATAGTACAGAAACCAGCTGGTTTCAATGCTCCAAGAGCAAATCGTGAACTCGATCTAGCAAAATTAATGCCTCTTCCATGTGCCACATATGATAATCTAATTTATAAAGCAAAGCAGCGCTTTATGTACTTGTGTGCTAACAAATGTTGAAAGTATGCAAGCTCTAAACATGAAAAAGTTATTGCAGGCCCAGCAGTATAGAAATCACATAGTGTGAAGTGCCTGGCATCGCTATAGCCGACACAACAGAGGAGCTCAAATGAGAGAAAATAAAAAATAGAAGTAGGTTGTTACCAGATAGAAGAGAGTGAAGCTTCAAAGAGGCCTGAGATAGTCTGGCCGAGTTCCGTATCGCTGCCAATACCAAGACACGAAAGAATGCAGAAAATTGAAGCTTAAAAGTGTTCACACCTCAATTCAGAAGGCAGCCACAAATTAATAAAATGGTGTCAAACGCAGCAAGCTGGATTCTACCCTATGAAATGCGCAAAGGCGAAGCTCCAAAACATGGCCGAATCCGTCACCCATAGACCCATAAGTGGAATGCAAATCCGTATTAAACGCTGCCGAGCTCGGTCAAGAACATCCCTGGAGCAACAGGGGCAAGGCGAGACCGCCACCGGAACTGAATATCAAACCAGGAGGAGGAAAAGAAATACTACGAAAGATAAGTTTCGGCGAAATGGTCAAGCAGTACTCACGATTTTTTTGCTTAATCCAAGGATCTCGCATGCTTGGAATGAGACACATCCAACCATTCTTGGGACACGTCATAGAAAAGATAAATCACAGAGTATAGCAGAAGCTCCATCAGCAACAGCAGAAGCTCCATGGCTCCAGCGCAGAAAGGACTGCTGCTGCTGCAACAACAGATGGTGGAAAGGCCAGAAAATAGATGCTGCACATCCGCACAATATAATACTAGGTAAGCATTGAAAGAAAATGGCTCTGCCTTTCTTGCCCACAAGCAATCACCTTTCAGCCTGCATTTCCTTCCTCCATAAATCATCAAAACCAAGCCTGTGTATGTAATAAGGAAAAGGTGTTAGGGCACTCATTCTCCAATCCAGAGTACTCAGGACCAATAGCTCCATTCTCTGTATGATTCTTGGTTCAAATAAGTGCCCACTTCAACCTGCAAAGCCTAGGACAATCAGTAAAATGGACAGGTATGAGATTAAATAAATGGAATATAAAAATGAGATACGAAATAATGGTATTGGCAATATTGTTAGTACTCTGCACACATCGGTAGCCGGATATGCATGCACAGGAAAATAACAACAGAGACGCCCGCTATTTCTTATCTAGGATGAAGAATTCGATCGCAGAATCAAGCATTTTGGAAATATCATCCCATCCGGTAAGGAAAACTAGTATGGCCGCTTCATCTCCTGACCTGCAAATATGTTGGATGGTGGCCTCAATCTAGACACCAATCACATGGTATAAGTTTAATAAAATATGCAGGACGTGCTAAGCAAGATGTCAAAACTACCAAGTCAAGATCAATCACGTCTCCATTATATGCTTCAAGAAACATTCGGGTAGATCTGCTGTATGCTTTGAACTTAGTTTCAAAATCAATTTCCTGCAAAGAATCAAATCATCATGTCAAATACAGAATGTTAAAAAGTTCTTCAGAGGTGCAGGATAAAATAAGGGAGAAGAATCGGACTCTATTATTTACGACATGCATTTGGTGGTGCAAGCATTTGCTTCTGCTTCTGTGTTTTCTAAGGTAGAAATCATGTCCAAGTGTGAAGGTTCAGACATTTCTGTCTCTAGCCTCTGAGGAGACCCAACAATTCGAACTTCAGCAAGTTTATAAATCTTCTCAGCAATAACCTGGCCCAAAACATTAACAAAAGCTATCAAATTGTTTTTGTTTTAAAGTTTTAACCAATAGCATGCTTCCAAATTCAGTGGCCATGAAATTATCAATCATTGTGAATGAGATCAAGCATTTGATTACAGAAAATGTAGAATTTAGTCAGAATTTCGAACAAACTTGTAGTAAATACCTATAAGGCATCATGCAAATAGAAGAATGGTCGAGCAAAAGAGATGAAAGTCCGGCCTTATCCATGAGAAAAACTGGAAATTGACCCGAAATTCACGAGAAGCCGCAGAAAAACAGAGCTGCAGAGCAGATTTTATCCCCTAGCCCGCACACCGACGAAGCATCTGCCCACTTGTGTTGATTAACAAAATCAATTAACATGCGATTAAGACGCTTCTTGTGGTGTGCCCCCAAAGGTAGAATGCTACCAGTATTCCGAGAAAACATGCCGAAACAGACGAAGAGGGTTTCCACTTTTTCCTGTTGAAATGAATTGAGAGGCGATTTGCCTTCCTGCGG
The DNA here is from genome assembly GCA_021234155.1 of Isoetes taiwanensis. Taxonomy (NCBI): domain Eukaryota; kingdom Viridiplantae; phylum Streptophyta; class Lycopodiopsida; order Isoetales; family Isoetaceae; genus Isoetes; species Isoetes taiwanensis. The sequence goes on from JAJEKV010000037.1 coordinate 2,234,177, forward strand.
GCAGCAAACAAAGCGGCGTCACGCCATGGCCGAAGCCATCGCCGTTTAGATTCATATCTCTAGAATTTGGGGCTTTTGTTGTGGGCCGTCCAGATCTAAAATGGACGGCCAGGATTAAAATGTCTACACACACTACAATATCCGAGATGGACGGTCGAGATGAAATACCCTAATTTCAAGGGTCGAGATTAAAAGCCCCAAATCAGGGGCTGCTTGGAGCTCATAGATGACGGTCACCGTCTGTACCGTCCATCTCATAGATGGACGGCCGAGATCAATCTCTACCAACATGTTGGTAGAGCTCATATAATTGTATATATATGAGTGATAACAGATAACTGATATAGTACAAGAATTTGGCGCCGGCGAGGCCGGCGCTGTGCATGTTTCTGGAAGATGAACCCAAAGGTATCCTTTAACATGGGCCCGCAGTGCAGAAGGAATATCGAGCCCATAAGATCAGTATTCTGTCTGCATTGCCGACGTGCAATGGAATGCCCTTTTTTTTACGTACCTTAGTCATGGTGATGGTAGACGTTCTTTGTAGACGACATTTGTTGTAGTACTTGCTTAGTTGGTGTCGTCGAGTAGAATTACAACATCATCTCTTGTTCGAACTCGGGTGAGTGCTGTATATAGTTGGTCATGTGCAAAAACCTCAGTTCGTAAGTCAAGGACTATTTTGTCAAGAGTTAGTCCTAAACAACTATTGAATGTCGTTGAATATGCTGGGCGTAATGGAAGTTGGCGTCTGTGAATTGTCCACGGCCATTTATCAGGCTGGTAGAAGAAATCGACTTGAGAGATGGGGTGGATGTTTCCTATGTTCTCCAGTAAGAAGTTTGACAGTGACGAATCTATTGTGTGTTGAATGTACCATTACTCTGACATTTTTCATGAGTCCTCTATCTTTGTCTGCGTCTTCGTAATGTGGCAAATTGTGTTGGGTTTAAGTTGAAGGATGTGTTGTGGAAGTGATGGGTGTTCCTAGCCATTAAGGAAGTCGGTTGTGGCCATTGGGTGATCCTCTATGATTTGATAATTTTCTGTAAGCCTATCTACACTAAAATATAGTTTGGCTATTCCTAAAAACATCTGCAAAAGCATCAACTGTAATGTTCTTGGGGGATAAGAATGCTCTCTTTTCGCATTTTTCGGGCGTTGCAAGAACGTGTGTGTCGTATAAGAAATGGACAGCATCCTCGAGATTGGTAGTTGTTTTGAATAATGTTAATGGAATGTTAGTGAGTAGATCTCCTTGTCCTATGGCGTCAACAAAGCGTATAAGGTTGGTATCTCCATCATTTCTTACTGGTTCATTGAGCTGTAAAACTTCGAAATGCCATAGATGTGATGATCTAATGGAGGCGTTAATTGTCGCTGTCTTGCCTGCTCTTTTAACAATGGGAGCGATTTGTCTGAAATCTCTTGCTGCTATGAGTAGTTTTCCTCCAAATGGTAAGTTTATATTTGTTATTTTTTGTAATAGTATATCGACTGCCTCTATGACAGCCCTGTTTGCCATGGGAAATTCGTCCCATATAATAGTGGTTGCTTGGCTAATTAACGTTGCTCTTGGGGATTGTGGATCAAGTAGTGAGTGTTCAATGACGGGTATTTGAAATAGGGAATGTGCAGTTCTGCCATCAGGATATAGTAGGGGTGGAAGTGCTGTTGTTGCACATGGTAAAACTATTTGGTGCTTTCCTCGTATGTAGAGGGAGATTGCATTGAGAAGATAGGTTTTTCCGGTGCCGGCTTTTCCGTAGATGAAAATTGATTTGGATGTTTGTTCGTTGTCGATGAGCTTATGTATATGGGTATAGATGGATGTTCGCTTTGCATTCATACTATCAAACATATTTGAGGCTTTGACAAGGTACTGTTGATGGTCGGGAAATTTGTCGAGTTCATTTTGGATCTCTCTAGATAGCATATTGTATATAGGGAGTCCAAAGGCTTGAATATTTGTTCCATGGTATTTATGGCTAGAAGTGTTTCATTGATTGCAATGGATTTGTCTCCATGGTATTGATCTAGAAAGTCAGTTGTTAGGTTTTTGAAACATTCCCCAGAGTTCAGGTGCTGGGCCGTTATCAAGTATGAGAAGTGCTAAAAGAAATCTAAGGTGTGATGGTGTGAAAGAAAGATATGGCCTCCTCCATTGCTGTAATAGCTTCAGTTGCTGATGCAATTAATCCCATTGCTTGTGCAGTTTCTTGGTAGGTACTATAGTGTTGACCTTCGTGGATTTTTAATTCATTCCATGAACGGACAGGTTTATGAAGTAGTATTGTTCTCAGATAGAATGGCTCTCCGACTTTTGGAAGTATTTAGCGTATTCTACAAATGAGCTCTCCTCTCATTCGTCTGTGCATTATGTTTTGTGTAGTGTTTGGAGATGGTTGTTCAAGATAATCAGCAGGGCATAATGGTGTGTTTGGTTTGGATACGGTAAATGTATATTTCTCATTGTAGTTTATATAAGTCATAGAATCAAATCGCTGAGGTAGTCTCATAGTGGTGGATAATAATCTCGCTGAGCGCTCATTAAAACTAAGTGTCGTAACATAAGATGCACATTCATGATTTTCCGTTGAAATGATGTCCAATCTTTGAAGTTGACATTCCTTTACAATGCATGAACTGCAACTTTCCAGGTTGGTTTCTATGCTTCTCGTGCTTGTGTACCAGCAGTTAGTTTGTGCCAGTTTGAGTTGCCCTGTCAAATATACTATTCTGTTGCATTCCAGCTTTTCTTTATGCATGGAACTTGGCTACATTGATTTATTGTGAAATCTTTATCGAATTTGGAAGGCACGTGTTTAATGCAGAGGAGTTACCAGCACTTTCAGGCCTCAACTTGCGTGGAAATCCATTGAAGGGTAAATCAGTTGCAGATATCCTGGAGATTCTTAGGTTGCTACCTTCATTAAAGTCATTTGAGGTTGCCCTCTGTGGATAACAACCTGTTTTTCATGTTAATTGTGCTCAATGCAGGTTGATATCCCAGGCCCATTGGGAAAACTCTACAGAACCTTAGTTGCTTCAAATAAATTTTTTGATACAAAAAATATGTTTTCTTCAAACATAATATGGATATTGCCGATAATTAAATTGCTTGCAGATGTTATCTCTAGTGATTGCAAGGCATACTATGTTGAACAAACTCTGAGATACCCCAGTCTGTTAGGTGGTGGATAACTTGAAATATTTAAATTGTTTCATCAAAAACGAAAATCGTCCTGTCAAGTTCATAATGACTCTAGCTGATAAATTGATAAATTGCAGTGGCATAGTTGAGTAGTAGACCCTTACTATGAATAGGGTTCTAAGCTGCATTCTTAATGCCAACAAAAAATGCAGTGATATCCTACTTCAAATTATACCGTGTAATATATGAGACCAAAACAGAGTACACGAGACCAAAATAGAATCACACACTTTCATGTCTGTACATGTTTAATCTAAACTAATTACATTGCAGTATTGATCAATTGAACTGCACTAATTGTGTCATTTTTTTTATTTGCTATTGCATGATTAATTCTCAAAGTATTAGTTATGCAAGTAATATAATGCCAAAAAGCTTCATCACAATGTTTTTTTTAATACATATCACTATAAAGTCATGTGAAACCATGATTGCACACTGTACAGCAGGCAGCAATAACCTAACCACATCAATGTTCTTCATGCTGGATTTCTCATAGTAAGAGCTTGCATTCCGATGTCCAATCTACAGATATGACTCCTCGGATTGTGATTCGCCGTTTTGTCTGACCTCTATACTCAGTTTCAAGCACACTTAATCGACATATCTTGGGCATCCACATTATTTTGCCTAATTTCGTTTGATATGATTTTCCATCAGCCTGCCAGTCATTGGTAGATGTCATTGTCATTGGAGATCTAAATGCTTTGTATCATTGCTGAATTTTAGTGATTACCTGAGGTCTTAGTTTGCATAAATCTTCAGTAGTGTATCCAATAACTTGTTCTGCTTCTTCATTAAACGCAGTAGCCCAAATCTGTGTTGAGACGATGGGCAATGACTAATGTAGTTCTCCCCTGTTTGAATGAGAATGTTTAACTCCATGATGTGGGTAGATTTACTGGCATTTTATTGTACCTTCATGAGTCGATTTAGGGCATCTTGCATCAGCCTTTCGCTGACACTATCTAGCGCACTCGTTGCCTTTATTTCAAGTTTGATTCTGTGTCAGTACAGTATCAGTAAATAGGATGCTAAAGGTTTAAGTTATACCTCATCAAGGATCAAAATTGGAGAGTTCTTTAGCAAGGCCCTGGCAATGGCTATTCTCTGGGAAAATGGAAGCCACTTTTGTGAACATTGCAACAAATCATCATGTTTAATTTACAACAATGAACCTGCAAAAGTGATAGCAATCGTGGTATTTATCAACCACTGTCATGTTTGAACCAGCATGAAATAAAAAAAACTCCATGTATTTTTTCTCTCAATGTGGTTTTAACATGACACTCACTAGAAAATTCGTTAAGTCCACAAAAACCTCGTGTATTTTTTTTGGTTCAAACATGACAGTGGTTGATAAATACCACGATTGGGAAGTGATAGGATAAAGTCATGAGCATTTGCAGCTATTGCTGCTTCACCTATTTTATCATGCGACACATCTTCATTTGGCAGGCCATATGCAATATTTTCAGCCACTGACACCGCAAATAAAACAGGTTCCTATACACATGGAAAAATGACTTACTATAGCATGGAAAAGCACAAGGCACCCAGAAATTTAACTACCATTACTAACCACTACAAAAGCACTATGATAGTGGTTTTTTATGCTAAAATCTTTCTTCTCCATAAAAACCACCTAATATAGTGGTTTTCACAATGCGACTGTGGTTTTGCGTACTAGTTTTATATTTTGATATGGTTTTTTAAAACTGATGAAGGTTTTTATTGAGAGTTTAATACGAACTCGGCATCTTGTGGTGGTTTCTTATGCAGTTTTTTATATTGAGAGTAGGAAAGACATGTTTAATGGTTTTCATAAATATGTGGATGGTTTTGGGAGCAGTATTAACTGACAGTTCTTCAATGCTTTTATATATATATCTTTTGACAAGGTCTCATCGTGATTTTCTATGCTAACACGACTTGCCAAATTGTTACTGGTTTTTACTGCAATACAATAATGTTCTTATATATAGTTGGACAAGGGCTTTACATTTGTGGTTTTCCATCCTGATTTTCTAAACAAATATGATTTGTTGAATTGTTAGTAGTTTTTACATTGGTTTGATGGTTGACATTTGCAATTTCCCAAGGTAACATGGTTCAAATTGCTAATGGTTTTTTAACATGGTTTTGTTGGTCGAGTTTTGTGATGTTTGGCTTCAAGTTGTTGAATTTTTCATGATGGTATTTTTAATTTTTTTTTTTTTTTATAGTGGTTTTGCTCGAACTTGACAAGCATAATTTTGGGATATTGATTATGCAATTGATCCTTAATCACTTAGTATCTATATGATAACTAATAATACTCTCAACCCATATTATAATACTCAAACCATTAATAAATATAATGTATTACATCTCGTTGATATTGTCAAATAACATGTGCCCTACGAGAACGATCGAACCTCACGTAGATGACCTCATCAAGACTATACATAACATCAGAGCATATCCTTTTTAAAAAAAGTAATATATAAACACCAACATATTTGGTGATCCTCTAAATAATATTTGATCTAACTCTACTCTTGGTTTGGAGGGCCTAGAATCCCAAAAAGTATTGCAACAAAAACTATTATCTCTTAAACTGCAAAACTCTTAAATTGCGATCTTGCTCTCCAAATTCAACATATCTCGAAGACAATAGGGATGTGGAGTCTAGTTTTGGAGCAATCAAAAGCATATGAAAGGGCAAAGACCATAAATTTATAATCTATAGATGCATAAGAAAACAAAATAAGACATACAAACTAGTTTCCCCGTGATACCTACGAAAAGTTGGAGCCGTGCACAATTTACTAGCAGCATAGAGTCAAGCCAGCCAAATTCTGGCAAGCAAACAATGAAGAAAGGAAGCACTAGGGAGAAAAGAACCTTACCATCTGGCTTTGCGCCTATTAGAATTGCCGGTAGTGGAAGCTTCGGAGGCATTCAACAGTGCTACCTTGAATAGAAGAACACAACTATTGAAGAGGACACTACCATAACAACATCCCAACCTTGACAACAAAACCAAAAAAAAAAAAAAATCATTCTAAAGCTTCTTGCCGACTTAAGAATCGTTATCTTGAAGTAGACATGTCTTGCAAAAAAATCGGATTATAAAAAAAAGCACGAATAATACATGGCAAGAAGATTTTGACTACTCAAGAATATGTTGTTTTTGTTTGTCAAGGTTATGATTTCTCAACAGGTTGTTGCCACTGCCTTTAGCAATCGGGCCTACAACCACACCACCTAAAATAGAAATCCTTCTCATGACCTCTTAGTCTCGTGGATGTTAAAATCTATTCATCGCTCTAGATCCACCAGAATGCCTGCCGCCTACATTCCTTCCAACACAACCTGAAATTAAAACAATCCAAAGAACATTGAAATAGAACGGCACAAAAATAAGAATTGCTACCTAGCATTGATCTCATCTATTGCTTTAACAAGGCTATCTAAAAATGCAATTCATCTGCTCAGGTCAAAACTAGCCCAAACATGTCACTTTAAAATAATAAGGAATTAGGCCATTGCTTACTCTATATGCTAGAGTAGCATACAAATGAGGATACTAATAAAATCACGTGAAGGACCATCATTATCAAAAACAAAAATATGCTAACTAGGAAAACCCTTGAAGAGTCCGTCAGTATACATGCATGCTCAACTTGGGACGAGTTAGCCATGGATATTGGATAACGACATGGATCAATACATGAAATGACCATTTGTTACCAATTCCCAATAACTCACATTCTTTAGAAGAAATGAACAAAAGTACATGTAACTGTGAAGTATTACTCTTAATGGGCCTCCAGAGTAGAACTCAATCACGGCAACTAACCAAGCATTAATAGTGAACTCTTTTTTATGGTTTTCCTTCTATTTCTAGATTTCTTTCACATTTGCTACATATCAATTCAATTATTGCAACATTTCCTTGGAATGTGTAGAACATAACAGATAACAAAGTTTGAACATTTGGAACATTCAACCCATAGACTTCTACGCACGACATTGGGGTGACAAAATAATAAAACTTCCTTGCTTTGACTTACTGATTAGAATGTACCTCTAAATATACTAAGGAGAACATCCAATTCTCCAATAGGATGAGAATTTGGTGTTAGCATAAATAGTCATTTACTTCTACGGGCCCTATGGAACTATAGAATATATCACTCATTTTCTTTTACTACTCATTTCTAGCCTTGAACTAGAGAATATTCCCTGACATCTTTCCCCTCCCACACTCTCCTCATTTGCTCAAAAACTTGATGGGTCGAACTAGATTTTCCATGTCAGTATATGATTTCCCCACCATTGTAGCTAGTCAATATACAAGTCAAAGCATTGCCTTAAACCAGAATTCATAGCAACATCACTATATCCAGAATTTAAAAACCCAAAGCAGATTCAGAGGGAAATTGAACCCTTATATACTGCCACAATGCTTTGCCAGGTGAGAAGCCTAACATACAATCTCAAAAAAATAACAAAAGCAGCGACAAAATCCAAAGAAATTCGTTGAGCTTGCAAAATATGCACTAGTCCATCCTCTTCTACTACATGTCTAGAAGAAGCTAGCAGCTATGGCCGTTTGATTTTGGAAGAAATCAAAGACGAGATTTGAAGAAACCACTCGAATACGTTCACTTTGATGACAGAGTAAACAATTTTATATTAAAGCTTCTAGTTGGATTTTAAGAATCATCTACTGAAACGGACATGTCTTGCAAATAACTGGATTATAAAAAAGACATGAATGATACATGGCAAGAAGATTTTTGACTACTGCATGAATGCATTATTTTTGCTTGTCAAAGCCATGAATTCTCAACAAGTTGTTGCCATGACCTTCAGCAGTTTCAGACTCCAATTATACCACCTAAAACAGAAATCCTTTGCCTTGATCTAGAAAGCCCTGCCAGCTACGTTGCTTCCAACACAGCCTTAAATTAAAATGACCCAAAATAACCTAAAATAGGATGATCCAAAATAAAAATTGCCACGTACAATTCAGATTGGTGTTTTAGAATTTGAGGCTTACTTTGGTTGTAGAAACTTTGAGGCTACCAGGCAGCTCTACACAGAGGGACTATTTTTCATCTGTGTTTTAGATATGTACCTCAGCCTTATATGCTTGTTTTCACGATTTAATGATGAGTATACCTGTCGTCCTTAAAAAAAAAAAAAAAGGTTTTGCCACGTGGTATTGACCTCATTTACTGATTTAATACGACTATTTAAAAAAGCAATTTTAACTGCTCAGGTCAAAGTAGCCTAGCCACATCACCATTTTGTTATACGAATACAACACTTTACCATTGATAATATTGTGTTATCGCATACATTTTCTATAATTGCACAACCTTATCAATAAATAAAAAAGGCAAAATATGCAGCATTAACATTCAGAATGCAATATTCGGTGCGTAGAATGCGAATGCAAGGTAAAATGTTTGAGGGAGGGTGCCTAGGAATGGTTTACAGTCGATAAAATAGATCATTGACGGACATATAGGGCTCGGATTCGAGTGAATGATGGTTTATTGAACGCTTTAGGAATTGGCTTTCGCGTGTACCAAAAAATGCATACTCCGGTACCCTAACAGTTGAGTAACGAAGCCCCAAATGGAGAGATGTTTTTGTTCTATCCCTTTTACAATGCACATAACAAACATGGTTCAAATGGGATGTTTAAGTCTAGATATGAAACACGACCGTTTTAGCCGTGCCCACAGCTGCAACGGTTTAAGCAGCAAATCCGTTGCCAACACGTCAACATCCATGGTATTTGAGTCGATGCCGGCAACAACTGTTGTCCACCGTGTTATGCCCGTTGTTTGCCATTTTTTTTTGCTCTGAGATGGTGTATTCTTCTGAATAGTAATCGTTTCAAATAGAAACAAAGTGCTACAGTAAAAAAAAACTAGTTACCATCACTTTTTTGCAGATGCTTTTTCTGAAGCTGCTCAAAAAATTAGAGTATTGGCCCGTGTTTTAGTGCACTTTTTTTTAAAATTAAAGTATTTCTAAAGAACATTGCCATCTTATTCATTTCCCATATTTCAAAAATTTCGGGAACCCTTGCAGCCTACCTATTGCAATCAAGAATTTCCGATATAGAAAAAAATTCTCAGGAAGTTTTCCGTAAAAAACCGTAGAATTCTTCACATTTTTCAGCTGAAGACTAGTTTTTTTGCTTGATGCTTCATGCTAGCATAAATTATATAGGAAATTTACCTTCCTTTGTGTCGCTCACTGTTCATTTCCATGTTTCGTTGCCGCTTTCGTTTTCTAAAATTTAGGGGCCTGTTGCGCTTCTGGTGGCCATGCTTCGCAACTATGGTCTAAATACTTGTTTCAAAGCTCTTGGTCAACCAGTAAATGGGACATGTGCATTGAAATGTCGCGTGCTATAGAAAAAGTTATATAGGTTCAAAGAATTTGCAAAAAGAGCGGGAGCTTTATTTGAAATTAATGAATCACAACCGTTACATTGAATCAAAATAGAGCCGCCTGAAAGGGGCATATCACCATAGGCGGGCCATGCATTGAAAAATAGTTCTGGGGTGAAATTTTAACATTCTTTTGATTTTGCCAAATCGTGCCCTAATCCTAATGCCGCGTCTGTTGTTGATTACTGCCGGAACTCTTGCTTTCTTCCTTCGATTCATCTTGCCTCCCTCTGCTTTAGCTGTAGTTGCCTTCATGCGTGCTATGCATCCCTCTCCGGAGCTTTTCCTGATTGCTCTCGAAAAATGGAGACGGTGGATTATTTTGGGACTGTTTAGAATTTCTAGAGTATTGCAGGGAATATTTTGCACCTGGCACTATGCATGGGAATTAGGTTTGTAAAACAGAAGCAAACTATGGCGACATGGCTTCTTAAGGTCCTTATGATTTACTTCTACTACCTAGTTTCTTATTGGCAAGGTCTTGCATTTTTGAAACCGATCTGGCATTTTTTTTTGCAGCAGTTGTTAAGGCTGTTGTTGTTATTTTTAATTGCATTTTCTTATGCTAAGTATTGCCACATATCTTTTACAGATTTTCAAGTTGCAAATGGGCGCACAGGTAGTTCCTAAACTCTGCTTATTTCAAGACATTAGGAATTACCCTAATGGAATGATGTCTACATTTTTTGTGTTTTCATCTTCCGAAGTTTCTGACAGAGTAGTAGAGCCATATAATGCCACTTCTTATGTTTAGCAGCTGGTGGAAATTGCATGGTTAGTGACATGAAGCCCTTTATGAAATCTTCTTTATGACCCTAAAGCTTTAAGAAAAACAGCCGTCCTGCAGTTATAGGATCTTTTTAGGATGGAGTTATGGATCCGTATCTAGATTTGATCATTTTATAAGGAATAATGCAATGTTTTGAGACTTTTATCTTGTACTTTCTGGGTATGAAGGATATAGTTTTGCAATGTTGCTATTCCTTTCTTCAAATCTTCAAGTGACTTGAAGACGAAACAGTAAGGAAAGTATTAAAAAATATTGCATCTGGATTAAATAAACAGACATGCACTTAAAATGTATAGCTTAATCATCATGTTCTAGCTATAGTTGTGCTTTCATTTCTCTATTTGCAGATAACGTCAGGCGAGCTCCCAATCGTGGGCTGAAAAAGGAAGCCCCACAAGTGGATGGCACTGCAGCTAGTGCTATTCAGACATTTAGGTAAAGTGAGCTTGCTGCAGAGACAAAATTTTTCAAGCCTGGATGTTTATTGAAGAGAATGTGGTGCGCTTGAGGTCTATAAAGGTTGCCGAAAGAGGCATAAGTCAGGCAAGTGATCTGTTTATACAAGTGATCTGATATACAATTTTGCAGATTCTGTCTAGCTATCTTACTGATATTATTGTCGTCCAGGTTGTAGCTGTAAAGTAGGTTGATATAAATAGTCTGGATGACAATAGAGATTATTGTGTGGAAGTTTTGATGCTGCGCTTTTGCTTCATTCAAATCTGGTAGCTTGTTGCATCATCATGAACAAACATTAGTTGTGTATGGATTATGCCACTAGGGTACTTAGATGAACATTTCAAGAACAAGGACCAGGAGTTTCACTTGAAGCACTTAAACAAATCCAGTTTGTGGGAATGATGGTTTAACCGAGGTTCAAATCCTCAGAGATTCTTCCCGTTTGTAATTTGTTGTTGATTTTAAAGATTGAAAATACATTGGCTGTCAGTGTTTAATTTGATTTATGTGCGTGAACAACAATAAAAATTGTTCATATTTTAATGTATTAAACTAGAATTGTTTAATTGCAGTAACTAAAAGTGGTTTAGATTGACTAGGAAACCATTACATGTTGAGCGGATGAAATGGTATGGCATTACACTAATTTGCAATGGTTTGATAGTGAAACACTAGTTGATTTATAACCTTAACAATGTTACATAAACTATTCTATTTTTACTAAAACCATTATGGTTTCAATGCACTAAAGATGAAAGACTTTGCCACATGAAACAATGGTGACTTATGACATTTTTACACATAAATTGTTCATGTTTTAATGCATGTTAAAACAAAATAACTAGAAATGTTTTGGACTAAGAAAGTATTACATGTTGAGTGAATGAAACGTTATGGCATTAATAAACTAAGCTGCAATGGTTTGATATTAAAACAGTAATTGATTTATAACCTTAACAACGTTACGAAAACTATTATAGTCTACTAAAACCATTATGGTTTCAATGCACTAAAGATGAAAGGTTTTGGAGTACTAAAGGATGGTGGCTTATGGCATTTTTACACATTAACAACCACTTACAGTTACCACAACACTTAACCCTCCTAGTTTAGCACTCTAAGAACCACATTAATATACCACCAATATGTAGCAAAATAACAGGGGGTTTGTTTTGCGTTTTTATACACTTTTTGCTAAGGTTTTCCTATGATTTGGTGGCCGTATTCATCTATGTGTACTAAATAGTATTTCTAGAGTTCATTGTTTCTTGGCCATTAATTTTTTATAAGAGGCAGAATCGTACAGTTGTAATTTGCACAGGCTGGACCAGAGTCTAATTTTTGTATTAATTTATTTTTTCTAAGGGGCCGAAAAGGCATGCAAACATCAAACCCTTTTGCTAGGGTTTCAAGATCTTCACAAGTCGTTGTTGATTCTCGATTCTTTGGCTGATTCACGAGATATTGAAGCCGCCAATTCGTTGTTGAGGTTGTTTGGGTTGTCCATGGAGAAAACGGAGGAGGATATTCTCCATGATTGCAGGCAAAGGGGATTCAACACCATGGGTTTTGTCCGGGAGGCATTTCGAATGACCATTTTTATCCAGAGACCTTTGCGTTTCTGAACAAGACTAGGGTTCAGGCACTAAACTGGGACTATGGTGGGTCGGCAAGTCCGAGGCTTCTGCGTGGAAGCCGTGTTTGTATTTTTGCAAGAGGATACTGCAAGCATGGAAGCAGCTGCAGATTTTTGCTTCCTCTCGTTTCTGAAGATTGGCTTTTGAATCTCTTAAAATCGTTCTGTAGTTGTTGCATTACACCCGCTTTGCCATATGTGCGGATCACAAAGGTCCGTATTGATGTCAAGTGTCCGGGTGTCAGAATCCGTTAAGCTGAAAAATTTAGCATCCGTCTCCATCTACAAAAACGTTACATCAAAGAATCAAAGAGTCACCGTGGCAAGCTTGCTTTGCCAAAACTTGGAAAAGGGAGCTTTTGTTAAGCGTGTTCAAGTCCGGGCTGTACATGCATCCAAAGGTATGAGGATCATGATTGTTTAATGTGAGCTATATTCATGAGAGATATTCATGAGAGATTTTCATAATTATGGAGTGCTATACTATTGAGTATTAAAATAACAAAGCTCTTTTATTATCTTAACAAACTCACGGTGCATTGGAGCTACTTGAATGTTCAAGATGAGAAGTCGTATTTGTGGTATTCTTAACTAGGTGGAGCACATGGTATAAAGGATGTTGCATAGTGGTAAGACAATTGGAATAAGCCAATTGGACAGTTCAAATGCAATTGACAAGCTTTGTATTTTTTCCCCTTTCTTTTCATAATATGCGTTCAATTGGTACACTACACGACCCTAATTCAATAGTAGTCAATTGCTATGTACGAACAACATTGTTGCTTTCGGTTTTTATCTTTGTTTATTATCCAAAAGTTCATGTTTTGTTTGCATGGCAAACTTATTATGTCAACTGTTGGATCACAGGAAAAGCTTGCGTTTCTATATGGCAATCAATATGATCCACAATGACAACAGGCATTTTTGACAATTGTATAAATACAGGGATTAAGCTATTGTGATGGAATCACAGGGGTTGCCATGCTTTGTTGAAAATCATATGTTACGATTGGAGGTTGCTTCAGAGAATAATTTGTTATGGCGCCACTACCTGGCATTTTCAAATGACAACATTTTGGACAATCATTCATTATCGAAAGAAAGTTATTGTATTGGTGTTATTATGCTAGATATAGGAACAGTTAGGAACCATGTGTCTGTATGCAATCTCTGTATCAGGCGACTTCTCCGCTTAGTCTTTGTAGAAAAATATGTGCACCCGTTAGGCCGTTTGGAAGTACTTTGTTGTCCCTGGAATGTTGTTAACGTATATCACATGTTACTACGTTTTAACCCTTTGCATGTTTACAGGAAGCTGGTAAAAAAGCTTTGGAGGAGGTGATGGTAGTAGAGGAGGAGGTGGAGGTGGGGGCGGGGGCGGTGGAAAGAATCATTCACATCCATAACCATCCATGGCTTGGAAACCGCAGCTAACTGGCCCATAAACAGACTAACTGACCCATAAAGTTTATCTATGTTTGCTTTAGTTAGGGCCCGAAGGGCCCAAATTTTTTTTTTAATATAACAATCAACACACAACTACCATTAATATTATTAACACAAACCATTGCATTTAACACATTTAAATTAAAATCCCCCTTAAACCCCCTTTGGTTTGGGTGCATATTCACACGGGGGTTACGTAGGGCAGCGAGAGCCTCAAAAATATATTTACAATACATGTACAAAATTAACACCATTAGGTACATTCTCTCAAATCTTATAGTATTTTACAAACCTTAATATACAGTATAGAAAAACTTGTACATGCATACCCCACAAACGAGGATCGCTATGTACGGTCCAGATCTTGGAATAAAGGGCAAATATGCCCATCCGACAGCTCTCGTTGCCTGGAGTAACCCCCCGTGTGAATATGCACAAAACTAAACACATCAAACTAACCACATTAGCAAACTATACACATCAAGCATTATATTAAACTATAGGTACTAAACATGTTAAAAAACCACCTTGCTGAACATCATTCACGAACCTTTGAAAATTACTCTTTTAGAACACTGCCTTGGAAAACCATACATTTTATCCACATAAGGTTTTTAATGAAATTAACCCCCAAAGACCCGTTGGTTTTATTGAGCATTTTTTCATATATAACCAAGGGAAAAACCCATGCTGCTTTTACTTTTGGATGCCTTGTGAAGCTCTCTGATGATTATCAGATTGATATTATATCTTGTTCATAGAAGAATGAAGTAAAATAATATGTTTGTCTAGATAGTGGTGAAAAGTTCTTAATAACGGGATAAACTAATTACGAGCTGATACTATGTATAATGTAATAATAAGGGAGAGGCAATTACACCAAATCCCATGTCTACAGCACATAATGGCCCCCTTGAATAACATGTTCATTTAGGCATGTAGGTGTCACATAAATCGTGATGTGCCTCCCTATAGTTACATTGGCGAATTCATTATGCTTGGCTTGGACCTGGCTCGCCCATCCCTTATCAGGCATTGTTCCATTCTAGCATTATGACTTTGGCACTTAGTCACTGCTGGTAGCGACGGTAAACCACAGAAGATCTGTATAGATGGGGTTTCCTGAACAATAGGGAATGATTCACTTAGGTACCATGAACCTCTCATGTTGCATAGGTTTTGGTGTCGCCCAAACTGCCTAACCAAACAAGGATTGCAAAAATTTACAAAATGCCCCTTTCATCGGAATAAAGAGTGCAACTGCTGCATGCATCATTTAGAATCATAGTAAAATTCTTTTTCATCTGCTCTCCTGAATGTGCAACTCCGCATATGTTGTTTGATCTATTAAAGAATTAATAGCATCATCTGAGGTACCGAATTCCCATGACTGGAGTTAACTGTTAACAGGCATGCAACTTCCTTCATGGAGGTTAGGAACGAAACCGTTGCAGAAATAACACTCAAGTTGATGTTCTCTGTAGTAGAAGGTAGTAACAGTTGTGCCTGATTGCAGTTTCGTACGTGAGATTTCTATATTTCTGGAGGGCGCTGAACCATGCAAGTTACACATAAGGACATTACTTCTTTCAAGCCATGGGTAAAGATAATTTGCGTCACAAAAAATGTGACAATGACAAACAAGCTTATATCGACCATATCCTTGAGCTTAGTCTTCGTCTTCGAGACGAACTGACTTTTGTATTATAGAAGACAAACTAACTTTGTTCCATATCCTTGAGTTTCGTCTTTGTCTTTGAGACGAACTGACTTTTGTATTATATACAGAAGACAAACTGACTTTGTCTTGTGGCTGAGGAAGCCGATAGTTATATACCGGAAGAGCTACGACTGTTTAGCTTGACTCTGAATGGCTATGGCGAACGTCCTTCTCCATATCCACAGGCTCTGTTTGCCTTTGCTCCTGCTCTTTTCCTCCCATTCCCTTGCCAAAATCAGCCATATCGAAATGACCGCTCTTGAGCAAATTGGAAAGGCCCTTAACTACACTGATTCTGCCTTTTACTCTGATCCTTGTAACTCTGCAGCTATTACATGCGACTCCACAAACACTACCATCGTTAAGCTCAATTTTTACGGAAAGGGATTATCAGGAATTGTCCCTGAAGCCCTTGGCTCCCTTTCAAATCTCGCAAGTCTCGATCTTGCCATAAATAACCTTGTAGGCCCAATTCCTCGAGGTTTAGGTAACCTTACTCTTCTCACATTTCTGAACCTTGGTACTAATAGCTTTAACAGTTCCCTTCCAGAGGGATTGGGCAATCTTACCAAATTGAAAGAATTCTATGTGGACAACAATCAGTTGGCAGGGCCCATTCCGTCTTCTATAGGACAGCTTACCAATCTTCAATATTTTTTTGCCTACCATAATCACTTAAATGGTACCATTCCATCTCAGCTTGGTGATTGCAGCAGTTTGATCCATCTTCGCCTTCAAGAAAATTCATTTTCTGGTGAGACATCTTTTCTCCAAGGCTTGAAAAATCTTAAACACTTAGATCTGTCTTACAATCAGTTCTCTGGAACCATATTCAAAACTCTGCAGAATTTAACTAGCCTGACTGACGCATACTTTAGGAAAAACAGTTTCACTGACTCTCCATCCTTCATATCTAATTCTCTTCAGATTTTAGACTTAGGATTCAATCAGATAACAGGAAGCATTCCACAGAACTTTGGTGGAAGCTCTTTGGAAAACCTATTTCTAGACCACAATAATCTTACAAAAGAAGTCCCAGATGGAAGCTTCTCTTCCATGTCCAGCCTTCAGAAGCTAGACCTCTCTCACAATTCGCTCAACATTTCTGTAGCCAAGTTAAAAGCATACTTGGGCAACACAGAGATAAACTATGCATTCAATTATTTTACTGATAATTATTTTACTGATGCTAGCCCCAAGACATTTAGCTGCAACATTTCAAGCCCTACATCATTGGATCAATGTTCTCCCTCTGTGCCTGGCAGCCTTCAAAGCTTTGCAATCAATGCAGGAGGTGACAATATAAGTTTTGGGAACTTACAGTTCCAAGCTGATGTCGATTATGGATTTGGGTTCCATTCATAGTTGTTAGATAACGCGTTAGCCCCAAAAAAATAACGCGTTAGCCGTTATTTAAAAAATAACTAATAATAACTTATGTTATTTTTGCCAAAATATTAAGTCATCAAAAAATAAAAAAAATTATACCATTTTGTTCAGAATTTTGAGACGAATCCAAATATGCAAAAATCTAACGTAAAAAACCCTTCTGTTGTGTGATATTGGCATCTGAAAGCATGCCGCTCTCTGTTTGCAGACCCGAGACAAAAGGAGAACAAAAAAGTGACAATTTCTGGAGTAGCATGGGCCAATTTTGGTCTGTTAGTTTCGCCACAAGCCTGTTCTGATCTAATAGGTATGTCTTTTGCATTTTCAAAACTCATTCATCTAATTTCTGTAGGCAGTTCTCTGTTGCAATTCTCTGTTGCGCATCAAAGGTTTAAGTGACATTCTAATTTTTCAGCAGGTTAGATAAGGTATTTTCGAATTCTGATTGCATATTTAGATTCAACATGATTAAATTAGTCAAGATCTTGTTTTAAATTGTTAAAATCTGATCAATTTTTTTTGGCCAAAAAATAACACGTTATCAACTTCCTAGATAACTAGTTACACGTTATTTTGACGTTAGCCGTTAGCTAACGATAACTGCTAACAAACAATTATTCCATTATAACAGTAGTGGTTCAAGAACATGGGCTGTGGAGATGTCAGAAAATTCCAAAATCGTTAGTAAACCTGAACTTACAGATCTTCCACAAATATATAGATCCATGTGCTCAGCAGAAGAATATTTAGCTTATCACGGAAGTCAGTTACAGCTAGGGAAATACAATGTCACGCTTTATTTTGCGGAGATAGAGGGTGATTCTAGTGGATATAGAGTGTTCGATGTCTATATTCAAGGAAGACTGATAAGGAAGGATTTGGATGTGTTTGCTTTGGTACAAAAGAAAGCTTTCTATGCTATTTACAATGAGATTGAAGTTACAAGTGGCATCCTTTCTGTTCAACTAATTTACGATGGCAAGACTAGTGGATCTGGTGCAGTTAGCCGCGGAGGCCCCATGATATCAGCTTTATCCGTGGTGTTAGCCAAGCCTTCAGGAACCCTAGACAACTCCAAACATAAAACAGTAATTATGAGTTGTTCTATTGCAGCATTCTAGAATGGGACTCGCATGAAACCAACAAACCGCCGACTTAGACTTGCTTCTCATTCATCTCAGCAGATTTTCTACAATGGTGGATAGTGGGTAGCCGCACACATGCGAACTACCCATAAAAAATAAAGGGAAAATCCAATTATATCATTTGGACCCCAACAAAATACAATGCTAATAGAGACTGGGCTAGTGTACCTGCCGAAAGCTTATCACCGGGATTAAAAAACCCCGCCCTTTCGGGTTTTCGAGGAAAAACCCTAGTGATAAGCCTTCGGCAAGGGGCTTGGACAAACGTAAGGCATAAAAATCGCTCCCAAAACCCACGAATGGAAAAGTCGAAACAGATGCCGCTCGCTAACCTGTACCTGCACATCACCAACAAAACAAAACAGATGCCGCTCGCTAACCTGTACCTGCACATCACCAACAAAACAACAAGACAAACCAAACCTCCCAGAGTGGAGGGGCTGATTCTGTACGTGCCATAAAAAAATACAATAACAAAGAAGGGGAGGGTGGGTTCAAAGAGAATAAGGTACTTCTTGAGAGAAAGAGGAAGCGCCCGATGAGAAGTCGGGCGTAAACGCGCCTAAAATAGCGAACTCCCAACCGTAACGGGTATGCCGCCAAGATGCATGCAAAACATACATGCTCGTCCCATTCTAGAATGGCGATCCGATATCTCGAGATCGATGGGATTCTAGAATGGGACTCGTGATGAAACCAACAAACCGCCTAATACCAAAAAGGACTTCCTTAACAAACTAGGATCGAGGACGAAGGTCACAGGATGAAGGCTAAAGGCCGAGAACGGACAGCATGAAAGAAACGCCAAATTGGCCAAACCAGGCAGGAAGAAGCCCCTCCCCTGCCTGGAAACAATTCAAAGAGAATAAGGTACTGCTGAGAGAGAAGAGGAAGCGCCGATGAGAAGTCGAAGCAGAAACGCGCCTAAAATAGCGAACTCCCAACCAGAACGGGCATGCGCCGCCCGCATGCATGCAAAACATGCATGCTCGTCCCATTCTAGAATGGCGATCCGATATCTCGGATCGATGGGATTTGTGATCCTTATTATAGTAGTAGGATTGTTACTCTTGTGGTTAAGGAAGAAAAAGAGGCATGCTTTGGAGCATGGGCACAAGGAAAACATTGGAGTAATGGAGTATAAGTATGGCGCCCTTTGCAAGGCCACGAATAATTTCAGCGAATTATCCAAAATAGGAGAAGGTGGGTTTGGATCAGTCTATAAAGGTGTACTTCCAAACGGTTGCACAATTGCCATCAAACGTCTACACCCAGATAGAAATGCAAGGCATGAAGAAGAGTTTAAAAAGGAAATTCAACTTATTAGCAGGATACGCAATCAAAATCTTGCAGGCATTCTAGGGTACAGTGCTTACTCTCACAAATCAATGCATAGATTCTTGTTGGTATCTCAGTACATGCCCAATGGGAGCCTTGACAAACTGCTCTTTTCGGAGGATGAAAACCATGTGTTAGTTGGGAGCTAAGATACAAAATTGCACTTGGAACTGCGCGTGGACTTGCATATCTGCATGATGAGTCAGAGATTCATATTATTCATTGTGATGTAAAACCTCACAACGTTCTCCTGGATGAAAAATTTAATCCTTTTATAACTGACTTTGGTCTTGCAAGATTATACGATGACAGTAAATCCCATGTCACAGCTTCCAGGCTTCAGGGTACGGTAGGCTATCTATCACCAGGTATGTAGTTTTCGTGTTTAATTTTTAATATGTATTCTTCTCCACAAAATGAAAGATGCTAAATCTAATGTATTGAATCAGAATATGCTACAAAGCATCAGCTATCAGAGAAAGTAGATGTTTACAGCTATGGGGTAGTATTATTGCAGCTGCTGAGCGACAGGCGTGTAATAGATTTAGAGAAGGCGGTATTTTTGGTAGATTGGGCACATGAGCTTGGACCGTCTAATCTGATGGCGTTGATGGACAAGCGATTGGGAGACAAGTATTCAAGGGATGAAGCAATGGTAATTGCTAGTATAGCAATATTGTGCACCAACACAGCAGCTAGTATAAGGCCAAGAATGCGTGATGTGAGGTTGATGTTGGAAGGCATAACCAGTGTTCCACATCTTCAATTCAACTCCATAAACGAGTGGGGATCAGCTTCGCAAAATCTCTCTTATATCAGTTTCCCCTGACTCCTTTGTTGATACACCATTGTCATTTTTTTCAGCTTCATTTGCATCGAATCATAAACAACATCTTTGGGTCAATAAGCTTTGCATAATCTTTTGTGTATTGCTGGTCAGCATTGGTTAGGCCTATGATTTGTAGCCAGTACTTATTGTATTTCTCGTCCTATAAATACATATGATTTGTAACCTGTATTGTACTTCTCGTTCTATAAATACCAAAGTTGAGGTGGTTATTGCTATTTTTTGATGTGCTTAATATCCTAAGTTTTTGGAGTGGTTTTCTTGTGAATGGTTGAAGAAATGGATTTGATCCGGTCTGAAGTAGAAAGTGGGCTAGGCTCGACACGATCTTCTAGGCATGCAGAATCTTCTAGGCCTGTATGGTTTTGCAGCAACGCAGCAGGGCAGGGCGGTTTCATAGCAGACGAGATGCTAGTGTTTGCTGCTATAATAGATTCTTTTAACCCATCTATTTTTCTGTTGTTATATTCATGGACTATTTGTGGGTTCAAATCCCACTGTCGGATTCACTATTCTTTGTGTTAATTGTGTCTGGCTTCGTCATTTGCCAGGCAAGGCAGGGCCGGGTCCACCCTGTTTTTTGTAGGCCATGGTTGTAGCATTCATGCTCTGTTTGAGTCTCTGGCGCGCGCCCTCACATTTTGGTCATTGACGGCCTGCTGACATTAACATCTGACCGAAGCATTAATGGTGATTTTCCACCACTGTGGTTTCTATATTTTAGCCACTTTAATTGGGCCACATATAAGTAGATTTTGCACTACTATGGTTGTCTTATGTTTTACATAAGCAATTAAAAAAAAAAAGGTTTTTCACTGATTAAAAAAAAGGCATGTCCCATTTAGGTTTGGGTAGGTTCGCTTCCTATATATTAGCCACTTTAATTTGGCCACATAAGCAAATTTTCCACTACTATGGTGTTTTAAATTTTAGCCACTTTTGGGCCACATAAGCAAATAAGAAAGACATATCATGTAACCTCGCCCATTTTGGTCATTGATGGGAAAGCACCCTTGTTGACATTAACATCTGACCGGACCCTTAAAGGTGATTTTCCACTATAGTGTCTTATATTTTAACCACTTTTTGGCCACATTAAAAAAAAAAGAAAAAAATCGGCTTCCACTAATAAACATAAGACATGTCCCGCTTTTTACCAAGTTTTTTTTTTTTTTTTTTTTTTTTTGGGGAGAAGGGGGGGGAGGTTCAATTTAGAAATAAGGGTTTTTTTCATGCATGGCAAACCATTGTATGTTTATAAAAATAAAGAATAGAATAGAAAGAAGATGTACCCAAAAAGCTTTAAGGGTTCTATTTTTCTTGAGGCCAATAGGCATTTCAAAAAAGCCTACGACTTTTTGTAGGCCACAACACAGCAGAATCTGACCTGCTTATTCGACTGTAGATCACCCTCATGCTACAAATTCGAGTTCATATCTGCCTTTACCACATCAGAAAGATCAAGTCTAAAATCGGCCTACATCAGAAAGCCAGTTTCAATCGATTTTCAAGTCCCAGAGAAAGCCAATGAGGAGCTGGCAACAAAGCGTCCTTAGGTAATAACCCTAGAATTTTGCTGGCATTGAACCCCAACCATTTATACTTTTCTCTGTAGAACACCTTCACATCCTTTAGCTTCATATCCGTTTGTGCAGTTTAAAAGCTATAGTCACTCAACATCCCAGCCATTTTGATGCTATAGTCATTCCATCCATTGCTAGTTATTATTCTGCAATTCATCCTTTTGATTCCTATCATTTTTTGCAATTTGGAAGCCATAGTCACTTCAAGCATCCTAACCATTTTGACGCCATAATCACTCCATCCATTATTAATTATTACTTCGGAATTCAAACTCTTCTGACGTTTATCAGATTCCCAAGCATCCCAGCCATTTTGAGTTGCTTATATTGTCTAATGCCAGTCCTTAATATGTATTATTGTTGCTTCAGAACTGCAAGAGAACATTCAAATGCAGGCAACACATCTTATATTTGTGTTTCAAGAGAAGCCATCACATCTTGTATTTCTCTTGCAAACTAACCCATCTTGTATTTCTGTTCGTGCATCATGCATTTTCGTGCAAGCTGGGAGGGCCTCTACAGGAATTTGCTTAAATGAAGAAGGTAGATTGCCAAAAAGCAGCTTCACTGCAGCTGCCAGAGGATTGAATGCAAGCCTTCCTAGTTTCGCCACCCCTTGTTTCCATCACTCTAACTTTGTTGAAACAGAGGATTTGGTTATTGGAAAGAATAGAATAGAATTTTTATCGTCCACGGAGACCAATTGGCCTATGGGACCCAACACGATCGAGGCGCAGCAAGTGTATTACTACCCGGGTTAAAAAACCCCCTCTCCACCCTAAAGGGTTGTTTGGGGAAAAAACCGTGACAGGAATAGGCTTGCTGTCAAACTGTACAGATACAAAAACAAGTACAAATATAGACACAAATATGTACATGCATCAGGTGAGTGCTGGAGGGCCAAGCTGATCGCGACGATGGAGGCCAAAGAAGGACACCACCCACAAAGATTTGCAGAAGGAGCAACAAGAAATTGCCAAACACGAGAGGGAGAAGGAGCGCGCTAAGGAGAGGGAGAAGAATCAAAAGTAGAGAGAAGAGAAGAAAAGGCTTTTGGAGGATCAACGAACAAGCGTATATGTCAGGGCATGTAGATTTATAGACAGTGATTGCATAGTAGGGATGGTATCACAAGAGCGAGGGTCAGAGTTAGACCATTTGCATTTGCAGTGTGTGCTCAGGATGGAGATGACAACTCTAAACTCAGTAAATTCATCATTTAAACATGCTTTGGATTGGGTTGACTATAAGCCCCTAATGGAGTAACTATTGGCAAGGCTTTGCATGACACGCTCTTGCATTGTTTTAAACAGAATGATCGGATATTGCCTCAAATAATTAGGTAAGTAGCATATCAAATATTACTCGAAGGAGTTGTCTGCGGAGCAAATGGAGAAAGGGAAGCAAGTACATGTTCTATAGTGCAGAAGAGAGAAAAAATTGTGTCGTACTAGACAAGCAGACTTTATTGCATCATGCCAAGCATTTTGTAATGTACCATGGAAGAAAGCAAAGGTCCCATAGTCTGTGCTACACTGTAGCACGAATGCTAAGAACTGAGAAGTTTGTTCTATCCAGTGCTTGGGTGCTTCCTTCCAATACCGCACGTAGAAGCCAAGAGCGAGTAGAGGCAGCATGATGCATGATCCTGACCCCCTCACAAGCGTCCATTAAAGATGTACATTGCATAATGTATGGGCTTCCTATAGATGTTGTTCCTATTCGCAGAGTGGGCAAGAGAAGGAGGAGGCTTTGGACTAGATGAGCTCGAGGCTATGCTGGCTATTTCTCTAGTCGCAAAAGTAGCAATGATTATTTGGATGATGGACATGTCATAGACATTCCGAGAACATTGTATGTGGAGGATGATGAATATGAACCAAAAACGCCAGCCTTTGTTCATAAGATCCAGAATTCACGCCCTTCTAGAATTACATCCCTTTTGAATTCTGGAGATCATACTTTAGCTGTTTCCTAGGCACAGTACATTTTACTTAATACATAGATTTCCTTTATTCATTTCGCTTGTCTAATTTCCTTTGCTTAACGCTTTTTGTGTGCATGTATGTGCTAGTAGAGCTACCCCACAAGCAAATGATTCACTGTTTAGTTCTTTTATTGACATCGACCCCGACACATCATTCAATGAACAATGAGAGGTTGACAATATGCTGGAGAATATTTTAAAAATGGAGAAAGGTCCATTTCTTGATGCTGCTGAAATGGCAAAGCACGCAGCAAGGGTTCAGGATTTCATACAATGCTTTCACATCCTAGAGGAATGCTTGTTGATGATGAACGAATGAGAGGCTCGGTGCGGGAGCGACGCGTATTTAGGGCAAAAATGAACCAGGTGAGGGCCCTGATGGTGCGAAACCTTCAAGGTTTTACTAGCTGGCGCAAAAGCACGCACAAACAATAGGAGCATGAGGGCCAAAAAAATTAGAACTTTTGAGTTGTTGTGTGTTATGGATGGTTTATCGTTAAAATACTATCTATCTATCTATAATAAATGGATATCAAGTATTGGATATTTTAGTGTACTTAATGGTTTATATGTTATTTTAAAGTTGCCAATGCTTTTTTATTTTTGTTTTTTCCTCAGACCAAAAAAGCAACATCTCTCATTAATTTAAGAAAGATAGATAATACTTTTCTTGTCATACCACATGACAACATCCCATGGTGACATATGATGATACACATGACAAGATGACAACATCCCAAGGAGACGTATGATGATCTTCTAAAAGTCCAAGTCTTAAACACAAGACTTCCAAATTGCTAATGCAAAGGCTAGGCACCCAAACCACAGGTATGAGACTGAACTTTTATTATATTGAGAATTTGTTTTCTGATATAAAAATAAGACAATGTCACTGACATACCTGTACAATTTGCAGAAGTAGAAAGAATAGAATAGAATAGATTTTTTAGCATCCACGAAGAGCGATTGGCCTATGGAACCCAAACAAAAAGAGAGCAGCAAGAGCAGCAAGCGTATTGCTGACAAGGTTAAAAAACCCCGCCCCGAAGGGTTTTCGAGGGAAAAACCTTAGCAGTAATAAGTATGCTAGCACGCTGTACAAATGTATAGGACAGTTCAATACCGTCCCGGAGGACACAACTGAGTCCGTGCATCCATAACCTCCTGGAGGTATGATCCCAACAAACCCACTGACGCCGTATTCAATAACTCATGCAACGGTTGGCCAGGCACTAGTAATCGAACATACCGCTCTCGAATATGGGCAAACGCTGGGCAGATCTGGAGGGCATGACATTCATCCTCAATGGCGCCCTGGTGGAAACACTGGCAAAGCCTTTGCTCTCGTGCTTCCCGAGCCCAGCGTCCTGTCTCAGCTGGGTGTACAAGTAAAGGTGTGGGCCTCTCGTGAGCCTAGGATTGACTTGATGCTGATAGTGTGCCAGCTTAACGTGCGTCAGAGCATCTGCATCCTAGAGCTTGCGAAGGAAAGTATCATCTAGGTACAGCTTAAGTGCCTTGTGATCTTTCTTTGTCCTTACATGTATGCATCTGTTTGCCTGTACACCCCAGCGTGAGAACCACTGAGCTTGCTTGTCCTTCCAGCAGGATTTCAGGCGTTGGGGACCCATCGCCATGGCCAAAGCAAGGTTGGGCAAACGTGTATCACCCATAGCGACCACCTTCTGGAAGTAAATAATATGGCATTCCAATGCAGCCCATTGGAGGGGTAGAAAACCTGTCTCCTGGAGTAGGATCTGGTATGGAACTGTGGACTTTACCCCAAGGGCTCGTGCCAAGAAGGCTTTCTGCACCTGCTCGAGGTCATTCCAGGTGTTGAGGGATATAACCGGACCCCACACTTCTGCCTGATACAAAAGGACCGGCTCGACCAAGGCCCGAAACAAGTGTGAGTGGTGGCCCCAGGCATACAACTCTGCCTTGTGGCTGTTGAAGGAAATCTGAGTCAGGGCTAAATTGGGCTGCATATACAGGTCCATTGTGGCACAAATGCTGATCCATTGTCGTTATTACAACTATTAATACCTGTAGATAGTCTAAGCAATTCAGTCAAGATTTTGAAATGATGCTTAAATATGACTTCTAAAAACAAATTTAGCTTTTTCAACATAAATCCGCAAAATTCTTTCTATCAGTTTCCGAATAAATGTCACGTTCTCCAAGTTTTTCCATGTTCCAAATCTACAAATATTCCATTGTCAAAAAGATCTAAGAGCTAACTCTAAACTCAATTCTAGATCTTTATACTTGGCCTACCTTTAATGATGAATCTGAGAAGCCCCCAACAAGTTGAGCACCATCCGCAGATATAGATGAACAACTTAGACTATAAAAACAAACGCAAATATATAATTATAATAGTGTCAGGAAAATAGCTAGGAAGATAAAAGAGATATTTCTAGCACTTCAATGAGAGATGAGTTAGATTCAATTTTCACATTATATTATGCCATTAGCTATCTGGTTTTATGTTGTCAGATGCCGCCTCTTTCAGTTGAATGCTTTCAGCCAACTATTCAAATCTCATACCTGTTATGTGTATAGAAACAAACAGATGGCAATGCATTACTTCTCAGCCAAACACGATTGCGCAGATATTCCCCTCTCTGATTCTTCTGACATATTCCAGCCTTATCATATAAGTGTTTTGGCGATCATAGCCCAAAATAATGTCACCCAGTAGAGTTACACTATCAACTCCATAGCAAACTAAAATTGCAAGGATTTTAGCATGCACTATTAATACAAAGCATGGATGTCAAAAACCAAACAACCTTGGAACATTCCCATTAAAAAATGCAAAAAAAAATAAACAAAGAAACACAATTTTCAGACAATGTTTTGCATTTAAGTGTCCATCAACACACTAATTTTCAAAATGCCAAACCTAGTACTCCTTTGAGACACAATTATTACACAAGTTATCATCTATACCAATAATAAGCCATTCCTTTCTCTTTCAGTTCCTCTTATTTTATAGTTATTTGCCAGAAATGTGCAAAACATAGAATTGATTACAGCATATAATATTCCTTGAGTAGAGAAATACAAGTGCTCAAAATCAAAATAGAACTTGAACTTCAAGAACTTACAAGAGGATCATTTGCAATTTGCCCATTAATTTCAGAAGAGAACTAAAAGGGGTAGTTAAAAAAAAGAGCCTGAGGTTTAGTTGCAAACACAATCTGTCCTGCAAAATAATGGGTAATGCAAGTGTGAATGCATTTTTTCACCTACCTTCGATAATAAAATAATGTCTGCAATGTTTAACATTGCGAATAATGCGGAGACCACAATCACCAAAACTACCCACATGGAGAATTCCTCGTCTTTCCAAAAGCGCCAAAATGCTGGGTTCACAAGCACAAACTATTGCTTCATACATTAGACACAAAATTATAATGGAGGGTTTCTTGCCATTGCTGATAAAGTTTCCGGGTAAGAATATCTCTGTGAGCTGACGCGGAAATGGAAATCGCGTTAAATATCTTAATTGAGCAATTTTTATATTTGTTAGATTGAGTATGCAGGAACATATAATTGCATAAGTTTTATGGTCTTCAAAAGAACGACTATGTGGTTTAGGAAAAACACATGCACATGTATTTAATGAAACTCTAAAGACAGGGTAGAAATACATGGAATGCAAGTGAGCGTGCAAGAAATACTATTTGCTATGCATTTTAGATGCGAGGTGTCTTAATACTCAAGGTTCAACTCTTTTCTTGACAATTTAGAGATGGCACAACTATTGCTGTTTCTAGTTTAAATCTTCTAGATATTGTATAACAGCTGGGCAGATGAGGGCGTAGATCCAGCATTATTCTCAAAAGAGATAATAGGGCATTTGGCAGAGGCTCTACAAGACAACGAGGTATGATGCAGCTAGTTCCACTTTTTGTCTACACTTTAACTAGAAATTGATCTGGTATAGTGGTCTTTGAAATTTTGCAGCCTGAAACTGATCTGTGTTTGCTACTTGGGAAATCCAACGCAGCTACACACTCTAAGGGTGTTGCAACAGTGTGAGTTCTGGATGCCGCCAAATTCATTCATTTTTATTTTCATCAAATTTGCAGTTCTTTCTATTTAGTTGACAATAAATATACAAGTAATCTGCAAAAGTTTTTTTGAAGGTGTATATATATATGAACATGTGAAGTGCATGTTCAAGGTTGTATATATGCATCTTCTCCACCTTTCAAAACCTGTATAACAAACTCAACTACAGAATGACAATTCCAGAATTAAAACTAAAGAAGTACTTTTTTGAATGCGGGATAGCCATTGCACCCATAGCCAAAGACAATTGGGGTCTATTGAAATGAGATGAAATCTCAGGCCAAAGGCTTACTCAATTGACTGCAAAATTTGGAATAGAGACTTGCCTGTGAGAATTATCAGCAACAAGATGTTTCTGGGTAGAAGCTGCAAGCTCGCACCTGGATTTCGCAGGTCCGGCAGATCCGTTCTCAATCTTTATGCTGGCAACATGAACCCAAATGATCATCTACCAAGGTGTTAAGCATAAAATTCAAGAACCCGACAGTTATCGAAGAATGTTACTCCAACGGAACCACACAAAAGGTTAGCGGTGAAGACGAAACAGCAGCCCCAAAGAATGGGGTGATCGCCAATTTATCGCCAAGAGTAAAGTTTGTAGCAGTTTTCCACATATTCTAAGGATATACTGGCAAATATCAAGAATATGCCTAAAACCCACACAAGCAAGAGATTGCCCCCTTAGGGGCAACCCAAAAATCCAAATTTTTTTTAGCCAAACCTAAAAATCCCAAATAAACAACGTTTATATAGATATCTTATCTTCTTATATTAATCTTCTTATATAATAAAAGAATAGCGTCCGTATGTATGTGAGTAAGTCCACCCCCATCGACGGTTAAGGAGGCGCCACGTGGCTTGATCTGGGTCGTCCGTGGGCCTTGGCCTCTCAAAAGCTCCCAAGTTTGGTGGACAAAATTTTTTTGGTTTACCACGGACTTGAACCCTGGACATTGCCCCCCAAACCCCCCACCCTTACCACTAGACCAACCAGTCTTTTCTTGAAAGAATAGGAAGTCCATGCTTTGTTAAGGTTGGGGCAATGGAAATTCCTTTGCTTAATTAAAAGCCTTGGTGTTAAAACTTTCTTGGTTTAGGAGGGTTTCGAACCCTGGGCTTTGGCACCCCAGCCGTGAATCTCAACCACTAGGCCAAGCATTAGTTTGTTGAAGAATATGATGATTTTAACATTGTTAAAGGTGGGGCATATGCAAGACTTAAAGTGTACATAATCCTAGAACCTTCTAGAATGTTCTAGAATAGAGCTAGAGAGAGAAGAGGGAAAGACAGAGGGGGAGGGAGAGGAGGGAGAGAGGGAGGAGATAGAAGAAAGGAGAGAGGGTAGAGAGAGGGTAGAGAGGGGAGAGAGAGGAGAGAGAGAAGAGAGAAGAGAAAAGGGAGAGAGAGGAATAGAAAAGAGAGAGAAAGATAGAGAGAGGGAAGAAATAGAGACAGAGGAGAGAGAGGAGAGAGGGAAGAGACATGGGAGAGAGAGAGGGGAAAGAAGAGAGAAAAAGAGAAAGAGAGAGAGGACAAATGAAAGAGAAAGGAGAGAGAGAGAGAGGAGAGAGAGAGGTGAGAGAACAGAGAGGAGGGAGAGGGAGAGAGGGGAGAGAGATAGGAGAGAGAGAGGAGAGAGAGAAGGAAAAAAGGGGAGAGAAAGAAGAGAGAAAGGGAAGAGAGAGAGAGAGGAGGAGGGAGGAAATAGAGGGAGAGGGTGGGGGGGAGAGAGGAGAGAGAGAGAGACAAAGAGGGAGGAGAGATAAAGAGAGGAGGGAGGAGAGAGAGAGGAGAGCAGAGAGGAGAGAGAAGAGAGAGAAGAGAGAGGGAAGAGAGAGAGAGAGAGCGGAAAGAAGAGAGAGAAGGGAAAGAAGAGAGATGAGAGAGAGAGTGGAAAGAGAGAGAAGGGAAAGCATTAGTTTGTTGAAGAATATGATGATTTTAACATTGTTAAAGGTGGGGCATATGCAAGACTTAAAGTGTACATAATCCTAGAACCTTCTAGAATGTTCTAGAATAGAGCTAGAGAGAGAAGAGGGAAAGACAGAGGGGGAGGGAGAGGAGGGAGAGAGGGAGGAGATAGAAGAAAGGAGAGAGGGTAGAGAGGGAGAGAGAGAAGAGAGAAGAGAAAAGGGAGAGAGAGGAATAGAAAAGAGAGAGAAAGATAGAGAGAGGGAAGAAATAGAGACAGAGGAGAGAGAGGAGAGAGGGAAGAGACATGGGAGAGAGAGAGGGGGGAAAGAAGAGAGAAAAGAGAAAAGAGAGAGAGGAGAGCTGAAAGAGAAAGGAGAGAGAGAGGAGAGAGGAGAGAGAGGTGAGAGAATAGAGAGGAGGGAGAGGGAGAGAGGGGAGAGAGATAGGAGAGAGAGAGAAGGAAAAAAGGGGAGAGAAAGAAGAGAGAAAGGGAAGAGAGAGAGAGAGAGGAGGGAGGAAATAGAGGGAGAGGGTGGGGGGGAGAGAGGAGAGAGAGAGAGACAAAGAGGGAGGAGAGAGAAAGAGAGGAGGGAGGAGAGAGAGTGGAGAGCAGAGAGGAGAGAGAAGAGAGAGAAGAGAGAGGGAAGAGAGAGAGAGAGAGAGAGCGGAAAGAAGAGAGAGAAGGGAAAGAAGAGAGATGAGAGAGAGAGAGCGGAAAGAGAGAGAAGGGAAAGGAGAGAGATGAGAGAGAGAGGAGAGGGAAGGGAGAAAGGGGAAAGGGAAAAAAGAGGAGAGAGAGAGGAGAGAGGAGAGAGGAGAGAGGATGTTCTAGCTATGGAACCTTCTAGGGGGCATCGAAAGTTCTAGAATTAAAATTTCATACAGAACTAAGAGTGAGACCTACCAAATTCTAGGTTTCTAAGGTCCTCTAAAAAGGCTTTGTGTTTATAATGGACTCGAACCCTGATCATGGCTACACAAAACATCTATGCTTACCAGTAAGCCAAGCAATAATTGAGTAACAAAAATGAAGTTCAAATATAGTTAAGGGTGAGATCTAATTGGTTTGAAAATGTGCCACATATATCCCACATGCATTCTTGCGAAAAAGAGCGTTCTTTTCCAGTATATAAATGAGCATGGATTTAGGGTTTGCACAAATATCCCACATGCATTCATGCTGAAAAGAGACTTTTTCCTAGCATATAAAGAGGCAATCAATATGAAGATGGACATTCCAGTTTAGTGCCAGTGCCGAAAGTTCTAGAAACTGTAAGTAAGCACCTCAATCTAAAAATAGAAACTTTTTTCGAAATTTTAGAAATAATCTCTTAGCCTAGAAGTATAAAGCTTTGTATACTATCCTAAACCCTAGAATGTTTTGTAGCGTAAAAATAGTAAATTCTTTGACATTTTACAAATAATTGAAGTAGAACATTGCAATTTTACAAACAGTTAAAGTAGAACATTCCAAAAACTTTTAGAACAATATAAATAGTCATCGACCAATCTAGAAATAGAGAATCTGCAAAATAATCAAGGTAGCAACCAAATGGAGTGCCTTACAATGTCCAAAAATAGAAAGTTTTAGGATGCACTTACAACATGCGGTTTGTGGGGTGGGTAATCTAGAAATAGAAAGTTTGTAGTGCACGTAAAATAGAATGCTTTACAATGTCCAAGAATGGAAACATAGTTGACATGTGCATAATGCTTTACAATGTCCAAAAATGGAAAGTTTTAGGATACACTTAGAATATGCGGTTTGTGGGGTGGGTAATCTAGAAATAGAAAGTTTGTAGTGCACGTAAAATAGATGCTCTACAATGTCCAAGAATAGAAACATACTTGACGCAGAAGCCTAAAAATAGAAAGTTTTTTTAAGAATTTGCATGTAACCATTTGAGTGTAAAAGTAAGAACCTTTTGAGATATAGCCAAAATAGAATATCGTAGATGCTCATATGTGAAAATAGAAAGTTTTAGCGACTAAGAAAAAAATTTAAAAATTTAGAATAAACATTTCATGTAATTGGGTTTTTTGAATGATGGGTAAACATGTTTCTATATACCAAGTTCTTTTGGAAGTTTACAAACAAGTCGAAATATAATGTTCTAGATAGTTCTATCGAAATGCACTATTCTAAAATGTTCTAGAGTACTCTAGGTATACACATGGCCAGTCCAAAGATAGAAAGTTCCTTTGAAACTTTACAGACGCAGAAGCCTAAAAATAGAAAGTTTTTTTAAGAATTTGCATGTAACCATTTGAGTGTAAAAGTAAGAACCTTTTGAGATATAGCCAAAATAGAATATCGTAGATGCTCATATGTAAAACCTTAGCCGAAAAAACATCTAAAAAATACTGGAAGCACATGTAATTGGGTATTAACTTCTGTACTCATGTTTCTATATACCAGTGTGACCGTAAGCGACAAAATAGAATAATGCCACGTAGACAGAGAGAGGAGACGTTAGAGGCAAGGTTGCAACACCATGCGGGGGAGAAGTGGCGGCCCGAGGAGCGTCGGCTCATGGGCGCGAAATTGGAGAGTGAGCGGATGAGGGCGTCTGGCGAGGATGGCGCGAACCATCAGGAAGCAAGTGGCGGCAGTAGGATGAAAATGCAAATCCGAGGGGAAAGGCGGAACGAGGAATTGCAAGGTTAAGCCTTGATTCGCGAGCAAGTGGCGGCCGAATAGTAGGATGAAAATGCAAAAAGAGGAAGCGAGGGGGCGGCGTATTGCAAGGTTACAGATTGCGAGCAAGTGGCGGCAGTAGGATAAAGCACAAAGAAAAGAGAGCCGGAGGAACATGTTGAGGAGGCGTTTTGTAGAAACAACAAAAGGCGTGCAAGACGAGATAATCCTTCGACTTACAGAATAGCTCGGACTAATCATTCCATGCATGTCAAGCCTCATCACTGTGGAGAACTAGACCGAGAGTGCGAATATTGTCATGCACTAACATTTAAGGATGACGATACGAAGTGTTGCTATGATGGCAAGATTAGCCTCCCTCCTTTGACGCCAATGCCTCCGTTATTATACCATTTACTAATTGGAGATCACCCAAAAAGTAAAGAATTCAAGTCACATATCAGAATTTACAATAATGCATTGGCATTTGTATCATTCGGAGCAGACATACAACAATTCAATAGGCCAGGCCCATATTGCTTTAAGATCCATGGCCAGGTGTACCATAGATCTGGGCCTGCTCATCCTGATGATAATGTATCACCACGATATGCCCAATTATACATTCTAGATATGGAATATGCGAACGAGGAACGTGCGCAAAATGTGCACAATGCAGAGTGTGACATGGAGCTTATGAAGCAACTTGACTTAGAAATAAGAAGCAGGAACCCATTTGCAGAGGCATTGCATATGATGCACGAGGTAGAGGAAGATGCGCGACAGTTAAATGAACACGCAGAAGTGAGGATGTACTTCAGTGATGACAGGACGGGACTAGACTTGCGAAGATACAATCCTGCATTCGTCAATGAGGTTGCTGTAATATTTGTAAATCCAGATGGGGAGCCGCCTTTTAATAGGGATATATGCATCCATCAAAAAGGCGGCGGCATCAGAAATATCGCCATCACTGATCCATACATAGACGCTCTTACTTACCCGTTGTTAATACCGTCTGGCGACAAGGGGTGGCAAATGAATATGAGGAATCAAGCAACTGCGTCGTCGAGCCGATCGAGACAAAACGTGTCCATGTTGCAATACTATTTGTATAGACTAAGCACGCGAAGGAATACGGAACCTGATAGCACCCTTAAGTTTGAGTTCAATCCCCTGTTGAGCGGTGGAAGGCTGACGCAACAGTTCATAGTTGATGCCTACGCAAGAATAGAGGCCAACACCTTGAATTTTTACCGCCTCAACCAAAAAAACTTCCGAGCCGAGATGTATGAGGGCTTGATTGATTATGTGAACCATGAAGCAGAGGCACAAGGATTGGCATCTGGACGATTGGTTATCTTGCCATCATCGTTTATTGGTGGTGCACGTGCCATGCAACAAAACTATCAAGATTCCATGGCATTGGTAAGGAGATTTGGGAAGCCAGACCTATTCATTACATGCACGTGCAATACAAATTGGCCAGAAATCACAGATAACTTAGAGGTAGGCCAATCGGCAGAGGATAGACCCGACGTGGTTGCCCGTGTGTACCACACGAAACTAATGGCAATCCTCTATGATATCTTAGAAAGAGATATTCTTGGAAAAGTTAAAGCCTATTCATATACAATTGAATACCAAAAACGGGGTCTACCGCACTGTCACATGCTATTAATAATGGAACAAACAGATAAAATACGGGATAGCGATGATATTGACAGGATCACGAGTGCTGAAATACCAGGTATGTACATCGTATTGTTATTTCAGTTTTGATACAATAATGTAAGTAAAGTCCGTGTTATTTTTTTATTTATATACTAGACCCATTGGAAGACCCTGAATTGCATGAAATTGTAAAAAAATGCATGGTGCATGGACCGTGCACCTCACGATGCATGAAACTGAATGAAAAGACTGGAACAATGGAGTGTTCTAAAGGTTTTCCAAAAGCATTTGCTGAAAGCACCTCAATCAAAGAGAATGGATACCCAGAATATAGAAGACGTCCTGGCATTCAATATGAGCAAGGGAATAGAATGATAGACAACAGTATGGTTGTTCCATATAATGCCTACCTCTTAAAGAAGTATGCTTGCCATATAAATGTAGAGCAGTGTTTCAGCATTGCAAGCATAAAGTACATTTTTAAGTATATCCATAAAGGCCACGATCGAGCAAGCATTGCATTAACAGCACATCCAGACACAGACATGCAAGCCACATATAATTGGGACGAGATACAAGAGTTTCTTGATACAAGATACATCTCTGCACCAGAAGCAATGTGGAGGACATTTAGTTACAAAATGCATGACACATCCCACACAGCATTACCCGCAGTCGTTAATTTGGAACCCACACTATATTTTATTAATACTAACTATTGTCATATTATGAGCAGTTACTGTCCATTTGCCCAACAAGCAAATGTCGTATATTATGAGCAAGGTCAAGAGCGGATTGCTTTGGAGCGTCTTTTTAACAAAGCATCACGATGCTCCTTTGCTTGGTTTGAGCTAAATAAAGTTGATCTTTGCTTTGCCCGACAATATATATATCCGAAATCCCCATCATTATACTTTTATAAAAAGCCAAGGCATCACGGAAGATAAGGGAAGGCAAGTACAAATTAATTTCAAGAATGTATAATGTCATTAAAAAGACATGGAGCGGTATTATATTTAAACTTATTGCTGCTACATAGAAAAGGTATCACTAGCCGAGGACATGAAAAATGTCAGCGGAAAAGCAATGCAATACATTTCATGAAACGACAAAGGAACTTGGACTATTAGCGGATGATGCGAGAATGGGAAAAGAGCGGCAGCGATCGCGGTTGCTTTTCAAATGCACGCTCAATTGCGACAAGCGTTAAGCCTTCATTTGCATATATGGTCCTCCCTCGGATCCATTGAATGCGTGGGAGAAGTTCAAAAGCGACACTTGGCGAAGATTATGCCCGTGACATGCGGAGGAAGATGCATACAATGCGGCATTGTTATCCATTAATGAAATCTTCCTTGCAAAGCGGGACAAAGCGCGATCAATTCAACTTCGAGAACCAAGAATGACCGCGGTACCATGATGCATCGCTCAATCAAACATTCGATGTAGCCTTTGAAAAAGCTAAAGGTGATGAGCGATATGCAAAATTAACTCGGATCAAAAGGAAATAGGCTGATGCGTTCTCCTTGCAATTGAAGGAGTCCAACCATCCCATTAGTGTATAAATGTGGATGGTCACGGGGGTCTGGAAAAACATTTGTCTTCAATACGATTTATTAGCATGCTAAGAGGAGGAAGAGCTTCGGTGTTGTTGCGGTTGCATGGGCGGGCATAGCGAGCCTTTTACTCAAAGGGAGCCCAAGCGATTGCACTCTACGTTCAAACTCCCTTAAACTTGACACACGAAGCAACATCTGACTTGCGTGCCACGAGCAAACAGGCGGATAGAATAAGAAAAGCAACACTTTTGGTGTGGGATGAATTAAGCATGGCCTTTCCGAAGCCAGCTCCACGGCCCGATGAATCTTGTTTTGAAGGAAATTGACAAGACCCGGACCATTGATTGGAATGGTTGTATTAGCCGGCGGTGATTTTAGGCAGCAATTGCCTGTAATCAAACGAGCTAAAAAGATGGAGATTCTTGCAAAATGTGTCAAGAGCAACCCCCTGTGGACACACTTCAAGACATTCAAACTAACAACGAACATGCGTGTCGGCAAGGGCGAAAAGGAATGGTCTGAATATTTACTGAAGCTTGGCGACGGGGAACGAATGAATGACGAGCCTACCCTCCCTGAAGACGTCGTTGAACTCCCGAGTAAGTGCATTGCCCAAAATAACATTATCGATGAGGTGTTTGGAACAAGTATAGACCCAGCCAGCATGGAAGATCTATTCGAGAAATCTATACTATCTCCAAAAAATGAGGATACATTGAGTCTTAGTGACAAGACCCTGCAAAGATTGCATGGAGACTTGCACCCATATACTGGTATTGACACCCTCAATCTGGAAGATGAAGAGGACATTAGAAATTTCCCGATTGAATTCATCAATCACCTCACACCTTCCGGAATGCCGCCTCATAAGCTCAATATCAAGGTGGGAGCAATAGTGATGTTACTTAGGAACATGTATCCACGAGGTGGCCTATGCAATGGAACACGCCTACGCATCACACACGCAACACAAAAAAGAATTTTTCTGGGCGGGAAATAGTCGCGGGTGAATTGAGGCACCCGATCTGTTGCTGCGAAAAAAATCAACTTAACGCCATCTGATTCACACATACCCTTCACTAGAAGACAATATCCGATCCGCCTAGCATTCTCAATGACAATCAATAAATCACAGGGTCAATCTTTGAAGACCGTTGGGCTTTACCTGCCAGCACCAGTTTTCGCCCATGGACAACTCTACGTTGCGCTCTCAAGGTGCACCTCACAAGACGGGGTCAAAATCGCCGTTACAGAGACATCACGTCAAGGTGCATTACGAAAAGACCATCGAACATACACCCCGAATGTTGTGTATAAGGAGGCGCTTATATAAATAAAGTATTTAAATTTTATAGAATAATATGAATACGAACATGTGTATGTTAGTAAGTGTGAGCCAACTTTTAATGGGCGAGATTTTAGACTTAATGGGTAATACTGTGGAATTAGTAGTAGAACTACATGGATACTTTGGAATTGGTAGTGTTCTTCTCATGAGCAATACTTTAGAGAAGGTTTTTTGAAACTTTGCAAACACTGAACATAGAATGTTCTAGAATATTTCAGACGCTCATACGCAAGCACCTCAGCTTAGAAATAATGGATGTAGTAGATGTTGCCTTATGGGCCAAACCGAGGCGAGGCCCCGGAGGGGCCGAGCCGAGGAATGAATCTAAAAAGAAAGGGCCCTGGCGGTCTTTATAATATTATAAAGAAATAGCGTCCGGTCCGTGAGTGCGTGAGTGAGTGAGTCCGGGCCCATCGAAAATAAAATGATGCGCCACGTGGCTTGATCTCGGCCCCCATCCATGGGCCTTGGCCTCTCAAAAGCTCCCAAGTTTGGTGGACAAAATTTTTTGGTTTACCACGGGACTTGAACCACGGACATTGCCCCCAAACCCCCACCCTTACCACTAGACCAAGCATTGGTTTCTTTTTCTTAAAATAAAAATGTGAAATAGAATAATTCCATGTTCTAGGAGTTAATGTTCTAGAATCTTCTAGAATGTCATGGAATCTTCTAATCAAATAATTCAAAAATAGAAAGTTTTGTGAAACTTTGCAAAATAGGATACTCTAGGATGTTCTAGAATGTTCTAAAACCTCTTGGAATGTCCTAGAATGTTCCGAATGGTCATGGGTAAATAGAACCTTTGAAACTAAAAAATAGAAAATCTCTAAAAATAAAAAAAAATAGAAGTTTTTGAAACTTTGCAAATGCTCAAAATAGAATGTTGTGGAATGTTCCAGGTGCTCATGGGTAAGCACCTCAGTCTAAAAATAGAAAGTTTCAATCTAAAAATAGAAGTTTTTTGAAACTTTGCAAATGCTCAAAATAGAATGTTGTGGAATGTTCCAGGTGCTCATGGGCAAGCACCTCAATGTCCTAGAAAGTTTCAAACTAAAACATAGAAAGTTTTTTGAAACTTTGCAAATGCTCAAAATAGAATGTTATGGAATGTTCCAGATGCTCATGGGTAAGCACCTCAATATAAAAATAGAAAGTTTCAATCTAAAAATAGAAAGTATTTTGAAACTTTGCAAATGCTCAAAATAGAATGTTATGGAATGTTGCAGATGCTCATGGGTAAGCACCTCAATCTAAAAAAAAGTTTCAGAAAAAATAGAAAGTTTTGAAACTTTGCAAATGCTCAAAATAGAATGTTCTAGAATGTTGCAAATGCTCAAAGGTAAGCACCTCAGTCTAAAAATAGAAAGTTTCAGGTCTAAAAATAGAAAGTTTTTTTTAAACTTTGTAAAAACTCAAAATAGAATGTCCTAGAATGTTTGGGATGCTCTAGGGTAAGCATCTCGGTCTAAAATAAAAGTTTTTGAAACTTCTAAACATAAAACTTTGGCTAAAACTCAAAAAACTCAAAATAGAATGTTATAGAGTGTTCCAAATGCTATAGGGCAACCACCTATGCCCTAAAAGCACCTCTAAAAAGTCTAGAAAAAGTTTATTGAAACCTTGCAAATGCTCAAAATAGAATATTCTGAAGGTGCTACTTTGGAATTGGTAGTAAATGTGATGGGTTGCAAATGCTCATGGGTAAACTGATGGGTAAATGCTCATGGGTAAATGCAAATGCTCATGGGTAAATGTGATGGGTTGCAAATGCTCATGTTCCCTGATGATCCTGTAACCTTCTAGAATGTTCTAAAAAAAAGCTAGATAGAGAAGAGAGAGGAGGAAGAGAGGAGAGAGAAGAGAGAGGAGGGAGAAGACGGAGAGAGAGAAATAGAAAAGAGAGAGAAAGGTAGAGAGAGAGAGGAGAAATAGAGAGAGAGGAGAGAAATAAGAGATAGAGAAATAGGAGATAGAGAAAGGAGAGAGATAGGAGATAGATAGAGGAGAGAAATTGAGAGAGAGGAGAGAGATAGGAGTGGGAGAGGAGAGAGAGGAGAGAGGAGAGAAACAGGAGAGAGAAAGAATAGCGTCCGTGAGTGAGTCTGTGAGTATTTCACGGCCATCCAACTCAAAAGCTCCCAAGTTTGGTGAACAAAATTTTTTTGGTTTACCATGGACTTGAACCCTGGACATTGCCCCCCAAACCCCCCACCCTTACCACTACACCAAGCATTGATTTCTTGAAAAAAATGGAAGTTCA
>JAJEKV010000037.1:2278670-2290473 GCA_021234155.1 Isoetes taiwanensis
AGAAAGAGGGGGGGAGAGAGAGGAGAGGAGAGGAGAGGGAGAGGAGAGGAAGAGGAGAGAGGAGAGAGGAGAGAGAGAAGAGAGGAGAGAGAAAGAAGAGAGAAGAGAGAGAAGAGAGACACAGGGAGAGGGAGAGAGAAGAGAAAAAGAGACAAAGAGAGAGGAGAGAAAGAGAGGAGGGAGGGGAGAGAAGAGAGAGAGAGGGGGGAAGATGAGGGAAGAGAGAGGAGAGAAGAGAGAGGAGAGAGGGAAGAGATAGGAGAGAGAAGAGAGAAGAGAGAAAGGAGAGGAGGCGAGGAATACTATAAAAAAGAAGGGCATGGATGGGTCCAGATCGAGGCGAGGCCACGAGGCTTACGAGCCGAGGAATGATGTAAAGAAAAGGTTCGCCCAGGCCGCCGGCCCTTTTCTAGTCTAATATTATCTAATATAATAAAGAAATAGTGTCCGTCCGTCTGTCTGTCTGTGAGTGAGTGAGTGAGTAAGTCCGCCCCCATCGACGGTAAAGGATGCGCCACGTGGCGCGATCTCGGCCGTCCGTGGGCCTTGGCCTCTCAAAAGCTCCCAAGTTTGATGGACAAAATTTTTTGGTTTACCACGGACTTGAACCCCTGACATTGCCCCAAACCCCCACCCTACCACTAGACCAAACGCCTTTTCTTAAAATAATAGGAAGTCCATGCTTTAGTTAAGGTCGGGCTTAATTAATTCAAGGATACTCTAGGATGTTCTAGAATGTTCTAAAACCTCTTGAATGTCCTAGAATGTTCCGTTTGGTCATGGTAAGCACCCTCGCCTAAAAAATAGAAAATCTCGGGCCTAAAAATAGAAGTTTTTGAAACTTTGCAAATGCTCAAAATAGAATGTTGTGGAGTTCCGTTCCAGTGCTCATGGTAAGCACCCCGCCTAAAAATAGAAAGTTTCACTAAAAATAGAAGTTTTTGAAACTTTGCAAATGCTCAAAATAGAATGTTGTGGAATGTTCCAGTGCTCATGGGCAAGCACCTCAAAATTTGAAAAATAGAAAGTTTCAAATAAACATAGAAAGTTTTTTGAAACTTTGCAAATGCTCAAAATAGAATGTTCCGAATGTTCCAGATGCTCATGGGCAAGCACCTCAGTCTAGAAATAGAAAGTTTCAATTTAAAAAGAAAGTATTTTGAAACTTTGCAAATGCTCAACATAGAATGTTATGGAATGTTGCGATGCTCATGGGTAAGCACCCCAATCCAAAAATAGAAAGTTTTTGAAACTTTGCAAATGCTCAAAATAGAATGTTCTAGAATGTTGCAAATGCTCAAAGGTAAGCACCTCACTAAAAAATAGAAAGTTTCAGTCTAAAAATAGAAAGTTTGTTTAAACTTTGTAAAAACTCAAATAGAATGTCCTAGAATGTTTCGTGATGCTCTAGGGTAAGCATCTCAAATTAAAAACGTAAGTACGGCAGTCTAAGAACATAAAAAATTTTGGCTAAAAACTCCGAAAAAAACTCAAAATAGAATGTTATAGAGTGTTCCAGATGCTATAGGGCAACCACCTATGCCCTAAAAGCACCCTCACCTAAAAGTAGAAAGTTTATTGAAACCTTGCAAATGCTCAAAATAGAATATTCCCGGCAAAGCCACTTTGAATTGGTAGTAAATGTGATGGGTTGCAAATGCCCATGGGTAAACTGATGGGTAAATGCTCATGGGTAAAATGCAAATGCTCATGGGTAAATGTGATGGGTTGCAAATGCCATGTTCCCCCGATGATCCCAGAACTTTCTAGAATGTTCTAAAAAAAAGCTAGATAGAGAAGAGAGAGGAGGAAGAGAGGAGAGAGAAGAGAGGGAGGGAGAAGACGAGAGAGAGAAATAGAAAAGAGAGAGAAAAGGTAGAGAGAGAGGAGAAATAGAGAGAGAGGAGAGAAATAAGAGATAGAGAAATAGGAGATAGAGAAAGGAGAGAGATAGGAGATAGATAGATGAGAGAGAGGAGAGAGATAGGAGTGGGAGAGGAGAGAGAGGAGAGAGGAGAGAAACAGGAGAGTGGAGGAGACAGAGAGAGGAGGGAAGGAGAGGAGAGAGTGAGAGGATAGAGAGAATATATCTGCCAAGCAGGAAATATATATAAAATATATATACATATATATGCATAACAGAGACATGTAAGTTATATCACTAATATGAATTTATAAACAGAGATGATGACAGGAGAGAGAACAACCAAGGAGAAAGACAGAGGAGAGAGAGGGAGAGAGAGAGGAAGAGGAGATAGAGAGAGGAGAGAGGAGAGAGAAACACAGACACTTATATATGAATGAAAGAGGAGGACCAGACAGAGAAGAGAGAATAGAGATGGATAGAAGGAGGAAGGAGGAGAGAGAGGAGAGAGAGAGAAGAGAGAGAAGGAGAAAGAGGACGTAAGAGAGAAAAGAGAGAGAGAAGAGGAGAGGAAAGGTGAGAAGAGAGAGGGAGAGAAGAGGAAGAGATGGAGAGAGGAGAGAGAGAGGGAGAGACAAAGAAAGGAGGAAAGAGGAAGGAGAGGAATGAGGGAGAGAGAAAGAGAGGCTGGGGAGAAGAGGAGAGAGAGTGAGGAAAAAGGAGAGAGAGGAGAGAGAAATGCTAGAAAAGGGAAGGGCTCACTAAAAAGTTAATGGGTCCAATCGAGGCTTAGGTCACGAGGCCTGCAGCCGAGAGGGGGGGGAGTGAAGAAAAGCACGCCCGGGCCAGGCCGGGCCCTTTTCTGGGGGCTCCATATATAAAGAAATAAAGGTCTGTGGGAGTGAGTGGAGTTAGTGAGTAAACCGGCCCATCCGACGGTGCAAGGAGGCGCCCCATTTGGCTTGATCTCTACTGGCCCGTGGCCTTGGCCCTCAAAAGCTCCCTAAGTTTGGTGGACAAAATTTTTTGTTTACCTAAGACTAACTCTGGACATTGGGTTTCAAACCCCACCTTACTTAATTAGACCAAGCATTGGTTTCTTGAAAAATGGAGTTCACTACATAGTTAAGGGTGAGGACCCAAATAACTATGGGTGGGTCTTGTGATGTTCAGAATGTTCTAGATGTATTTTGTAGTTTCTAGAATGTCCTAGGAATCTT
The DNA here is from genome assembly GCA_021234155.1 of Isoetes taiwanensis. Lineage (NCBI taxonomy): Eukaryota > Viridiplantae > Streptophyta > Lycopodiopsida > Isoetales > Isoetaceae > Isoetes > Isoetes taiwanensis. The sequence continues at coordinate 2,281,755 of JAJEKV010000037.1, forward strand.
CTAGAATGTCTTAGAATCTTCTAGAATCTTCTAGAATGTCTAAAAATAGAAGTTTTTGAAACTTTACAAATGCTCAAAATAGAATATTGTGGAATGTTCCAAAATACGGTAAGCACCGTACTAAAAAATAGAAAGTCACTTTAAAACAGAAAGTTTTAAACTTGCAAATACTCAAAATAGAATGTTATGGAATGCCATGTGAGCATGGATAGAATAAGTTAGAATGTTCCGTGTGCTCATGGGTAAGCACCTCTACCTAAAAAATAGAAAGTTTTGCCTAAAAAATGAAGTTTTTAAAACTTTGCAAATGCCCAAAATAGAATGTTCTGAATGGTTCCCTAGGGATACCGCGCGTAAGCACGCCAAAAATAGAAAGCTCTACCACATTATAGTTAAGGGTGAGGGACCAATAATCTATGCGGGTGGTCTAGGGATGTTCCTGTAATTGTTCTAGATTTACCTTTAGGAAGCCTTTAATGTCCTAGAATCCTAGAATGTCTCTAGAATCTTCTAGAATCTTCTAGGAATGTCTAAAATAGAAGTTTTTGAAACTTTGGCAAATGCTCCAAAATAGAATATTGTGGAATGTTCCAAAAGTCGATGGGTAAGCACCCCGGCCTAAAATAGAAAGTTCACCTAAAAATAGAAAGTTTTTAAACTTTGCAAATACTCCAAAATAGAATGTTAAGTGGAATCGTTGCGATGTTGATAGAATGTTGTGGAACGTTCCTGTGCTCATGGGGTAAGAATCTCTCAAATTAAAAAATAGAAAGTTTCACAAATTAAAAATAGAAAGTTTTTAAAACTCTACAAATGCCCTCAAATAAATGTCTGGAACGTTCTAGATGCCTGCAAGCACGTCAGCTAAAATAGAAAAGTTCTCAAATTTTAAAATAGCGCCTTTGAAACTTTACAAACTGCCCAAAATAGAATGTTATGGAACATTGGCAGAGGCTCATGGGTAAAACACTCAATCCAAAATAGAAAGTTTTGGAAACTCTAAATGCCTGGTAAATAGAATGTTCTGAGAATGCTGCGTGATGTTCAAGGGCAAGCACCTATCCATGGGAGAAGGAGAGAAGAAAGGGGAGAAGGTAAAGACAGAGAGAAGAGGAGAGAGGAAAGAGAAAGAGAGGAGAGGAGAGGAGAGGAGAGTAAGAAGAGAGAAGAAAGAGAAGAGAGAAGAGAGAGACAAGGAAGACACATAAACATATGACATATATTTTTATAAAACATGATGAAAGATGACATAAAAAATATATATATACAAAAAACATATATATGATGGTTATCAAACAGAAATATTTAAGAGAAATATTATGAAAACATATTACATAAAATGAAAGATATAAACATAAAGACATGCATATTAAAACATATAAATATATATTAAAATATTATTACATATACATAAAGAGATATATATGAGAGTGGAAAGAATATGAGATGAGAGGAGATAAAGAAAGAAAGGAGACGAAAGAGGAGATGGACAAGAAGAGAGAAGAGAAGAGAAAATGGAGAGGGAAGAGAGGAGGAGAAGAGGAGAAGAGGAAAGAAAGAGTGAAGGAAAAGAGAAAAGCCAGGAGGGAAAGAGGAGAGATAGAGGGAAGGAAAAATACATAAAACATATAAATGCATATATATATTGTTTATATATATTATTATTACATGACATATTTTACCTCCCAAAACATATTATATTAAACATAAAACAAGATGACATTTACATATTAAAACACATATTGGTTACATCAAACATATATTTATATATATTACATGATGCATGACATACATGAATGCTCGCTATATGCACGCAGATGCACGCATGACAATGAGGAGCATGACACCGCGATGCACAACATGCACATGTTGACAGACAGGACAGATTGCATATTTATTAAACAGGATACATGACATTATGCATTAACAACATCATGATGACATATATGTATGATGAAAACATAAAACATATATATATATATATATATATGATATTTTACATAACATATAAAATATGAGAACAGAGCATACAAGACATAATGCATTTATGATGACATATATAGGTATATACATTTATTAAGATGACAAAAGAGGAGAGAAGAGGAGAGAAAAGAGAGAAGAGAGAAGAAAGGGAGGAGAGGAGAAGAGAGAGGAGAGAGAAGAGAGAGGGAGAAGAGACAAGGGAGAGAGAGAGAGAGAGAGACAAGAAAGGAGGAGAGAGGAGCGAGAGGAGAGAGAAGAGAGAAGAGAGAGGAGAGAGAATAGAGAGTACAGAGAGAAGGGGAGAGAGAGCAGAAAAGGAGAGAGAGGAGAGAGAGAAATGCTAGAAAAGGGGAAGGGGCCCACAGTGGCATGGGGTTCAATGGAGGCAGGGCCACGGGAGGGCCGCATGAAAGGAAGAAGGAAGGCCTGGCTCACCAGGATGGCACGATGGATAAGGGGTGCATGGAATGGATCTCGGGCTGTCTGGTGGGCCTGGCCCCCAAAATTCCCAAGTTTGGTGGCCAAAATTTTGCTCTTACAGGACTTGGAACCCTAGACATTGCTCCCCAAACTCCCCACCCTTACCACTAGACCAACTACTTTTCTTTGAAAGAATAGTCCATACTTAGTTGGTTGGGGCAATGGAAATTCCTTTCATAATTAAAATCTTTGTGTGAATTTTGTTTGGTTTAGGAGGGATCTGAGCCCCTGAATAAGAATCTCAAATTCCTAACCTCAACCACTAGGCCAAGCATTATTCTTTGAAGAATATAATGATTTCAATATTGTTAAAGGTGGATATATGTAAGATTCAAACATAACACAAGGATAAAGCCAGAGAGAGGAGAGGGAAAGATGAGGGGAGACATTATTACACGCCATTACACACATATTTTACACCCATATTACATATTATATACATATACATTACAAAAGACACATATTATTTTGCCAAACACACATAAACACATAAAATACATATTTATTATTCCCACATATTATTTTTTTTTTTCCACATATTTATTATTAGTTAATAAAACATATTAATATTTACACACATAAACACACATAAAACATAGACATACATATAATGTCCACATTTCATACATTGCTTACATCAGCAAACAGCACATTACATATACATACAAACACAAGTACATATGCTTCATATTTACACACACACACATACATACATATTATTATGACATACATACATAATTTTACACACAAACACATGTAAGCATAACATATTTTCATTATTGGCTATTAAGACAAGCATGTCATTATCAGTAAATATATTATTAGCATATTTCTACACATATTAATAAGGCATTTTACATATTAATACACACATATTATTATTATTATTATTATTATTATTACACATATTACACATATACATTACATACATACATATTACACGCATTACGTTTGACATGACACATATTATATTTATTATTTACATAAAATAGATACATATTTATTATTATTACATTATATATATATATGATTTATATATATATATATATATATATATATATATATTGCATATATATATATATGCAAGATGCATATTTATATATTATATATATGTGTGACAAGATGCATATATATATATATATATGAGTGAGTATATATATATAGAGAGGAGAGATATATAGACAGATGGAAGAGAAGAGGAGAGAGAGAGAGGGAGAGAGAGAGGAGAAGATAAGAGAGAGAGAGAAGGAGAGAGGAAGAGAGAGAAGAGAGAGAGGGAAGAGAGAGGAGAGGAAAGAGGAGGAAGAGAGATAGGAGAGGAGAAAAGAGACAGAGATAGGAGAAAGAGGAGAGAGGAAGAGACAGGAGAGAGGAAGAGAGAAGAGAGGGAGAGACATACATACATATATTTTATTTACTATATTATATTTTACTTCACATATTATTTCATTAATATTTTTATTAATTTTAATACACATGCCACATCAAGCACACACACATATTACACACATACATACATACAAACACATCATAAACACATACATTTATGGCTATTTGTCTTATTGTTAGACAATATTTTTACACACATACATTTTTACATATTAATACACACATACATTATTACACATACATATTTTTACATGCTATGACACATTATCAAGCATATTATTATTACATTTTATTACATAAACACTAAAGTATTACTAAGCCATATTTACATATTATTACATATTAAACATACATTGCATTATTTATTTTTATTACATCGGTGATGACACATATACATTATATTACACATATATTTTACATTACATTACAGACAGTGCATATATACATACATACATATTTACATATATGCAATATTTATATATTTATTACACTTATTACATGCTTAAGACAAATATAAACCATATTAAAAGACATATATATTATGACAGACATATATTATACATAAATGCAAAACATTATTATTAATCTACATTACATAAACATACTATATTAAGACATATATTATATATATTCTACACAAACATGACTTATTAATGACATAAAATACATTGTTTTATATAAACATATTTATTACATAAGACACATATATGCATAAAAAAACATATTATGCATAAAAACATATATAAATATGACAGACATGACATAAACAAGTTTTATATATATATATATATATATATTATATATATATATATATATATATATATATATATATATGAGATAAAGAGACATATTACATGAGATATATAACATGAGAGACAAGATATATAAGCCAAGTGGAAGATAAAAGAAAATGGTTGAGATAACATATTAAAGAGATGATAAAATTAAAGATGAGATATAAGGGAGCATGGAGGAGAGAAGAGAGAAGAAGGATGGAGAGAGAGAGAGCAAGGAGAGGAGACAAATAAGAGAGAGGGAGAGGAGAATAGAGAGGGAGAGAGGAAGAGAGAACAAAGAGAGAGGAGAGAAAGAGAGGAGGAGAAGAGAGAGAAGAAAGAGGAAGAGGAGAGATGGTCAACACACTTATTGTTCAAGCTCACATATTGTCGCTATGCATTAAAAACTGAGACATATTATTTACATTAAAAACCCAAGTGACAGCATTAAAACAGACATGACATATTCGGTGAAACAAGACACATGCATTAAAACATACATACACATTACACATTATTATTTATTACATAAAACATATTTACATGCATTTATTTTTATTTATTATTTTACTATTACATACAAACATGACATGATGCAACATTTTTAAAACATATTATTTATTACATAAAATACATGTTTTAAACATGCACATGCATGGCCAAACATACACTATTTTACATTTATTTACATAAAACATATTTTAAAACATGACATACATATTATTATTAAAATATTATAACATGCACATATTATTATTATTAAAACTCCATACATGACATATTGTCAATATATAAATGGATTACGGAGAAGAAATGAAATGGAAGAGAGGAGGAGAGAGCAAAGGAGAGGAGAGACAAAGAAGAGAGGAGAGAATAGAGACGAGAGAGAAAGGAGAAATAGGAGAGGGAAGACAAAGAGGAAGGAAAGAGAGAGAGAGGAAGAGGGAGGAAGAAGAAAGAGGGAGAGAGAAGAGATGGAAGAGGGGGATAGAGAAAGAGGAAAGGGACAGGGAAGAGGAGAGGAAGAGGGGGGCATGGAAATGGAATGGAAGGAAAGGGAGTGGCCCCATGGAAACAGTGGAGACGGGTATGGAGGCTCACTGGCTTGATCCGGCCCCAGGGCTCGTGGCTCCCTCCTCAAAAGATCCCAAGTTTGGTGGACAAAATTTTTGGTTTACCACCACTCTTGAACCCTAGACATTGCCCCAAACCCCCACCCTACCACTAGACCAACCAGTCTTTCTTAAAATAATGAGAAGTCCATGCTTAGTTAAGGCTGGGGCAATGGAAATTCCTTTGGTTAATTATATTCTTGATGATCCTAGAACCTCTAGAATGTTCTAGAATGAAGCTAGAGAGAGAAGAGAGAGGAGGGAGAGAGGGAGAGAGAAGAGAGAGGAGGAGAAGAGGGAGAGAGGAGAATTGTAAAAGAGAGAAAGGTAGAGAGAGGGAGAAATAGAGAGAGAGGAGACAGGAGACAGAGAAACAGGAGACAGAGACAGAGAGAGATAGATGAGATTAATGTTCACATGTCATTTATTACACACATATTTAATATATTATTATTATTTATTATATTATTACATTATTAAACATAAAACATTATTTTACATGCATTTATTACATATTATTTATTATACATGTTCCATGTTTCTTTCATATTAATAATGCTATTACATATAATGTTCAAGATACATATTTCATTACTAAAACAAGACATCAAGACATTATTATTTATTACATATATAATATCAGCATATAATAAAACCATATTACTATTATTTATTACATCAAGCATTAAGGACATACATAATACATCAGCACATTACTATTATTTACACTACATATTTTTAATGTCAGCATACATATTTACACATGGCTTACACATTTAGCCACATGTTCATTAGTTTTATTACATGCACACATTTATTATTTTTATTTACATATATTTATTATTATTATTAATAAAACATATTATTATGATAAACATTTTACCATTATTATTTAATATGACAACACATGTTTTAAAACATGCCACATACACACATATCTATTACATATTAATATTATTACATAAACACAAAAACATTTTTAATATGTCATGGCTATTGTTCACATATTATTACATGTCGACAAGTATTATTATTATTATTAAAATGGCCAATGTATTTATTATTATTAAAAACATATTAAACCAGCATTACATGGCCATACATAACAAATGACCTAAACATATTATTATTATATACGTATTAACGTTAACATATATATTATTAAATCATATTAATCTATTTATTATATTATTATTATTTATTACATATACGTCCAAAACATATTATTTACATATTAAGCCATATTTATTTATTTAATATAAAACATATTAATAAACAACATGCAACAAGCCAACATATTATTATGTCAAAACATTACACTAATACAAGATATACACACATGCATATTTACATATCAAAACATTATTTATTACATAAACATTATTATCGTTATGCATACATACATATTTATTACATATATTTATTACATAAACACACGCAACATATTTACATATTGACCCGCTATTATTTAATATTTTATTACATATATTTTATTATCGTTTTACATAATAGGAAAGACAGAGGAGAGAGAAAGAGAAGAAAGACGATCTCCAGGAGTGTTCTAGAACAAAAGAGAGGAAAGATAGGAGAGATGAGAGGAAGAGGGAGATAGAAGAGGAGGAAGGAGACATGGAGAGACAGAGGGGAAGGAGGAGGGAAGAAGAAGAAGAGAAAGGGGAAAGAGAGGAGGAAGAAGAGAAAAGAGGAATGGAGAGGAAATAGAGGATAGGAAGGAAGGAGGAAGGGGAGAGGGAATGAAGAGGAGAGAGAAGAGGAACAGAGAGGAGAGGAGAAACATGAGAAGAGAGGAAAGAGAGAAACAAAGAGAGAGAGAGGACACAGAGAGGGAGAGAAATGAGAGAGAGAAGAGACAATGAGAGAGAGAGAGGAGAGAGAAGAGACAGAGGAAGAAGAGAGAGGGAAAAGAGAAAGAAAGATAGAGAGAGGAGAGAGGGGAAATAGAGAGGAGAGAGATAGGAGAGAAGGACAAAGGAGAGAGAGAGAGGAGAAGAGGGGAGGGTGAAAGAAGAGGGAGGGAGGAAAGAGAGAGGAGGAGATAGAGAAATGGGAGTGAGAGGAGAGAGAGAGAAGAGAGAAATGAGAGAGGGAGAGAAGAGAGAGAAAGAGAAAAGAGAGAAGGAGAGAGAGAGAGAGGGAGACAAAGAAAGGGAGGAAGAGAGAGAAGAGATGAGGAGCAGAGGAGAGAGAATAGAGAGTGAGAGGAAGCAAGAGAGCGAGAAAGGAGAGAGAGGAGAGAGATGCTAGAAAAAGGCAAGGGGCTCACCAAAAGTGTTACTGGTCCAATCGATGAGGCCGGGTTCTGGCAATGGCCGAAATAAGAATGAGGTAAAAGAAAAGTGGTCGCAACAATGCCGCCTTTTCTAGTCTATATATATAATAAAGAAAGAGCGTCCGGAGTTAGTGAGTAAATCCGCCCATCCGGGACGGTAAAGGAGGCCACGTATTCTGATTCTCGGCCACCGGGTGGCCCTTGGCCTCTCAAAAGCTCCCCAAGTTTGTGACAAAATTTTGGTTTACCACTCTGACTAACCTTGACATTGCCCCCAAACCCCACCCTTACCACTTGACCAACCAGCTTCTTTCTTGAAAAAAATAGGAAGTCCATGCTTAGTTAAGGCTGGGACCCACTAATTCAAGGATACTCTAGGATGTTCTAGAATGTTCTAGAATCTCTTGGAATGTCCTAGAATGCCCATCCCACTCCAGAAAGGGAGGCAGCCATCGGCTTGATCTCGTCAACCGCGGGCCCTTGGCCTCTCAAAAGCTCCCAAGCCTGGTGGACAAAATTTTTTGGTTTACCACTCTGACTTAACCTTGGATGTATTCCCCAAACCCCCACCCTACCTACCGACCAACCGCCTTTTCTTGAAAAATAGGAAGTCCATGCTTAGCCAAGGCCTGGACCCACCAATTCAAGGATACTTAGCAATACGTAACTGAACGGAAGTACTACTGAGG